>LKNJ01000329.1:70864-237721 GCA_002120245.1 Maccullochella peelii | reverse complement strand
GAGTCTTCAGTCCAGATCCTGGAATGTGGGAGTATTAGACTAGTTGACTACAGACCTGTCGTAAATTGGGCAACAGAGTTCATGGCCCGGAGGTCATGCTGATAACATGATGTTTTGGGAAACTTCATCCTTGAGTCTAAACAGAGACTTGTTTCATGGCAGGGACCATAGTCGTGTCACACTTTAATTCTTTCTCAATGAAAGATGTAGAATTATTCATCACCAGGCTCCTTATCACGTTACACTGTCTCTTTCAATTACATTGAATTAAACCGGCCTTTAAAAATGACTGTTGTGTAATAATATCACCAAATCAATTATGAACTGACTGCTCGTGGAACAAAGGTACACAGTTAGGTGGTATTACAGTGACGAGGAAAAAACGTGATCCTGGTTTAATATCTGCCTCCTAACAGCCACTTTGGAGCAGAATGAATGAGCGGGTTAATGGAGCGATTAAATACTTTTAACTAAAAGACAAAACAAAGGTAATCAGTACAAACAGCACAAGAGTATGTAGGAATATAAGATCTAACAGGCCTGTGAAAGTGGGAAAAACTCATGAAGACCTTGGTCAGGAGAAAAAGTAGAGACAGGGAAGACCAACAGACAGCCACACATATAACATACAACCCATATAACCTCAATGTGAGCAGCAGGTAGTGTATACTGAGCCGCAGGTGCAGACAGACGTCAGTGATGTGACGTCATGAGACCAAGAAGAAGAATCCTTCAGCCACTGCAGGGAGGTCAAAATACAAAACGGAAAAAAAACATAATTAAGTCTTGACTAAACTAATTCATACAGTCACATGCACCCTTTTAACAAAAGATGTTTTTTGCAATATTTGATGTGTGTGAGTTAAATGGGAGGGTTGAATCAAGTGTTCCTGTTGGGTTTGAAGGATTCTGGATTCTCCATCTATGTTTTCTTGTTAATGTTTTCAGCATCAGGACATTTTAATAACCTCCATTTTCTTCTGTAGATGCAGTCAGTGTGCCTCTAATTTTATACTTTCTATATTTTAGCAATGGATGATTTGGCTGAAAGGTGCTTTAAAAAACAAAGCAGGGGTTTAGCAGCATGGGACACCACTTTTAACTTTGAAGAAAACATCTTAGAAACGAAATACAAGAAAAAACCCCTCTCACAATAACATTGAACACAAAGTGAAATGTCCACTGAAGCTTCCGCTCTACAGATGAGAAACAGCAGCAGACGAAAACTTCATATTTGTGTAGAGCGATGACACTGTAACCTTCGTCAGATGAATACATGAAACAAACAAAATGCCATATTTCCTTCATGTCTTCTACATTTTTTCCCACCATTTGAGGTGTCACTGGCGCTCTTTTAATTCTTCTTTTGTTTAATTCTTCTTCTGTTCTTCTTCTGTTTAATGACACCTGACTGGACAATTAGCGCCACCAACTGTTTATCTCGATGCGCCCAACTCCTCATATTCTCATAATGGTACTAGTGGGTGGAAATGTACATTAAAGTGTAACTCCACCCTCAAATTCCGCTAAATCCCTCCCTCCCAGCAAATTTGTGGCCCCGTGGCTTCGTAGTGTGCGGGTCAGGGGACACGGGCGAGACTGACTGACGCTGATTATGGTCTTAATAAGAAATGTTATTTTTAAAAATGTCGGGGCGAGGAACTAAATAAATGTTAAAAAATAAATAGATCAATAATTAAAAACAGGCAAATGCTCCACGTTTTCAGTAAATCATTTTCACTTGTGTTTCTGCTCAGATGAGCTCAGTGTCACAGACACACACTCACTCCTCTCCAAAACTATGCGTAATATTACACACAGCTGGCGCAGCGTGGATAGCTTCATTAATTCACCAAGATTTAACAGTTAGCTGACTTTGTGTGCTTTTCTGACACCGGTGAGATTCACAGTTTATACAGCGACATCATGTGTAGAACAGCAGCATGTTTTATGACTTTATTTCCAGGAGGTTTCAAAACTTCTTCCGTTGGATAAATAAGGACATAAGACATAAATCTGGTTTTTCAAATATGGAGAAGAGGAGCAGAACCGCGGAGTCAGAATGTATTATTGTGCCAATATTTTAATTGTATAGTTTGCAGAATTACAACCGGCACCGGCAACCATGTCAGCAGCTGCCTGTTCACATTTTCAGATAATACAGATTTTTTTTTTTCAGACCCCCTCAAAATTTGATTTTGCCGTCTTTGGGGGGTCCTAGTTGTTAATTACAGTCATATCATTTAGTTTACCGCTCAAAAAACACGATTAAGTGTGCAGTACCTCTTTAATTTGCATTTTCTTTTGCAGATTTTCTGGAAATTTGGTTAGAATTTGCGTTACTTTTGGATGGAAACCCGTCTAATGAAGCTGAAGGGGTTAACACAACCTCCAGCTCTGAACAGAACCAGATGATGTCTGAACGGAGGCACACCTGTATAGCTAACATTAGCAAGCCGCAACATGGAAATCAGACAACTTTTGAGTTACCGGAAGTTGTATTTCTCCTGTTTGGTAAGAACATAAGTACTAGATGATATAACCCTTCATTTTGGACTTGTTACACCACTACAACTACAGTAAGAGTGCCACCTCCAAATGTACAGACACAGCAGCAACTTGCAGGTACTTTAGCTTTGTCTTTGACAGCACTGTCATCTGAAAGCTCAACAGCAACCTTCCTAGGCTGCCAAATATAAATACAGGCATTCATATCCAAGCTGTGAGACAGCGTAAGTTAGTGGCTGGTACCTTAACTGAAAGGACACTAACAAACTCCACACCCAGTTTCCACAGCTCCAAACCCTGAAGTTAAGCCTAAAGGCCGGGGTGTGCTTGAAACAAACTAGTTTATATGCAATACAACAGTTTATACACTGCTCCAGGGCCCCTAGAACTACACAGGCCCCCCAAAACTATGTGGTTTGTGTTAATTTAACTGATATTCTGTTTGGGAATATGCATCTCTAAAGCACACATTAACAACAAGGCAAGGGTCTTGAAGTGGGTCCTGCTTTATTGTCTGATCTTGTGGTCCTGAGCGTGACGTGATACTTGCTGTTTCAGACGGTCCCTCCCAGAAGGCCCTCATGGTGTTGCACTTGGTTATACACACACGGAAAGTGACAGGAGTTGTACAAGAAGGAAAAATCGTTTGGCCCTCGTGACGATAGAAGCACACGGCAGCAGACACACACACGTTTCCAGGATACACACCTCCCATCCTCCTATTTTTGGTGGTCATTGTGGTTACTGCCCATTATCTCCCATCACTCAGGATTCAGACACTTTCATGAGAATCTTTGTCAACCACTGACACAGCCAAACAGAAAGCATTCAGTCCCTGTGACGCCTCAGTGGCACTACATTTACAGGTGATGAACTGGAGAATAAATACATGAGCAAACAACTATTAATGGATGGATTTATTACTTTTCTCTTGCAGGGCAGTCCACCCTCCTCTCCCTTCCATATCCTCACCCCTAGTCATCAGTCTCCCTCTCCTCTCTCCTTGCATCCGTCTGTTCCCCTTTCATCTTTTATTTTTAACCCGCAGGCATGCCTCATGCGTGACGCAGATGGGCACGTAATACGGACACGGCAAAGTAAAGAGGGAAAAGGTCTGGGCTGCAGTCTCAGAGAGAGAGAGAGAGAGAGAGAGTGTTTGATATGAGAAAGGAAAACAGACAGACACAGGGGGTCTTGTTAGGGAGACAAGGAGGGAGAAAGCCTGAGTTAAAGGCTGGGAGCGAGGGTTAGGTAGTGAGCCAGACGGAGAGAGAGGCAGAAATGTTATCCCTTTTTTTACACATAACTCGGAGCTAAACAGGTAGCCTTCCTAAAACTTGTCACCTGTCACACATTGCTGAAATACCTAACATTTTAATGCCCTTCTGTGGTGTAAAACCATGTCAGCTAAAAACTTAATGAGCGTTGCATTATTCCCACTTCTTCCCTCTCTTCTCCCCATCTATCTTCCTGAAGTCTCAACACACCCACTCATTTGTCTGAGCAAAAAGAAGAGGAGTTACATATCAATCTTACATCACTCAACAGTAAGCCTGAGACTTTTCATAGAGGCACTGAATGAGAGTCAACACTGCATGACGCACACCAACTGTCAGGCTGAAGTATTTATGCGCTTGTGTGCATTTACATATGTGTGTGTGCGTGTGAAAAGGAGTGCAAATGACTTTGTGCAGTTCATTTGTGTGGCTGCAGATCAGATCAGACAGGAGCTCCACCGAATCGTACGGCACAGAGGAAGGAGAAAGTTTTTCCTCCATATGGTCCGACACCTTCCCCTTCTCCCTCCAACTTACACTAATGAGTTAACATTACTCATAATCGGACAATGAGACTAAAATTGTCGGTCCACTCCTACTCAACATACGTGTGCAAGCTGTTTCCAAACTTATACATCACAATCCCTGCACATAACAATGGCAGCATCCAAATTACTGCCAATCGTAATGATTAGTAAGACTTCACGTAGGACTATATTATTCAAATATCAAATTAGTAATTAGTAATGATGACACATTTGGTTGCTGGCAAAAATCTGTAACTTTGATAGCAGTAAACAGAGAGAATCATCTGCTTGGTGATTTAATTTTATCTGCCTGTAATTCTGACTAAACTCATTAAGCTTGCAAAGAAACAGTTACGGTTGGTGGGATGGAAGATAATGACTTCAGCCTGACGTATGGAGGACCAAACATGACTTATTGACAAAGAAATGAATGAAAAATACACAAAATGGTCAAATAAACAGACAAATTTGATAAGTGAAAATATAGTAACAAATAAATACATGTTAAAATAAAATGACAAGTAGAAAATGAAAATAAATGAACAAATAAATACATTTTAAACTGACAAATAAAAACAAAAATAAATGTTAAAATAAATAAATGTCAACATAAAATGACAAATTAATTTAAAATACAATTCAGTAAATTGATAAATAAATCTACACAATGTTCATAGGAATATAAAAAGGTATACACGTGTAATAATTTCATTCCATATAATTTATTCTATATTTTATTGTCACCTTTGGTTTTAATGTTCCCTCAACCTGATGGATATTTTCAATTTGCAGAATGTATTTTCCTTTAGCGTTTGATTTTCCTTGTGGGTGTGGCTTGATCAGTTGTTTAGGTTTGGTTTCAGAAATTAGGGGGACACTGTGAAATTGTGGGTTCTTCAAAAGAAAAAAAATGTGATGAAATCGGTTATTGTGCCTTCCATAACATAAATGTAAATTGCACAATTAATTCTAAATAAAATGGCATTTAATGGCACATTGTCAACTGTAAATCATATCATTACCATATATGTAGCCTGAGAGGAAAAATCCAGGGCATCAAACGTCAACAAAGGACTTGTTGCTGCTTGTAAGGCTAATCGCTGTGAGCACGAATAATAAATAAAGGTGACTCAAATGACATGACATTTTTATCAACTCAGAGCTTTACTCATGCAGGTACAAAGTAAAAGTAAAACTGTGGAAGATCCCGGCCCTTAGGCAATGAGGGCAAGGCATATTTCATTTTTCTTTCAATATGCAAATTAACAGGATGTTAAAATCTTGTTGAAGGACATTGATTTTGAGATGACACTGAAAGATAAGCTGAATACTTGCATGGATATTTGAATCTTTTTTTATTATGTATTTATTTATTTTCTTGTGTTCATTCATTCACTTTTATATATATATTTATTTCTTAAAGAGTCAGTTTTGGTCTTCCATAAAGAAGAGCGCTCGGGAGAATCAGATGAGTCTGTAGTTGATCTCGATGATCTTATTAAATTCCACTTGACAACCCTGTAGATTGAAGACGTCCTCCTCGCATTGCTTCCAATTAAACTACCGTCCCTACAGGCTTCCATCGAGTTGTTCTCTCTCCTCTCATCTACAGAAATTGAAAAGTGTTGTTGTTACATAAAACCCATTTATTCTATCCACTGAGATTAGTCCCCGAGAGACCTCACCCCTGAGAAAGAAGAAGTGGGACAGGGAACATAAGTTGTCAAAGAAAGTGCGAGCACACACGCTTCATATCAACTTGTAATGAATGGGATAAGTCTTTATCGGCAGTGGCGAATGACCGCCTGTCCGAGCAGCCAATCAGCCTGTCAGAGCTGCTAAATCACCAGATGGAGTGAGAAGTGTGGTGGCGGGACTGGAAGTGAGATGGTGGAGATTAGGTGGATGTGTGTGTGTGACCATCCCTCTCTCTCTCTCTCTCTCTACCCATTATTTATCGGCATTGTACCTCAAGGATTCATTAAGCTCTTATAAGCTATCCCATAATGCCCTGCTGCTGAGACAGTCCCAATTCACAGAATGACATCAGAAGCAGGGCTGGAAATAAGTGTAGCCGCATGTGTGCCTGTATGTGTGTGTGTGTGTATTTGTGTGCGTGAGTGCGCCGGCTTGTGCTCGAGTCTACTCACGTCCATATGTGTGTGTGTGTGTGTACGTGCATGCGTGTCAGTCTGACGTCAATACACCTCCAATCCATATTTAACTACATAGTGAGGAAGGCTCATTGCACCTTGTAGGTGTCTTATCTCGATGTATTTATAGACTGAACTAAACTGGCTGCCAGTGTGACAGGTGAAGTGCGCCTTTCCCTCTCTAGTTTGAAGGGAGGAAGAGGGACGCGCTGAATTGAGAGAGTTTATTTCTGGAGTGGGACTGTATGGGAATCTGTTGTGATAGAATTGGGTTGTTTTTTTTACCGCAGTTTCAGAAGCAGACACGGAAGTATTTTAGGAAGGAGGGATGAAAAAATAACAGGGAAAGTGCTGAAAAGGTGCATCATCACATATTAAAATAAACCTCTACAACCTCTTGCCCTGGTTACAAAACTATTTCTAAAGATGACATGAAGAGATATTCCCTGTGCAGCTATAATGGAACTTAAGTGCACGGAAAAAGTAAAATGTCTAAAACACACATAGGAAACATCAGGTGAATGCAATGAGGCCATAAGTCATAATGTTCACTTTCACCTCTTCCTATTGGTTCTGCTATTTCTGTCGCTCTCTCCACCCACATGTTAGTGTGGCGACGACCGCGTGCTGCAGCTGTATCCACTGTATCTGGGAGGTCTCCTCTTATTGTGCAACATTCATTCATGTCATAACTGAGAGTTTCAATTTGTCCTCCTCCTATTATTGAATGACCCACGCCTGCCAATCAATTACCCGCCCCAGGAGAGTATCAAAGGGGGAGGATCCACATTTGAAACCTCATGTCCCACATCATGGCAGCAAGGATTCATTTTATAATACTGTAATAATACCATATATTTATATATCACATTTCCTCCGTTTGGTTTGGCCAATTACTTTAAATTCTACTGTACCCATAAGTCTCAGTGGCTATTGCTATGGAGAAGAAGCCAGCAAGGCAAGGCAGCTTTATTTATATAGCACATTTCAAACACAGAGGCAATTCAAAGTGCTTTACATGGGCAAAGAAAAACATTTTTAGAAGGAATAAAATCAGTAAGAAAAAAAAAATTAAAAATACAATGAAATTTAAAATGAGATCAAATTAAATGAGATACATAAATTAAATAAATTAATAATATTCACAATATTATCAGTTTTTTATGATTTTTCTTTTGTTACTAATTCTTAAATGTTCTGATTTTTGCAGTGAAACACGAGTACGGACCGTCCTGTAACTGCGCGCGTCTTTGAGGCTACCTCAGCAATCTCCCAATAAATCAATTCACACCGTGAAACATCTCAGGTTTCGTGAATCTTAGTGATCCATTAATAAACTACTTCACACCGTGAAACCCCGATTCAGTGAATCTCGATACCTCTGTAAAGGGGACTCGTCCGTGCCCTTTCCAGGTTTTCCTAAACCTTGGTTAAAAACCAAAAAGGCTCCAAGCCTTTCAGGGATCCAATCCCTGTACAGACCCGCCTCCGTCCTCAACTCCACTGGTTGTATTTTCCAATATTTTTAATAATAATTATAAAATCAATTAAGAAGAAATAAAATGAAAGTACATGAAATGAAATAAAATACATAAAATCAGATAAAATACAGTTACAGTGCAGTAAAAAGATGTAGTGGCCAATTCAACAAAGGAAATAAAAGTGCGTTAGAGAAATCAGTCATGTAAATGCACAGGAGAACAGCAGAGTTTTTAATTTAGTTTTGAAAGCGGCTATAGTTGGGGCGCATCTGAGATCTTCAGGAAGTTGGTTCCATCTGTGAGCAGCATAGCAGCTAAAAGCAGCTTCACCCTGTTTGGTTCTGACTCGAGGAACAACCAGTTGACTGCTTCCTAAAGATCTAAGTGCCCTACTGGGTTTATGTTCTTCAAGGAGATCAGAGATGTATTTTGGCCCAAGATTATTGAGTGATTTATAAACTAGCAGCAGCACTTTAAAATCTATTCTATAAGTAACAGGAAGCCAGAGGGAATCAAATTCAGAAGGCTTTGTCTTTGCAACTCGGACGAAACACTGGTGAATTCTTCCAACACTGACCCAGAATCAGAGAGTGAACTGATGTAAAATGCAAAATCTATTAATTATTAACGGGAGTCTATAAAACATTAACTCAAGCTTCAACCTCCCATTAGAGGCGCAGGCAACAGAATTTTAAGCTGAGTGAGTGAATGTTTTTTTTTTACCGTAATGCTCCTTAGGAGTTGTACTCAACTTCCCTCCTACAGTCTTTATGTAGACAGGCGTATATCTTTGACTGTTCAATCAATGAGTCTGATTTCTTTCAAGATAGCTGCTTGTGTTTTAAGCTGATGACTCAGCCAGGAAAGCCTTACAAGCGCTCCGACGGCTCCAACTCCAACAGTCAACAGGGGGGTTTGCTTGCAGAACCCTGGACGCCCCAAAACATCTCCCCACCTTGATACTCTGTTGGACTAACAAACAAGTTAATGCTAATGCTGCCCAGTTCGCCATCAAGATGTTATGGAGTTCCCTGAAAGAAGAAATGGCATTGCCAGTAATTACACTTATGTAAGTGAGATAATACAAGTAATACAAAGTAGTTATACAGAGATAAAGATTTGGTTTGTCCAACATAGCCCTGCGCAACAAACAATCTGACTGGTTCATCCAAGTTTTTGTTAGGAAGGTTGGAAATGGAGCACTGGAACTGATTGGGACACATTAAAGTTATTATACCCAAAATTAGTAAAGTATAAAAGAAAACCTAACCAGACTCTGAAACTCACCAATCTGAGTCTCTATCCTTGCCAGGTGCGGTGGGCGTGGGGGGGAGATAACATAATTTGCTTCAAAAAGGCTTCAAAAAGGACAGAAAATATTTTGTCCAGGTGTTTGTGTTGTGAGAACTCGCTGTGTTTTGTGTCTTTATAGGACAATGCACAGTATTTTGCCAAACTGCCAAACTTCTATAAAGTGGAAGCCATTTCTATTTTGGTATCTTTTTAACAGGACTTGGTGCTGCGAGGAACAAACGTACCACCTCATGGTTATTGTAAAAACCCCCGTGATAAATAGGCCACATCAAACTGCTTCCTGCATTAGCACTGGATATTGGGATACTGTGTAGTGAAGAATCACCCAGTGTGAGCTTTAAACCCCTTTGCTGAGCTGACACACATTTGAAACAGTGGGAACAAGCGTGTTATTGTGTTACATTAGAGTGTGTGCATCTTTTGTTTATTATTTATTTATTTATATTATTTAAATAGAACGTGTACGGATTGGTCAGCAGGTTGGTGAGGGTGAAAAAGAACAAATGACAGGACATCGTGAGTTAATCATATTTATGTAGCATACATGTCATTTCTGAGCTAACAGTGATGTTAAATAATACGCTAATGCAGTTTACTGAAACTTGCCTCATTGTATTTGCATGATTTGAAGCACTCTCAGCTATTTAAAAGCCCTGTTGATTGAAAGTCTAACCATCACTGACATCACTCCGTGGAAAAGCCACACCGCACAGAGACAATGTGCAGATTACATCATGAATGATGTGGTTTGGTATTTTTGAGTATTTGATAAGCCTTAGGGGAAGAGTAAAGCATTGCAGAACTGATCATATTTTATAAAAAGTAACTCTGAATGCTAAACTGTGGTAAAGTCCATTTCGGTGCTGATGTTTGCAGACCACACCGAGCATTAATATTCTCTTTGGTGAGATAGATAATGCATGAAACCGCTCATCATAGAAAGCTTTAAGCTGTGCTGTTTTAGACTAGAGTGCTATAAAGAGGACGGGTTGCTTTCTTCTTTCACACATCAACAGCAATGTTGTTTGTTGCACAAATTGTTTTCCATCAGTACAAATCAAATCTGTGTCTCTGCGGCACGTATTATGTTGAGTGATCACACTGTGAGTGGACTGGGGATAGAAATTGCAAATTACCTCAAGATGTGCTCTAACAATAACAATTCCAGTGAGCCGGTCGATTCTTCAAGTCATTTGAAGTGTGTGAAGTCAATTAAAGTGCACTTTGCGTCTTAGAGAAGAAGATGACAGCGGTTCAATGAAAAAACATCTGGCATGTTTTGTAGCCAAAGCAACTTAAATCTAATGTGCAACTCCAGTTGATTTAGTTACAACAACTCCTCATTTGGGCGTGGATGGATTACTAATGCCAGAGATTTAGGGGGCCCTAAAACTAGAAACTCTGTTTGAAGTGACTCTTATTAACATTTCTTGTTGGAAAGTCCAAGGGCTCAGTCAAAAGTGAGGATGTCCTGATCATTTTTTTTCTTTAAAGTCGCCCTCTACTCAAAAATATAGCTCTGTTTTAAGAAAATATAACCTTTTTTTTGCTGAAAACTACTGCCTGCTGTGGCTGGAAGCAAGGTTAATGAGAGCTGTGTGAGTGACACTAAAAGTCTCTGTAGAGCTGAGGGGAACTACTGAGTGCAATTAAATAAATTTAAAAAATATTGATTGTAGTAGCTTTAAGTTCAGGGTCTGTTTTCAACCAACAGCACAAATTTAGAACTAAGGTAAATCTGCAAAATACCACTAGTTACGCAGGGGGGTGGGGTCTGTTCTGGCAGGTACAAGGGGGGCCTTTTATGTGCCTGCGCCCAGGGGCCCATTGTCTAATTTTTCTCATTGTCCTGCATTTGGGATATATATATCGCAACCATATCTGTTAATTAAGACGTCATTTCATGTGGTGTAGGATGTGAGACGCTTTATTGGGTTTTAGGGCTGATGTGGCTGCAGGATCAGAGTACAGAGTACCACCACTTCTCTCGTTGTGGCTTTCTTTTGTCTCAACTCAAACACACACAAATCCACACTGGTACCTCCATCAGCCAGGCTCTAATGGGCTGAGCGAGGGCTGATGTTGGTGGGAAGTGGCAGAGAAGTGCATGAGGGGGGGAGAGAGGGAGGGAAGTGGGGAGAAGGGAGATGTCAAACAGAGACGGTGCGAGAGGGAGAACAAAAATGGTTTATTATCCAATACAGTCTCAAGATTCCGTGATATTATCCCCTCCTTCACTTTGAATAACTTTTCATTGGTCACTAGATTACAATGTTCCAACAACTAAAAATAACAACCCACTGTATTCCCTCCATCCTGCACTCAAACCACCAAGAGATGATTGGGACAGAGGAGGAAAAATTACATCCTCTCCCTCCTCCTCTCCTTTTTCGCCCTCCCTCCTCCGCATACCCCTCCAACTCTGTGCCCGCCCTCGGCCTCTGTCTCTCTTCCGATCCCTCTCTTCTTCGCCCTCGCTGTGTTTCACTTGGAGGACATGGTGTAGCACCCGTGTGGGTGCCACTGCATGTCACGGATGCGCCTCATGGACTGCATCTGGGGGCAGCGGGCGCCATACTCATTGAAATGCCTGTATTCGCCCTTCTCCAGCAGGTACTGGCTGCCACGGTATCCAGGGAACTGGTAACCCACCCAACTGGGGAGAGACAGAGGAAGAGGAGAGGGGGAGGAAAGAGTAGTTACATTTTACAAAGTGGGAATACAGAAAGAGTGCATGATTGAACAGGGAAAATTCAGAGAAAATTGATTGGAGAAAAGAAAACACGAGGTTGAAAGATGAGTAACAGACAAAAATAAAATGTGAGAGAAAGATGCTAGAAACACAGATGTAGACAAATCAGGGAGGATAAACATCTAACAAATAAAGACATCGATCTGTTTGTCATGCTGTCAGGTGCCAAACCGAAAAGCAGTCTGCCTCCCAGCGGGGAGCGCTACACATTAAGTAATCACAGCATTTCAGAAACAGTGTCTGCTGCCTGCCCCACCTCTGAGAGCACAGACACAGACACTGAGCTGCTGACGTTCATGACACCCTCGGCTAGCCGCTGATGAAAAAAGCCTCTATAACTGAACTCGCTCCCAGAAAAAGCACTCAGATAGTTCGTGGTTATGTTGACGTTTCTCCTAGTCCGAGAATGACGACACAGATGTGGAAACTGTCTCCAGCAGTACACGGAGCTGTTACAAAAACAGGGTGTAATGTTTGTAGCCGGCACTGTTGAAAAATGTATGATCTGACTGTTGGGAGCTGCAAGTAGGGAAAGGATTTGAGATAGCTGAATTACAGCTCCATAGTCAGACACAAACAAAAACAGAGGCAGTTTTTCGTAATGTTTAAAGGAATAGTTTTGGCAAACATGCTTATTCCCTTTCTTGCAGAGTTAGATGAGAAGATGAATACCAGTCTCAAGTCTGTACGCTAAATATGAAGCTACAGCCAGCCGGTTAGCTTAGCCTAGCATTAAGACTGGAAACAGGGAAACAAGGCTAGCAAAAATCCGCCTACCAGCACCTCTAAAGCTCACTCATTAGCTGTTAGTTATATCTGGTTTATTTAATCCGTACAAAAACCAAAGTGTAAAAAAAACAGCAAGTTGTGGTTTTACAGGGTGCCTGGAAACCTCACGGTGAGAGCAGGACACCAGGAAGGCACTGCATCCAGCACATAATCCTCCATAACACCACAACTTCGGTTTTTACACTTCGGTTTTTGGACAGATTAAACAAACAAGACATAACCTAATAATTAGTGAGCTGTAGAAGTGCTGGTACAGACATTCTCGGCAAAAAAACGCAAACTATTCTTTTAAAAAAGACAAGAAAATGCTCATAAGACGTTGCCTCAATACTCACGTTCCACAGCTGACCATGATGCTGCCCACTCTGTCGGTGAAACCATAGGAAAACAGGCTGGGGACATCATCGTCCATGATCTCCATCTTACGACCCTTGAACTCTCCGACCTCATACAGGCAGATCTTATGCTTCTCAGGGTCCTAGAAGATGGTGGGGATGAGGAGAGATAAAAGATGAAGAAGAGTAGAGCATGGATATAAGCTGCCAAAGTCAGGAAAGTATTTTGTTTGTTGTTTATTTGGTTTACCATGCGGACAGGTCTGAAGGACAGCAGGTAATCGTTCTTCTGGCAGTTGCTCCAGGAGTCCCAGCGGGGGTACTCGCCCTTCTCCAGGATGAACATCTCACCACAGAAGTTCATCTGCTCAAAGCCCACGAAGCTGAGGACGAGGGGGGAGGAAGGTGATGAGAAGTATGATGGACAATCATTGCAATGCCTCCACCGATTTTACACATGAAGAGCAATAACCCTGCTGGTGTCATCAGGGTTATCTCGGCTTGGGCTGAAGACTTAGAGCTTTCAACAGAAAGCCTGCATTACATGGAGGTGTGGGGTTTGAAAGAAGGGGTCATTTAGGAGGCAAGGATGGTCTAATGAAAGACACTATTGAGTTGCATCATGGGAAATGATGGACTAAAAGTCCAGGGACTAAAAGTCAGGATATCTCAGCCTCTGCTGCTTCGATTTTGACCATTTGTTTTTTAATGTGTCTCTTGTGAGTCTCACAGCTTTGTGGAAGTGAAATACTAAATCACTGGACGTCCCCTTAAGGTGCCGTTTATGCTTTCAGGAATAATTTGTTGCTATTCTCCTGTCTTCTTTCTATTTGCAATTATTTGCTCTCACCTTGAAAAAAATCATCTCCTTACTTGTTATTTCCTTTTCTTTTCATTGGTCCACTTTGTTACGTGATTATTGCATTACGTTCGTCCCAGTCATTGCTGTTTGTTGCTTTGACATGTTATTAGTTTAGGTACTGAAGTTCGTTCTACTGCTGCACTCTCTGCAAATCACTCGGGATAAAAGCATCAGCAAAATGCCTAAAATGCGGAGTGCGAAATGTCACATAATGGTGAGGTACAACTGTGAAATCACCTGCTCTGTGCTCAGAGGGAGTGTGGGTGTTGGGTACAGTACATTTACTTGCATGTGTGGGTGGGCGCGTGCATGCAGCTGTATATGCACAGGCTACTTACGGGCCACAGTCGACACGCAGGGAGCGCACCCTGTCCATTCCCATGTCACACACATTCATGCACTCGGCGTGGATCTCAATACAGCGGCCCTGGAAGTTCTCCTGGTCGTACACACACATCTGGATAGTTGGGATAAAGTAAAGAGCATGAGAATGGGAGTGAGAAAGGAGGTCACAGGAGTGGTTTCAAAGTCAAAGGCAACACCCAAGGAGAGCAGAAATAGGATGGAAAGACTGTGATAGAGGAGAAGAGGTGACTAAACAAGAAAGAGTAAAGTGAAGTGTTATGACAGGTTTCGCCCAGAAGCCTCACGTGGTATTTTTCTGTCAGTTGTAGTTATCGACCGCCCCCGTCGCTGAGCTATAAGAACCAGCAGGTCGTGATAATACACATCAGCCCAGAAGGCAAACTGTTAGTGTGAGGCCAGCTGCTTCACAATGTGTGAAAAAGACTGTATGGTATGTTTGTAAATGTTTGATCATCTGTTGTACGTGTGTGTGTGTGTGTGTGTGTGTGTGTGTGTGTGTGTGTGTGTGTGTACTGTACCTTGTAGGACATCATGCCCATCTCAGACATCTTGTTCTGAGCCGCCTTCCCATCAGTCTGGGAAGCAGACTTGGATTTCTCTCCAGACATGATGACTGAGAAGAGCAGAGAAGATGCTTTGAATCACTTCTTTTCATTTTGGCATTATTAACTAAAAAAATTTAAGATGGTATACTCAAATGTAAATGAATATGTTAACAGTATGATCATTTTCACATTGCCACCAAATTGCACAATAGAAGTCCTCTCTTCAGCAAAAAGAAGAAAACAAATAACCCTCCCCTTTCCTGACCTCCCCACTCCACCCCTAATCATTTTCGTACGATCCGTAACAAACCTGAATCCAGTTCATCACGCAAATTACTTTCTTGCCACTTGTTCTGCTTTAAACTGATATTTACAGTGTAAAACATCAAACTTTTCCCATCACTATAACCAAAATGAAGTCCTCTCGACAAAAGAAAATGAAATAAATCCTACTTACAGGCCTTCATTCTTTGCAAATCACCAAAACAAACTAGCGTGCGTGCATATAACATACATATAAACAGATTTTTTAAATACAACTTTTGGTAGCCTGAAATTTTTTCCAGTTTTGAGCCTGAAATTAAACACGGAGCAGTCATGCAATTTAAGTTATGTATTTGTGAAACCAAACTGATATATATATATATATATATATTTTAGCTTCCACCAGTCAGGATTTAAGCATTAGCTTTTGCATTATTTATACTCAGAATAAACTCTAATGTTTATTCTGAGTATAAAAGACAACAGGCCACAGTGAATTGGATTTGCGCAAGAGAAATTCACATTTCACCAGCAATGTTTGAGCTACAATAGACTTTTCTCATTATTATGTATTACATCAGGTTATTCTTGCTGTCTACCTCCCTTCTGTCTCTTCTCATTCTGTAAGATGTTTGTCCACTGTCTTACCTGTGGCAGTGTGTGCGTAAAGGAGTAGACTCAGGGCTGAGACTGGTGGTCTGTGTGAGAGTGCGCCAGGCCCCTCGCCGCTTTTATATGCTGGCGCTCAGAGAGAGGGGATTATAGACACAGAAACAAACTCGCTGAGCTCACAGCCCCCACAGAATAGAAATACCCCCATCATCATCAAAGAGAGACAGAGAGAGAGAGAGAGAGACAGAGAGACGGTGGGGCAGACAGAGAGACAGATACATATAGGTTGAAAGAAAATAAGAATATGAGGAAACAAATGTGACAAACTGTTTATTTCAATGTATATTTGGCCTCAGATGGTTTGATGAAAGACAAAATAACTTGATCATGACATGAATGCATGAACTAAAAAGAGAGTGTAGTTAGTATAACGTGAAACTTTTACTGTTTCTGCAGTTACGTACAAAGTCTTATTCTAAGCCCTAACCCCAAAAGCAGTTTCATAATACTGACAGCCCGGCTGACCAGGTTCACATTTAAGAGTCTGTCACAGATTTATTCACTCGTACTCCCTTCAGTGTTGTAATCAAGAGGTGCTGGGACAAATAATAACGGGAAAAGCAATAAGCTGTGAGAAGCAATAACCTCTCCGTTCCACCTCTGGGTGAGCAAAGAGGTTCAGAGTGTGCATGGACAATAATAGGAATCTCTCTCCTCATCACAGTGGGAGGAAGCTATTAAATTAAAGCGCACTGCCTCTTTTCTTGCGTGGGTGGCTAAAATATTGTGGTGGGCGTTAGCTGCGAGACGAAAGTCCACGAGTTGCTTATTCCAAAGTGCACACGAGGGAAACTGGTCGAATGCATCTCCGAAACATGGCCGCACAGGCGAGGTGACGAAGTTGTGTGACGTCCCGGCTTCACATGCAACGGCGAGGACAGGAAGGAAATAAGGGCTGCGGCGAAACCATTCATGTCTTGGATTCAGTGGTCTGCCACATTAATCCTGCAATTTGAATTTCCTCGAAATCCTCGCGCTCAAGTGAATCACACACTTCTCTCTCAGTGTCTGAAGGACGTCCTCGGTCACATGAAGGTAGAAAAAACAGGGGAAGTTAAGTGGGCACCCTGGGGCGCAGCTCTTATTTATGCATCCTTGTCTCCCTGTTCGTCCCTGTAGTCGAGACTGGAGGACAGACTGAGGTCCTTCACTTTGGACTGGATTCAGTCATGGTCCACCATCCAAAAGGACACTCAGGCTGAAAAAACACTCCTCAGAGCACGTGAGGGAAAGGGAGTGAGGATACAGTGAATGTGCGACTTTTCTTCTTTGTTAAGTCATATCACAGATTGTAGAAGTTACAAAGGATAAGCAAGGAAAGTGTAAAATTATATACATTTTTAAACCGTCCACAAAAAAATAGGTATTCTGTTTTCTGATTTCTTTGATTTTATTTAACCTTTATTTTACCAGGAAGATTTCTTGAGATACATACTGTGTTTCTTTTTTTTTCTTTTTTTAACATTTTAGAGAAACTGGGCCAAAATGGCAACATAAAGCAGTTTACATGAAAATACACACAGGTGAAATGTGAAAACATTCACATAGAGGGCAATAGAATAGGCCCTGAAAGACATGAAATAAATGATATCACGCCAATTTAAAACAATTACATTCCTAAAAACAGTAGCAAACAATATAAATAAAGGGATATGTATTAGGATTTAAGAATCTGTAAGTTTGCAAACTTTAAGTGCCTGGATTTTGTTCATTAATAAACTTTAGGGACTTTCCAAACAATTCTGGACACTGGTGACCCAAGGACGAGAAGTTATGAAATCACATATATAATATTTGCTATGCACCATGTATGAAGGTTATAAACCAGTTAAAATATATTTTCTCCTGCATAAATATCCTTGAAATGCATGGTATAGGACTACACATGTTCCACATTCACATCTGGCCTAGCTGGAAACATGACAGGAACACAACTTCATAATTTTACATTGTGGTCTTACTGTTTTTGTAGGTGCGCTACAAAATATTTTATATAAAACCAGACCATACATGTTTAGCAATAAGTAATAAGATACTGCAGCTGATCTGATGGGAAAAGATGAAACGGAGCCAACCAAAGTCAATAGCATTTTCCATGTGC
Source organism: Maccullochella peelii (assembly GCA_002120245.1). Taxonomy (NCBI): domain Eukaryota; kingdom Metazoa; phylum Chordata; class Actinopteri; order Centrarchiformes; family Percichthyidae; genus Maccullochella; species Maccullochella peelii. Next base: position 219,775 of record LKNJ01000329.1, on the reverse strand, counting down.
TCTAATAAAACGTGCTCTTCAAACAGCTGGAGCATGGCAGATGCACCTGCAAAGTACACCTTCAAATTCAATAAAGCTTTGATTGATCTGCCTTCACGCAGCCTAGAAATAGATAGCAGCTCATTGACATTTTATATTTTTTACGTTTCATACACAGGCCTGTTTTGATGTTTACACCTGTAATGTTCTGCTGAAGAAATGAACCGTGTTCGAAATACTGTACGGCCTTCAGTACGACAGGACATCGCACACTATCAGGGTTAAACCAGGGTTAAAACAGCAAATCAGTGAGTTAAAGGTGACACTTTGGAAGTCATTTCAAGGTGACACTTGAAACTGAACAAAGATTTATGGCCTTTATGAAAAATAGGTGTCAATTCCTGCACCTCATACAGAGTGATGGCTTCTGAAATCCTGTTATCTATCCTGCTATGGTGGTCCTCTGACGTGGCCGCTGCCTTTGCGTGTTTGCGTGTATGTGTTTGTGTGTGTTTGCCTATATGACGGGGGACATGTTAAGGGGAACTTGGCGCCGGCCTCCTCGTGTGCTCTCAAGATGCAATATCAAGGACCGAGGACCAGATGAGATTAGGGGGACGTTGCTGTGGCAGCTGTGGCCCATTGTCCGCAGGGATGGCCTAAGGGGTTTGCATTAAAACAACATCAGTGCAAAAAGGTTCTGTGAATGTGACACAGGTGCAGAAGAAACATTCTCCTAAACCACTTTTCATTTTAAGAGAACCCTATTACCATGTTGTTATTATTCATTAAAAAGCATCATCATTAATTTAATTCCTCTGTCCCAATTTCCTCGAGTTTGGGGAGCCACCATTGAAACAGGATGGCTCTCCAAATCCTCCTCATTCTCTGCCTATAGCCCCGGCCATTGTTGTGCTATACGATGGCACTGCTGACCTATACGAATAGACCAACAACAGCCCCGCATTCCCCACCCTCACCTCTGTCCCTGAGCTGTATATGATCTGCTGAGTCGACAGGCCGCATGGGGTTACAAAGAGCGAGAGCGAGCTGAGCGGCAGGCTCACCGGCGCGCGCGCACAGAGGGGCGCACGGAGGGGCGCACGGGAGGTTAACGCTCACCTGCGTCAAGCTCGTCACAGTTAGCCAGAGCCATACCGGAACTCTTCTTCCCTCTGCCTTCAAAATAAGAACCTTATAGTTCTGCAGTAGGCTTCGAAGTAGGGCTGAAACTAATTATTTAGTTATTTTCATTATCGATTAACTGCAGGGCCTTACATATTGTAACACGATTGTTTTCTCTGTTCATTCATTCTTTTTTTTTTAGTCTATGAAAACACTTACAGGATACTCGATTTATGATGTTATAAAGTAGCTAACGAGAAGCAACAAATCCTCACAGTTGAGAAGATGGAACCAGGGAATTATTAATATTTTTTTAATTAATTAATCGATTATTAAAATAGTTGAATAGATGAATTTTCTGTTGTTCGCCTAATCAATTAGCCTAACTCCTGACTAAGCTTAATTAAGCAGCAGATTAGCAGAACAACCTTTATTACTAACACTGTGCACGTGCAGGCGTTATAGCGTTCAATGGAGATTAATTTTGAAGACTCTAACCGGAAGTGTCATCCTGAATTAATTCGGGCAGGCTTCACACTTGACAAACTCGCCTCGTTCGCATCACTAGCGTGGAGTGGCGACACGCGCACGCGCGCGAGCACCGGGTTCCCGCGTGGACGCCGGTATAAAACAGCGGCGCCAGGTTCAGACAAAAGTCTACGTAAAGAGGATTCGGTGTGTGAGGAGCGCGAGGAGAGCAGAGAGCAGCCAGGTGAGCGGGAGCGGGAAGGTTACTGATACACACCTTTCCCACGGGATGGACTTTGCTTCTCCTAAAACAGACATTTTAGTTGCTAAGTTAAATGTAACATTCTTCATTCGTATGGAGGTAAAACATTGTTATTTACAACAAATGGAAACTATTTAAATTCACTTAAAGTTGCCATTTAAAGAAAAATAATTTTGTTGTTATCCAATAAATCGAAATTTGCTAATATTCTTACATTTTGACTGTTTATACCCCGTCTCTGATCCGTCTACTTTGTTCTTCCTCTTTTCTATTCCACTTCAGAAATGAATAGAGTCACTAAAACGCACATGACCTCATCCATGTACTTCCCTAGCATGGGTACAGCCCCTTTCTTTAAGGTGAATTCACACACACACACACACACACACACACGCACAAACTCATAAACACAGATATATATATATATATATATATATATAGGCTACACACATACAGTACACACCCTCACGTCTCCCCCCTCTCTTCCCCTGTGTGCAGGTGACTGTGTTTGAGCAGGAGCATTTCCAGGGCAAGTGTATGGAGTTCACCTACGAGTGCTGCAACATCCACGACTGCGGCCTGGACAACATCCGCTCCATCCGAGTGGAGAGTGGAGCGTGAGTCACACAGCCTGTACGCCTGCAAGTCTCTGTGGACAGCTGACTTGACTGTGTGTGTGTGTGTGTGTGTGTGTGTGTTTATGTAAGTGTGTGTCTGTGAGAAGGAGGTAGAGAGATAATGAGAGAGGAAGTAGTGTCCAGGCTCCTCCGAGGTCACCCTGTCCTACATGTCGGGTGCACCCAGCATGGGCAGCAGTGGGGAGGTCGTCTTCTTTTTGACACGGCGTCCTTTTTCAGATGAAATACTGAGTTGAATATGAGTTTTATCACCATCACCTGATGAGCTAACGGGGATCTTTTAACCAATCTGAAAGCCATTTAAACTGCACGATTTTAACTTTGTGAAAGCTATTCACTTATCGCTGGTCAGCAGTGGATAGTTTAAGGCCACACGAGTGTATTTATACCTTTGATAAAATGGTGTGACACTTCTTTTTCTCAGAAAATGTCAAGATCCCTCTGGTGAAAAGCACACAACGTTTTTAGAAACTCCAAACTGCTCTGAGAACTATCTATTGGGACAAGCTTGTTAAAAAATAATGTTAAACCTACACCTAATGTTATACTATATACTATCAATACTGTTACCATATATTTCTGCGGTCCAGTTTTCACACTGGTAACTAATTGCTGCTGTCAGCAAAGTGTGATTCTCAGTTGCGGACTGCAGTGTCAACCCAAAATTCCGTCCCTCAAGCTCTGAATCAGCCAACAGCAGGCCTCCACAGGTTTTGCATTAAGGCATCGCACCTTTTAATCACGTTTTAATGTCCAGCTTTTAGGTACAACTCATGAATAATCCCTCCAACGGTCAGCTCATCAACGTTACTTACGCTTCAGTGTACTGATGCTTAATATAACAAGATATTTACCCGGGGCAATAATTATGTTGACACAATACCAGATATACTGATGGGAATACTGTTTCTCAAAATAAACTCTTAAATTAGTTGCAGAAGGTTATATTTTCAGTTTTTACAATTAGAGGGTTAATTATTTCCAGAACAGTGATTGCGTTTCTTCAGCTTTGTGAGACACACAATAGGGAAAATGGCTCTAACATCACAGCATTTTTCTTCTTGAGGCCCTTTATTTTTTATCAAATGCAAGTCCTCATGCTTTTCCACAACATCTTTTCTCGATTGGAAAGAGTGTAGTCTCTTCCTCTGTGCACACTCCAAGCAGCCATCTGTTGGCAAGTACTCACAGGGTGAGAAAACCTTTTGAGCTCTTTTAAATGATTTAGGAGCTGAGGAGTAGCTGAGAAGTATTTAACACTCAGGAACTTTAATGCGTGGCATTTATTCTTAATTCTGAGCATAAAAACTGGTGAGAACTGATTGTCACTGAGAGTGCAACGGTACTATATGTAGACTAAAGAGGCAAATACAACCACTGAATACAAACTCACGCTATTGTGTAGAAACTGAGTGGAAGGATGGCAAGCTACAAAGGTTACAGGTTATATTCAGAAGCAAAAATGAGACAAATGAGCAACCAGGGCTGTCTGGAAGTTGCCTCTGTTCAGTCCACCTGCACCAAGTATTCGCTCCTCTTCTTCACTTGCTGTTTGGCCAAAAACCTTGCCTTTATATACCTCTCATCCCGTCTAATGTCACCTGTCACCTGTCTGTTTTATGTTCAGACTGATTTCAGACAACACCGTTTGCCATTTTTACTCACCCATCTGACTGTTTCACCTTTTCCGCTCATGTGGCCAGTTGGGTGGGTTTCGAGCACCATGACTTCCAGGGCCAGCAGTACATCCTGGAGAGGGGCGAGTACCCCAACTGGGACGCCTATAGTGGCTCCCTGTCCTACCACGCCGAGCGCTTCATGTCCTTTCGCCCCATCTACTGCGCTGTGAGTACCTGAAGAGGAGGGGAGGGCTAATGTGAGACAGAGGAAGAGAGAAGTGGGAGTGAAAGAGCAAGAAAGGGCGAATGGAAATGAGAAGATAGTGAGTGACAGAGTGATCAGAAGAGTAAGCCAGACAGCAAGTGACTGAAGCAGCTCAAAAATAGAAATGAGACGACTCAGCGCCAAATGTCTGCTCGCTCTGTATGTCTGTCTGACAGGCCTAACTTTAACACTGACTCCTTGTCGCACCCCCCTACAGTCTCACCACAGCAGCCGTATGATGATCTTTGAGAGGGAGAACTTCATGGGCCGCTGCACCGAGCTGTGCGACGACTACCCCTCCCTGCAGGCCATGGGCTGGTTCAGGCCTGAGGTGGGCTCCATGCACGTGCAGTGCGGAGCGTAAGTCATCCCAACACGTGATAGCTCTCTATCACAAAGAAGTCTCAGAGGGCATTCAAGAGAAAAACACAAGCAGAAAAGGGAGACTGGAGTAGACAAAAACCTATTCAGCAACAAAGAATTAAACAGGACAAAGTGAAATAACATCCATAATGAATAAAAACCCTCATTGACACACTAACCACACTCACACTTTACTCTCAAGGTGACTCTTCTCAGTGTGTCTTTGCTTTTTTTTCTCTTTTATGGGCTGCATCAGTTTTGAACTTAATGAACTCCCTTCCTCCTCTACACTTTAATCCCTAAAACGTTGGATTCCCGCTTAAATGTCCCTCTTGAGCCCGAACAATCAAATTTCTTTACTCTTAAAAATGTAATTCCACTGTTCTTACTTACCTTCCCTCCTCCTCCTGCCTCTGTCTTTCTTCAGCTTTGTGTGCTATGAGTACCCGGGCTACAGAGGCCAGCAATACATCATGGAGTGTGAAAGACACAGCGGAGACTACCAGCACTGGAGGAACTGGGGCTCCCACTGCCAGACTCCAAAGATCCAGTCCATCAGACGCATCAGGCACTGAGGAGGAACAGATCAGGACTGGCGACAGAGCACGGCTCAGGCTAACACCTGGACGCTGTGCTTTAGGGGCCTGACTATGAGCCAAAAGCCTGAGCTGATGGTTTGGTTCTGAGTTTAAGGCTTAATTTGTCAGAACCGCAACTACAACACAAACCATCAGTGACATAGCAGCTACCTCTTTATCCCAGCTCATACTCATATTTCTGTTAATACTCATTTTTAGCTTTAGTACAGGTGGAATAAAGTTCAGACTGAGAACCTGAGGAGTCCTTGCTGTAATTTCTGTGTGAGTGCACGTGTGCAGAGAATGTTTGGCATTTAGGGGTCAGTTCGTCTCTTAAGTGAACATATCTCCCTCACACACAAAGAGCTGCTGCAGTTTCAGTGCTGAACAGAAGGAAAGGCCACGGAACAATAAATGCTGATCACAAACCAGTCTATGTGCGAACTATTAAGGCAGAAATTATTCCTAAAATAAAAGGCTTTTATGGGTCCAAATTCTGCCGTATGAAAATGCACATCAGCACTTCATGTGTGCAAATGTGCTGTGTACATTTACCATATTTAACGAGCATCTCAGAATCCCTGCAGAAAGTTAAACAATGACGTAGTCTACATGTAAAAATGTACAATGTAAATGTACTCTGCCACAATACCTGCAATGAAACATTCTTTTAGTCTTGCTATGCTTTGCATTACTTTAAAGTTTCCATGGCGATAAGTGTTTGGCTGTCACTACTGACTTCGATATAGAGTCGGTGGCTTTGACATCGCGCCACCCACCAGTCGGGACAAACACACTCGCAGGCAGCAGCGGTCAACTTCCAACACAGTCTTTAGTTAAATGTACAGGTGCGATCAAGAGACACATACAGTTTATTCCTGTCAGCACAACAACAAAGGGAGTCACACTGTAAGTCAGTGACATGAATTCACAACTTCATAACGGTTAAGTGCAACATCAAGTAGCTTCAGCATCAGTTCATTAAAAGGTCAGGAGCGATTTTCATTGCAAAAATAAAATTCAAGTTAAATATCAGCTAGAGAATATGGAGTTTATTCCTTCATTCCACAGCAAGTTTAAATTCCTGACCAGCAGTATGAAGCCTGACGGCTTGCAGTCCTGACTAAAGCCAGGTTATTTTCAACTGAACATGAAAAAAAAATGAAAGGAAATGAAGTGACAACATGCGCAGTAAAGTAGATACAGCAATAATAACATAGGTTTTGTATGTCAACCCCAAATTCCCTCCCAGACTTGCCAGCTTGTCATGATTAATACGCCTGTTTCACTGCAGACATTTTGACTTGTCATAGTAGTTAAAGCACAGGTGTTACTAATAACATTAATGACGGCTCATTAATGATGAGATATGTATGCACAATATCAGGAAATTGAAGCTGCTAAATGGGATTCAGCCATCATTTACTTTATCATTAATACCTGTGCTTTTACTGCTATGAAATGTTAAAATGTATTCAATGAAAAAGGCCTAATAGGAACGGGCATTCAGCACAAACAAAGCTGTTTTACATCATGACAAAATAAGATCTCTAATAACTGTATGTAAGACTCTTTTTGATGCCTTGAATTAATACATCTTTTACAATACCTTTGAGGATTTTTAAGGGCATGTGATATGTTGTTGTACCAGGTCTTGGTTAAATAGCACGACTCTATGGATTGCAATGTCGGTCTGTCCACCACTTTGGTCCAGACTGAAATGTCTCAAAATCTATTGGGATAGATTGCCATGACATTTTCTACAGACATTCATGGTCCCCAGGCGATGAATCCTAATGACTTTGGTGATCCCCTGACTTTCTAGTGTCGTCTAGCATCATCAGGTTAAAATTTGAATTTGTCCAATAATTTGGTTTATGACCAAATGTCTGCAAAACTAAGGACATTCATCAGCCCTGTACTTTCTGTTTAGCGCTATTAGAAAATGTCAGCATGCTAACAAGCTAAACTAAGATGGTGAACATAATATACATACATTATACCTGCTAAACATCAGCATGTTAATATTAATGTGAGCATGTTAGCATGCTGACATCACGGCAACTAAACCGCTAGCTGGGCTGTAGACTCTTAATCTTGCTTTTTGTTGTATTGTAGATAACTTTATTAAAAACAATTGAGACAGTCCACGTATTAGTAATTATAATATCCCTGAGGACACTGTTTACCAAAATGCATACCTTATGGGCATTGGCCATACATGACTGACTGTTCGTACCTGTTGCATATTAAAGCATAAATATACATTCATATTCAACTTCTGCAAAAAGCATTTTTAACTCCTCCCAAGAGATACATCAGGCAACAGACCCGTGTCTGAGCTTCTGATAATAGTTGTGGAGTTAGCTTGTTTTCTCTATAGCTAAGGCTGCTAACCCTGTTCACATCCAGCAGGACCAGGCTCTCTGAACATGACACACTTCAACCGGAGGATGAACTTAGAAAATCAATTCCTCATTTCTTTCAGTTTTAAAGCACTCTCTGTAACATGAAACCAGTTTGTATGTTACAGAACATGTTTTCTGCTTGACGACGCACAAAAGCAACTGCAGTGTCCTCAATAACTATCAGCACATTCGGTAAATAGGAGCCACAACCCGTGCAGCGAAAGAAAAAAAACGTAAAAAATATTGTTGTTGTACTGAATTGTAGTCATGTTTTATCCAGTAGGTGCTACATTTTACGACTGCCATAGCAATTGTTAAACAGCAATATAATATTTCCAGCTTCTGTACCCTTTCTTCTGGATCACTGTTGTGATTATAGTTGAGCTTTTTAATTAAAGCTTATGCCAGAAAAAATGCTTTTGTTTAGTGTAGTATGTAGGAATTACATCAAGTATAAATATCTGAAAAAACATGAATGGGGTCATGAACACAACAGCATCCAGCGCATCTCTTAACTCTCTTCCTCTTCTGTATATCTGTCATCCGTCCACCATCTCCCCTCATTTCTACTCCTTTATCTCCTCTCTCATCCTCCCTCACGCTCCTCCCTCTCTCCCTCCTTCACACGGGCGTCGTCCCGTCTGCGCCGGTGACCCTCGGCCCCTCTCCTCCAGACTCCGGGTGAGTCAGCTCCTTGGCCTCCTTCCTCCCTGTCCTCTGGCCCCATCTCCTCCGCCACATGCTCTTCGTCCTCCCTCCTCCCATCCTCATTCTCTTCGTCCTCCCCCTCACTTCTCTCAGAGTCTGACTCATCGGAGTTGTCCTCTTCCAGGTAGCGGTAGCCTTTGACCTGCGGGAACAAATGATACGTATGTTGTATAGATGACTTAGGAAAAAAATTAGTCTCACTCACTCACCTTTTAGTCACCAATTAAATGTTACAATAAAGCTCTGACTATAATAAGACTTTATTCACTCCTGCACAGCTGGAGCGTCTAATGTAAAGCTTTGATGGGTATACAGGCAAAATACCAGTAGAGGTTATACGATTTCTACATCTCGCGAGAGGCTTTTCCTTGAGGCGATCTACTGGACAAATTCCAAATCTTTTGGTAAGTATTAGTCATTTAGACCCCAAAATATGTAAAAAGAGTTTCCCTTTAAATGGAGCTGCCTGTTCATTCTAGGGAAAGCTGCCGTTTAAAGTTTTTATGGCTTCCTACTTGATATATAAAACAAAACAGCTACAAACTGTAAAAAATGCCTATTTCTGAAAGTGCAATAATGTTTGATTATTATTCTTCTTTCCATCACATGGACAGCAATATTTGTAGTTGGCTTCAATGGACACTGAATTCCCAAACTACACAATACCTGCTTCTTGGGCTGTGAAGGCTGCACTTTAATCTTTGGCTGACAGCGTGAATATGCTGAAGGTAAACCTGGCCAGGTTCAGGCAGTCATTATTTGGTTACCTTGTGCCGTGGCCGAGGGATGCGAGGCAGTCTGTAAGGCACCTTCCTGGCCAGCCGACGCTCCATCTCCCAGTAACAGTAGCAGGCCAGCAATAAAGTGGCCAACAGGATGGAGAGTTTGGCCTGAGGGAGAGGGACAGAAATGGGTGAAGAGAGGAAATGGATAGGTCTCATTCTCGCATTCACAGACCGATACTTGAGGCACAAACACACACACACAGTCATACCCTCATAGGTAGGTGGGACCAGAGGTAGACTATGAAGATGGCGATGGCCTGCCACCAGTGATAGATGGTGTAGACAAAGTCCAGACGTTCTTTTTCCTCAGCGTACAGCATCCCAAGCAGAACTGACACACACAGAGAGGAGATCAGGCTGACCCATGTCATGAGTGAACAAAGTCATTGTAGAGTACGTACAGACACCTCCACTGCAGATGTTACTCACTGCTGACGCCAGTCTTGTTCAGGGCGGTGCCGAGTCCCCACAGCGCAGAGACCACCAGCAGAGGACCCAGATATTCTGGTTCTTTAGCAGGTAAAGACCACGCCAGGAGAACCACCAGCAGCACCACATGCACTGCTGCGCCCCCCAGCAGACACACCCAGCGCGGGAGGCGTAGGAGGCAAAGGGAGAGGGAGGAAAAGACGGAGCAGGAGAGGCCATAGATCAGTATAAGGAGCCACAGTTTATCCAGGCCCACAACACAGATGCCATAGGACTGTGGAGGGAGGAGAAGAAAAAAGATGAAACATACATATATTCTATATTTCCTGTCCTTATTACTTTAATGTTCGTGCTCCTTTATGTGCCCTGTTTTATTATTTTGCATTTCAGACTACTCAAAGACGCCAACAAAATTGAGCAATGCAAGTAAGAGCTACTCCACTGTTCAACAAACGTCACTGACGGCGCAGTACCAAGGAGAATCCGGTGACGGCAAACAGCACTTCAAATCCGCTGTAGATGAAGAAGGGGCAGAGCAGCCGCAGGCGGTAGTCTCGCAGGTGTTTGAAGGGCAGCTGGAAGATGTTTCCCCAGCCGATACTGCGAAGGTCGATCTCTTCTGTCGGGCGGTAGGCGGCCCCACACAGCACAAGGAACTGTGGGTAGCAGCAGACAGCAATCAATTTATTTTGAATCATTTTGAATGATTGCTATGGTTTGTATGTGCTCTGCTCTAAAAAATAAGGCCTACGGTGGCAGGACGAAGTAACCAACTGCACTGAATAAGACAGGAATTCTTAAATTACTGAGAGCAGCATTAGCAACAACAATCCATTTCTCAAGCCAGCCTTCTGAATTGCTCTAAATTGTACAAAGGTGTGGATCTGAGAGTGTGTTTCTCTGTTTTTTCTACCACTGTGATAGACTGTTGCCCAGTGCATGCTGGGATAGGTTCAATTTAGTTCAATTCAGTTTTATTTATATAGCGCTATCTCAGGGCACTTTTTCATATAGAGCAGGTCTAGACGGACTCTTTATATTTACAGAGACCCAACAATTCACACAATGAGCAGCACCAGGCGACAGTGGCAAGGAAAACCTCCCTTTTAACAGGCAGAAACCTTCAGAAGAACCAGAACCAGAACCAGGCTCTGGGTGGGCGGTTCAAGCCACATACTGTATATAATGGTGGACAACGCTCCACTTCCTCCCACTGTACAAAAATGAAGCCAAACTATCCCGGATACGGGATACGCCATCTTGCGCTGGACGTCATTTGGAGCCGGAGTCTGCGCAGTAGTGATCCGCATATCGAGGTCTATACTGAAACGTGTTTCTAATCTTCTCTTCCTGTTTTTTCGTAACACTCTAAAATATACTTCTTCTTCTTTTGCTGTATAATAGGAGCAATTTAAATTTGTTCTATAAAATAAAGAAACAGATGAAGGGATCAAGGAGCAAACTACAGTTTTAGCTGAGTTTTAGTTTCTTTACATAGTTTAATGTGTATATAATTGAATGTTCCTCAACAGCTAGTAATTGAGCATTGCTACCTAGCTTTCTTTACTGTTTCTTTCCCAAGAACTTCCGCTCGAGTAGAGCAATGCAGAACAGCCACAAGACAATCAGATAAATACAAAACAAACAACCCAAACACACTGAATTGTGTGTGTGTGTGTGTGTGTGTGTGTGTGTGTGTGTGTGTGTGTGTTGGGGAGTTTCGGTCTTACGATGATCATGGCTAGGAAGGCGAAGCCCATGAGGACACTCTCCACCTGGATGAGCAGCATGGAGCTAGGCAGGCGTTTCAGCACAGTGGTGTTGAAGCCGGGGATCACTCCACTGATATTTGCTCCTGGCAGAGGGAGAGGAAGGTTCAGCCATTAGAAAGGAGACGATGAGAAGCAACCAACGGGTTTCAGTCCTGTGTGTTTAACACACTGAGACCGCAACTCCGCTTATAGAAATAACAAAAATACATGAAAATTGGCAATGAGGGGCTAAATGGAAAAAGCTGGATGGATAACTAACAGAAAACTAGGATGCTTGTGTGATCATGCTTTTATATTTCGAGGATGTTGTCACTTCGGTCATGTGGTGGAGTGAACCACAGTTCTGTTTCCTCCTGCTGTTGTTTACATTAAGAAGGAAGCTATGTTGCCAGAAGTGAGATCCTTTTACAAGTAAAGCATGCCAGGAAAAACAGTTCAGCTTTAGCAGAAGTGTTGCATTTGACTAGTTTCACAGCAGCTTTAGGAGGCCAACTCGTGTTTCCTTTAGCACCTTGCTGCCTACTAAAGCACAGTGGATGAAACGTATATATTAGCCTAGCACATGCAAACCTATGAAACTGGTTTTCTGTGAAACCATGAGTCTAAGACAAACCATGGGAAGAAACTGAGGAGCCTTTTTTTTCAGTGTGGTTGTTTTTTGTGTTGTTGTTGTTTTTAACTAACTTGATTCAGGGAAATTAAACAGAAATTTCACACTACAAAACATGTATGAACATTTTGAAATACAGTAAATCGAGCATTTGAAAAGCTGCATTAGCTGATTTTCGGCAACTTGGGAGCAACAGAACCCCAAAGAAGAAGCTGTTCTGGTGAGCGTGTTAGCAAACGGTTGCCTGTTCACACCTCCAGCAGACATGAGGCAACAACGCATTTCGAGTCGTACCAACATTCACTCTTCCTTTAGCTCTGTTTGTGGTCTCCACCAGCTCCTGAGAAAATAATATCTGCCTCTTTAGCTGCTAGATGCTCCACTATGTTCACCAGCTAGTCGCTATCAGAGCAATAGCTTCTGCTTGGAAAGATGCTAAAAGACATAGAGCTGAGGGGATAATACCACTCTCATGTCTGTACAGTCAGTATGTAGCTGCAGCAGCCAGTTAGCCTAGCTAACCTTTAGACCTGGAAACATGGCTTTAGTGCTTTAGTGAGCTTTAGAGGTTCTGGTAGGTAGATTTTGTTACCTTTGGGCTGAGCCAGGCTAGCTGTTTCCCAGCAGCTAACCGGCTGCTTTATATTTAACACACAAAAATGGGAGATTAATCTTCTCATCTAACTCTCTGCAAAAAAACAAACAAGCATATTTCTTGAAATGAAGGGACTGAATCCTTATGTCTTGTCTGTAATCATTCATCAGTGGAGGTGAAGTGACGTGTGTCTTTACCGCAGCCTTTCACATTGCTGAGAATGTGATCGTTTTCTTGCAGGTAGCCGTTGAGGACGAAACGCATGGGGAACTCCGCGAAGACAAAACTCAGCTGATGAGGAAGAGACAGAACACACACACACACTTCATGCTCATTTGTTTCTGCAGCTGTACAAACTCCTTTTTCCGATGTTAAACACCGCATACGGTGGGAAATTCATTGAGGCTTTAGTGAACAATAGATGGCTGAAGACTCACATGGAAGATGATGAAGAAGACTGACTGGAAGACAATGATGTAGCTGTGGCACGCTCCCTTGGGAAGCTTCTTCTGCTCCTGCACGTGCTCTTCCTTGTAGTTGACGTACTCGTAGTACTGCTGCGCCATCCTGCATGCGTTTGTGTGAGTGTCACAGCAAACGCAGATACATTCATTGAAATAACATTCTTATTATATACAATTAGGTGTGTGTTCATTTGAGGCCTGTGTGGGTGTGTATGCGTGTATCCCCTGCCTCAGCGTATGACATGCTTATACTGACCCGACCAGCCACACGGCCCCCAGGCGCTCCCTCAACTTCACACAACTAAACTTTGCTCTACGAGTAGTGCATAGTAGGGGTGTGAGGTTTCCTAAAGTTCAGAGCTTGACTTGATTTGAAAAAAGAGTGTCTTACAATGTGCCTTGCATTTCCATTTTCTGAGACATTATAATAAAAAAATACTGAATTTGGCCTGGGGGAATTGTGTTTCTGAGCAGCACAGTGACACAAAAAGACAAAACAATGCCTTACAAAATAACAAAAAAATAAATAAATGTGCTGACAGAAAAGAGCTCAGCGCTTGACAACCACAGCGCTGCACAGTTCCACAGAATTTCAACAAAGTGCCTAGCAAACTGTTCTTTGAGCCTTGCATTGATCACAACAATACAAGGTATTGTTGTTGGTACACCCTTTGTGAACAGACGTGAAAACACCCACTTGAAGCGGCTAATGATGCTTTTTTAGAGTTTCGTCCTCCCTGACTGACGTGACGGTTTTAAAAGACTATACACTCAAGTATTTGCTTGCTAACTTAGCTAATTGCTAACTCGTGTGCAGGAACTTTCTGTGTGTCTGTCCATGCTTAAACTGATGGTTGGGTTTAGTGTAAGGTGAGAAACAGCTAAGTTAGTGAAGTTGAAATTTGGGCATAATTTTGGTGTACTGAAGGTAAGAGCAACCATCTGAGGCAACGGTTCTCCACTGAGATCACAGCTAACTACGCTGGTGGGCCTTCAGTCCTCTCTGCGTGCTTTGATGTGATGAAGGTCAAGCGTCAGCCCCTTAAGAAACATCTTCACCCACCCGCCCTTCCACGTCCTGTTTCTCACCTGGTGATATAATTTCCCAAGGAGGCCCAGAGCGGCACAATGGCCACGCCGATGGCTACGGCTGATGGAACCAAGGTGTAGTAACGCTCCCAGTAATTGGTTGAGACGAAGAGTGCGTAGATTCCCGAAGCCAGGAACATCATCCACTTAGTACCCAGAAACCTGCCAGAGAGATAAGTACAGAGTACATATAGGCAGAGGAAGAGCATTCAGTTACAAAGAAAGGTTTTATCATTTGTGCTTGTGTGTCTACCTGATAAGTATGGGGGTGTACAGCAGCCCTATGATGGGCGTGACATTGATGCCCATCAGCATCTTGCGGTCGATGTCCTCCAGGCCAAGGTTGCTGTACTTCACCTCACGGTAGGTCATATCATAATGGAGGATCAGCTGCATCTGCAGCAGACCTGTAGCACACACACACACACACACAAATCTATTTAAAAGAACACATCAGAGTCTCTGCAACTCTGCAACCCTGCCTGTGTGTTTCTTTGTTTATTTCAGTGTCTTTTCTCCAATCAAACTCACCCATGTACACACTGTACACAATCATGGCTCCAACACTGGCTGCAAGAACATTCTTGATGACTCCCAGCCTCTTCCTCCTGTAGTACTTCCTCTCCTCCTCCTCCTCGTTGTACTCTGCTTGTGGGCCCAGAAACTCCTCCATCTGAGGATAAGAGCAATGGTGGTGGAACTGTATCACACTCGTCTTTCACTGGAGTTATAAGGTATTGCACAGGACAGCAGGAGCTCACCTGGCCCTGCATGTTGTCTTCTTGCCCCACATCCAGCAGTTCGTTTATGCCACCATTAGGGGGTGCTACAAGCTGCTCAGCAACCCCGACCAAGTCTTCAGATGCCTCCATCTAGTGATCAAAAGGAGCAGTACACTGGATTAATAGAAGGTTCGCTGCACCCTAAATCATCCTAATCAATCAGTCGCTGAAACGTTTTGGTAATATCATTCCTATGAGGTACCTGTAGGGACAATTGTTGTCAGATCTCTTACTGTACATACTAATGAGACTACATTGAGATGCTTTTTTCAAGTTGTCACAGGGCCACAAATATTCATTATGAATTTAAAATCAAATCTAAGGCTGGATCAATCAGAATCATCAGTACAATTACTCCTTAAAGTTGTGACCTTTTAACTTTGTGAGATGCAGCAAATAACATGTGCATTAAGGCTTAAAACAAAACAAACAAACAAACAAAAAAAACCAAAAAAAAACCAAAACAAAACAAAACAAAAAATATATATATATATATATAACTTTTATCATGATCACAATGTTGCCTTTGGTGTTATAGCAGCCATTTTTCTCCCCTTTTATTCTTGATTTATCCCTCTCTCTGCCCCATAGACTAATACATTTTACTGACTTTGTTTGTGTTCACTATATGCTAATTATTGAGCTTTTGTCCTCTTTTTTAGGTCTGCAAAGCTATGTCATTATATGTTTCATCACAAAGAAGTAGTAGTAGTAGTAGTAGTAGTATCTGTGTTAAAAGTTTAAGTTAAAAAGTTAAAAGTTAGTCTACATAAGGGACTGTATGAAAATGATTGGGGTGGGGAGGGGTGCTGAATCTTTGGACCCTTACCTTCAAGTAGAAAAAAATCTGCAATAACCTCCCCCCAATACCTCAGAATAATACATTTATGACAAACATAACAACATGAACGCTTATTACAGACACTGAATTAGTGAACCGGAAACAGGCGACAGCTCTGTGCCGTTTTCGTCCCCAAGCCATATTCTAAAACGCACCTCCATGGCACCGTATTTTTTCATACATTTCACACATAGGCTACGAAATAATATAGAAATAAGGGGTTAAAAAAAAAAAAACACCCTCCCCCTTTTCTGACCCCCTCCCTCCTAATAACTTTTTTTACAGTCCCTAATCAGGTCAAAAATGGGTGAAATATTATTTAACCTTCATTGTTAGAAAAGAGGATATGGCCCTCAACGTGTTCTCCAAAATGTCAGCAACACTGTTCCCTTATGTCGCAGGCCTACATGACTACAAACCAAGGTAAATAAAATGTCAAGCTTGAGTTATTAACATGTTGGTCGCTGTCCACTGTGTGCTCACTTTTCCCTCAGCATGGCCTTTGAAACTCCCTTTAACATTCCTATAGGACTTAACGTTAGTGTTAGTGTGATAAAAGCTGCTGTAATTGTTCTGATATTACTGCATCCATTGTATTGTTTAACAACACTACAAGGACTAAACTATAAGGACTTCTGAGTGCCTTATCTATCTATAATCGTATTTTGAAGGGTAATGTCAGCCAAACATTTCAGGTTTATCTAATAACTATTTTAAGCACACCGAGTAGGAGGTAATAACTTGTTTTTAACCATTTACCAACACCTTGAACATTACTTACCACGTTTCTCGCTCGGGGCTCCTCGCGGGCACCAGACCAGGCTGAAACGTTAGTCCACCCGAGAGACTGAGACACACAGTCCTCCTCTGTCCCCCTGCAGATTTTACTTCCCCTTTCCGACGTACAAGGTACAAGTATAAATACAAGTTTCGCGAAGGAAACGAAAGTCAGTCGTCTTCACTTCCTCTTCCCACTCTGCCCCGCTGTTTGTCTTAAAGGCACAGAAACCCTGCCTCTGCTCTGGTAGAGGTGCGACATTAAAAACAACTTAAAAGTGTGTGTGTGTGTGTGTGTGTGTGTGTGTGTGTGTGTGGGACAAAAGGCTTTAATATATGAGAATAAGGCTTTAATATCCTTATAATAACACCCGTTTAGATAAAGGATAACATCGTTTTATTAGATTAATTTATAAACAACAAAAGACTGTGCAGCTTCTCCAATATGTAGATAAAAAGCTGCACAGTGGTTAACACATGGTCAAAAACATGGTCCACGGACACACAGCAACACAGTCTACACAAGCACGACGAATGAGCAAAGTTCAGTCCATCTTCAACACACGTCCACGTAACCAGAGTGATCTGGCTGGCAGTCTGTATCCGAGCTGTTGATAGAGACAAAGCCAACACAGCACCGTCCAGGGCAGAGAAAGAGTAAACTATGCAGTGTCAGTAATTCATTCAGTGCATGCCCTGATCCTTGTATTCGATTTGCCACGTGGTTCAAGGTTTCATACAGAACTGACACTACTTTGTCTGCATAACAGACAACTTGTATTTCTACCTGAACATCATGTTGTGTTGCAACCTTATGAAGAGGGCCCATGTTGACTTTCACCCCCTTTTCAAAAGAAATCAAATCAAAGGGTGATTTGCAAACAAAGACTAAATGCAAATCATTCTTAGTGTTTGTTTCGACCTGCCCCAAAGTACCAGACAGGTGGTACCACAAAGCTTCCACAAAGTATTTGAGTTTCTGCAGTAGAAGCAGCACCCTTCTTGCACTCCAGGCAGCCAAAAACAATTACACAAAGAACGACTATGACTATGGTATTACATGTCCCAAGACTCTCTTCCTTTCCAGTCAATTTTCAGGTGACTTCGTGAAGCTGAAAGTAAAAGTAATCTGACACATCCAGAGAGGCTGGTGGATCCGCTGTGAGCAGTTTCAAGACGTCCTCGTGCCGTCGTTGCACCAAGTGATTCCTCCAGCCCCCATCCTGTGTCTCATCCTCTGTTCTGCAGTAGAGGTTGTAATTTTACATTTTTTTCCATTTCCCCAACAAATCCCACCCACTCATTAAAAGACAAGTCTTAGAGAAACCAGATATGCCAACCCCACCCCACAACCTTATAATCCCCCACAATGCTTCACTTTGTTCCCGCCATCAGCGTCTCTATCCGCTCCCCACAGCTGCCTTCCTCATCACTTCCTCGTCCTGGACAGAGAGCTCCGTCAGCTTGCGTCCCAGCCTCTCGTGAAGGTCAAGGTATTTGGCCACGCAGCGGTCCAGGCACACCGACTCGCCCTTCGTCAGCTCTGCCTCCTTGTAATGTGGCGGTACACACTTCCTGTGGCAGGCGTTGGTCATTCTGGGAGGAAAGGAAGCCAGAAGACACATCGGATTTTTAAAACGTCATGTGTAAAGATCAATGTAAGTCCATGTGTAAACACCATTTCATTCATTCGTTCATTATTCCACCACATATAATCAATGTCACTTGGTAAAACTGCAAAGCTTGATCTGCTAGAACCACAAAACATTTTTTTTTAAAATGTAGAGTGCAACCTTGCACTCTACAAGTAAATCATTTTGGCTGTTAAAGCCCCTACGTGTAGAGTTTCTATGCGATTATAACGTCTTTAAAATGAGTCTGACGACATCAGAGGGGCAACGATTATTTGCATTATCAACTGATCTGACAATTATTTTATATGTTCTCAATTAAGCAATTAATTGGTTGGTCAAAAAGCATAAAAAACAGTAATACTTGGCGAAGTTCATGTCTTTCTCCGTGTGCCCACCTGGGATTCAAGACACACGAAGGGGCTTTAAGATTGATTGATGTTAATTTACTTTATTTATTTGAGGGGGACAATACTCATTTATAAGCAGAAATTAATAATGAATTATCAATAATGTATATGCCTGAAATTAGCATGAACGCTTACAACTGCCTTAGACCGTATCATATAGTTTGAAAGCACCAGTAATAGTCACATTACTGGTAGAGCTATAAAACATATTGGCTTTAATTAATAACATCAATGATGGATCTGTTCTATTCAAGTGTCCCAGTAAGAGCAAAGATGTATTAAACTGTTAGCCCAAATATATATTTTAATATTCTGCCAAGTCTCCTTTTGAAAATTGGTTTAAAAAAACAATATAGTGCATCACCAATATCATTATAAATCAAACTCGTTTCAAGATTTCACTTTGGACTTGGATACATTTAGATAGGGATCGTCAATCAGCACATTTTTGACATTTAATAGATGATTAATGAGTGAATCAAAACCTTATATAGCCTGATCATAACGAAACGGGCCGTTAATTGAAGCCCTAAAGACAATTTGCAACTGTGCTTTCCTACTGAAAAGCAAACATAAGCAGACGCCAATGCTACATTTAGCTTTAGTTTAGCTAAATTAAATCAAAGGGTTACTGTAATTGAATACCATGTGATTAACCTACGAACACATTTAACATGACTAGATAACTGCGCTGTTTATTGGCAGTCCTGTAGAAAACGTTAATTTTAAGTAATCAGGTGTAGCTAGCATAAAGGTGGAGCACTATAGCTACGTCTTCACTAAGCGTAGCTAACCTTTAGATTACCCTTTGTCACCACATAAATATACTTAATAATAAAGACTATGAATGAAGGCCATGAGGCAGTTCACAACTGACAGAGAGGTAGCATAAATTACAGATAGCTAGCTTAGTTGCTAGCTTGTTTTGACTTTACCGGTTGTACATGTCCGCCATCATTTCCACCTCCAGCTCCGCCGCCAGCTGCTGCGCCTTCATGGGATCCATGTCTGCCTTTCACTGCTGCTCACGCCCGACTTCAACCACAACCACGCCGTCCTGGTGACCCTCTCCAGCGGACAGCCGATGAGAAACCTCCCCGCTGCTTCTTCTTTAACCTTCAAATCCTCAAGACAACACGTGTGCGCTGTTTCCGCTCACACTTCCGCTGTCAATAAAGTTGGGCTTCAAACGGGAGGCGGGGACAGCGCGCCCCCACCTTGCCTTTCTGTGTATTCATTCAAACTTAGTGGTGTGTAAAAAAAAAAAAAAAAAACAACGTTTTATTTTTATAAACCATTTTTAAGTAATTTACATAAAACACACTCCGCTTTACAAATACAGGCTCAAAATAAGGTTTCTTTTCTACAATAGTTACTTACAGAGACACAACGCCACTGACGGGCTTTAACCTTAATCCGTCTGACAACTCAAAAATCACTGAAAATGTAAAATTATTGACAAATATAAATGGCAACTGTAAACAACAGTAAGAACTTTTTCCCCCAGTTGTATCAATGCTTTAGCATATTATTAATGGAAATTAAACATCCATTTGAATCTTGCATATGGAACTTAATGAAGGTCAAAACCAGCATGCCGCCTGTGATTCCTGTACGTGCAAAGCATATAATCACCAGACACTGACTGGTAGTGAAAACAGAAAACAGACGACATAAAAATCTATTTTAAATAGATTCTCAGCTTCTGGCATCTCTGTGAACACACATAAAACCAACAGAGAGAACATTAGGCTTTGCACACATCAAGTGCTGAACTAGTCACACAACATAGTAAAAACTATGCACTAGTACAAAAGGTTACTCTGCCTCATCTCCAGTCACGTCAATCTCGCTCACATCTTCCTCCTCTTCTTCCTCTGGAGTTATGTCCACATTGTGGAGTCCATTATTGCACTCTCTGGTCTGAGTCACTTTGTCTGGGGAGCAAAGCAGAACGTCCACCTCCACTTCCTCCTCCTCTTCTTCTTCTTTTTGATCGCAGCCTGAGCTCTTGCTGAATCTAATAGTGTCCGACAGAGGTGGACCAGTTCTCTCAGGGGTCTGGGGGTTCAAGTTGTGGTCTGGAGGCATTTTGTCTTCTTGAGGGAGGCGGGCGTCACAACACGGACGACTGCTATAATCAGCCATGTGTTTCACGGTATGTGACATCCCTGCATCACAGGATGTTTGTGCTAAAAAAACAAAAAAAAAAACAAGGAGAAGTAAAACGGATTACCCAGAGTAATTGGGACATTCAAAAGGCCATTTTTAAAACATTCTTGGACAAAATTCACCTCCATTGTATTGAAGTGGCAGATATCTGAAAACCTCAGCACATAAAACAAAAAAGTGCCTGCAAAGCAACCTTGGAAAGTTCTTTTACTCAAGTGCTGCACTGAAGTACAATTTTTGAGGTACTTGAAATTCCTCTTTTGTGTTACTTCATAATTCTACTCCACTACAATTCAGAGGTAAATATTGTACCACTACATTTATTTAACAACTGGAGTTACGAGTTACTTTTCAGATTGAGATTTTATATAAAATGCATTGATTAAAGCAGTGTTTTCCAACCTTTTTGGCTTGTGTGGTTGGGGCTCCTTGTCAAGTTTCAGATGTCTATGAGTTGTTAGCAGTTCCACCACAGAGACATTTCCCCTCTAAACATCTCAGATTGTTTCATTTAAACAATTGCTTTTAGTCCAAAGAAGTGAAATTATCATAGGTTTCACAAAAATGCAAAGATCTGAATAAAGTCCCCAAAAAAAAATAAATCAAAAAATGTTTTCTCTAGCTAACTGTATGTATAGTAGTTTAAGGTAGTTCCACCTCGAGCAGCTACAACAGGAAAATGCTGCTCACACATCGATGCATCAGGATTAATTAACAATTAATAATGTCATATAGAATAATATATCAGTCACAGGGGACATGTACCACTAATTTACTGCTGATACTGTACGAATATGAATGCAGGACTTTTTCTTGTAATGGTGTATTTTTACATTACTTTTACGTAAATAAAGGATCGGAGTACTCCTTCCACCACTGCCGCAGGGCTTGATACCACTGAGGGTAATTCAGAAAATATTTGTTGTGATTTGAGTGAACTAAAGTGGGCTGCATGTCTCTTTATCTTAAGAGTTCATCTTAAAGCTAGCCCGACATAATTCAAATAAAAATGAAAGCATCTTGCCGTTATTGCTGTCTTTCACAGTGTCATTCTTGACATGACCACCAGATGGCGCCAAAGTAGACACTTCTAATTTTACACATACTCTAGTGCCTTACAGAAAATATGCTCTTTTTCAGCTTAACCAATAAATCAAATGAAAAAGATTCAACGGTTCAATAAGTTAAACATTTCCCATATTTCTGTTGATAATATTAACTCTCACTGCACACAATGGGAACAAACATTTTACCTTCATCAGGATTCTTCAATGGCTGTTGCCCCTCAGCTGCTAACTTGGCCACCTCTTCTCCACGGACATCCAAGGAACACACCGGATGGTACTCATCACCAAACAAACTGGTCTCCTTACTGGTGGAGCTCTTTGTGTCATCTGGCTGTGGTTTGCTATACTCGGCTGTTGATTCGCTGATAATTTGATTGTGATTTTCATCAACCGTGACATTGGAGATGACTTGAGACTCTTCGATCCCGTCCCCGTTCTGAGACCGAGTCATCTCTTTGTCCATTTCTGTCTCCTTAGTTAATTCTTCTCCTACATCTCTAGCAGTTTCATTTGTTTCTATGTCCTGGGTATCTTTTGGCCTCCTCATTTTTGAGTGTTGGCTTTCGATAAGCTTTTGAAACTCCTTCAGGGTGACCATCCGTGGCTGTTTGGGCGTCCCAAGTTTATTTCCCGCTGCCATTATCTCATTGTTATTGTCTGCCTCGGCCTCAGTGTTCTTAGCGCTTATGGTCTTCTTCATTGGAATTGCCTGCACGTCACTTCTATCCCTCCTCCGTTTTTTACACCTTCTCTTTGTTTTTTCACCCTCCTCCTCCTCCTCCTTTGGCAAATTGTTGTCAATTTGCTGCTCACTTTCCACATTGTGGCTCTTCTTTTCAATGATGGCAGGAGCGCTCTCTGGTGGGCTCTTTTCAAGCTTTTTTTTTGGCGGCCTTCCACGTTTCCGCTTGGGGATTGAGACCTCTTGTGTATGCACACTCTCAGCTCTAGGGGCCATGGGTTTTAAAATTGAAGCATTATCTAGGCTTGTGTCACTTGGTGTCTCTTGAGTTTTTTTCAAAAAGCCCCTGGTCCTGATCCGAGTCTCGTCAGAATTGAGATCCCCTGGCCCTCTGGCCTTCTCTCTCCGACTTTCTGTGACGGTTGGCGACGGTTCGCTGGTGTTCCCTACAAATTTGTTTGGCATGTTTGAAGAACTGGTGGCCATTTCTCTTTCCTTCGCCAGCACATTGTTGCTTGACAAACTGACTGAACAAAGGCTCAGGTTGATCTGACTATTTGTTCCATCACCGACCTTCACATCTTGGCATGCCAAAAGAGAACAGGTATCCTGTGGATGATTTGTGCGCTTTCTCTTCCTCCTTTTAGGCGCTGCAGCATCACCTTGTTTACATTTTGAACTTTCCTTCACCTTCCTGGGGTCAGATTTCAGTTCTGCCGCATCTTGATGACCAGCAGATATTGTTCCTCTCTCTTCCACAGTACAAGATTCTGCCCAGGTTCCCCCATTTTGTGGATTCAACCGTCGTTGCTTTGACCAACAGCTGCGGTTTGTATCCTGTGGTGAAGATGCACGTTTATTTTCTCTGTGAGTGATGGCATCGAGAGGAAATTGGAGTGATCCGGGGATTTCTGTGAGCCAGGGTCGCCCATGTAGAGATGGCTGTGGCTGAATTTCAACGCTATGGTTCGTTGAGTTGCTGAGGATAGGCTGATGTTTTGCCGCAGAGGGAGATGGCTCTAATGGAGAGAGACATTGAGGAAGCCGCAAATCATCCATGCAAGATAAAGAAAAAGAATCCGAGGATTGAGCCTCATTTCCATTCGCCAGAAGTAAAAAATCCAGGCTGTTCTGATCATCTTGTGAAGATGAATCCTGGCACACTGGGTAATGTCGTTTTTGCCCACTGGAGTAGAAAGCTATGGGTATGACTGATTTTGTTGTGGGTGCTTCAGGATATGGACAATTTTGACGTTTGCACAGTGGCATGTCCTGGTGGCTCGTTCCACCTCTTTGTCCCATGGACGTGGCAGACGAGTGATACTGAGGAGAGCGCTGCTGCGGCTGCCCCTGGGTTAGCACAGCATCCGGCTGTACAGATGAAAGGCTTGAGCAGCCGGGCTGGTTCTGAGCTGGAAAACAACAATGGATACCTGTACAACAGGTGGGAAGACTGCCATCAATCCATCTTGATTTAACAAAGCTGAGGTGGTTGGTGTTGGGGTGGGGGTTTTGGATAGCGGAGGCTTGACAAGAGGAGAGGTAGCATTTAGATTGTGGGCTGAAGTCAGGTTCAAGTGAGACTGTTGGTGAGATAAAATGATAAGTACTCATTGACTACGTTTACATGCACACTCATTTTCCACTATTATTCAGATATGACGATATTCAGCTTGAATATTCCGAATTACGCCTTATTCCGAATGTAGCTTTTTCCGATAAAGACGTGGGATATGCTGATAATATTCGGGTTTTAGGAGCATTCGGAATATGCATCTCAATTGGGGGTTTTAACCGCAGTTTGCGACACAGGCCAGCTGGGGTAGAGATGCATGCACAAAAGAAAAGCCCACATTTCTGGTGGGAAGAAGAAACATTATGAAAGACTTGGATAACAACAGCTTTTTAGATATGAAGAAATATCGCAAAGCCGACCTTTTCAAGGAGGTGGTTGAACAAATGAAAGAGGGAGGCTGAGTTCGTCAGGCTGTCACCAGTGGAAAACTTTGGAAAAATCCTATTTTGACGCGAAGAAGTAAAATGGCTCAAGTTGCTCCAGCCGTTCCACTTTTCCATATTTTGACGCATGTCATTGCGTTAATCGGAGTAGGCACGGCTGCTTGTAAACTGGAATTTTAATTTTCATTAGCCACGTAAACAGCTTAGTAGGAATATTGTCTTTTTCGGAATAAGGGCAAAAACCGGAATATTTTGTGTATATAAATGTAGTCACTGGGAGGAATTACACAGCAAGAAGGAATATTTAAGGGAAGGTCTGTGTTCTTTGTTTGCAATACAAGATTCAGATTTATTTTAACAGTGGTGATCAATACTCTCTCTCTCTCTCTCTCATATACACACACACACACACACACAAAGGTTGAAAATACGAGTTGAAACAATTAGTTAATTGAATATTAATTCAAGTAATTCTTCAAGCAAAAATACCAAACATTCCCTTGTTTCAGCTTCTAAGTTCTGAGGATTGCTTTTCTCTGTTTTATGTGATAGTAAAAATGTGGGTTTTGGACTGTTCAGGAACAATAAGCAATTTGATGATATCGGCTTGGACTTAAGGAAATTGTGATGGGCATTTTTTTTAAAAACTGGAAGTGCTGTAATATAAACAAGAGGACGGCTGATTTTTGTTTCATTAGTAGGAACTCTGTAGCTTCTGCCAGGCAACACATTAACCTGCCACGTATCAATAAGGCCATTGTAAAAGACAACAGTCTACACATCCTGTTAGGGGGGAAACATTTAAGAATGATAAGAAAACAAATGCACCTAGATACCTGTATCTGTTGAGTGGCCACTTTGTGTCCCAAAATCCTGGTAACACACGCATCCTTCTGCACTGACGGCAGCATGCATCAGACTCTGTGCCCGGTCATTCTCTTGAACTGGGACCTGGCAAACACCTGGAGCTCCGTCGTGGCTCGGCTGGTGATGAGACTTCTTGCAGTCCTCCTCCAAGTTCGGCAGGATGTTCAGGCCCAACATGATGTCCTCCAACAGCTTCTCTATCTGCTCGTCAGACTCCTCTACAGGGCCATCGTTTTGGTTTGGGGTGAAGTCAGAGGTGGTGTTGAGGTGAGGTGGTGGTTCAGGGAAGTTGATGGCAGCGGGTTGAAGAATTGGCTTAAGAATTGGGCCTGGCTGGACAGAGGAGGGTGGAGGCTCACCGTATGTAAGGTCTGTCTGTGGCCTTTTGTGGTTGGAGCCATCCTTTAGATAAATGAATGAGATATTATTATTATTATTATGGTTATTATTATTAGTGGTGGTGGTAATAATAGCAGTAGTATCGGGGGTGGCAAAGGTAGTATTAGTATTAGCGTACATTTATCCATTTTTGTGTTTTTTCTTTTTGTTCCCCCGTGCTCTCCCTTAGCTCACCACCTCCCTTTCTCCCTCTCCCATCCACTTTATAGACTTCGACCTAGTCTGACAGGAACACGTGCACAAATACGCACACACGTGTCAAATCAATAGAACACCCAACAACGAATATCACCATGTTCTCTGGCTAATTGTTCTGTATTTATTGTTTTGTTTTCCTCGTGTTGTCCTGTCAATGTTCCGTCTTTTGTTTTGTAATAAAAAAAATTTTTTTTAAAAAGAAAGATGAATAAGAGGTCACACATCAAAATACACACTGACTTTTTATAATCCTCTATTTCTGTTGTCATTTTAATAAAGTAATGGCAAACTTTCCTAACAGCAATCAGCCGATCTCAGGTGGAGTCTGGGAGCAGATGATGAAACACACCTTCTGTCCATCAAGCCTCAGGCAGCAGCTCTGGCAGTCTAGAGCTACCAAGTTAGGATTTTACCTGACGTTTGCATCACACTGCCTTTCACTTCTCCTCCCAGAGTGCAGCGCCTGAGCCTGAACAACTCACCAAAACTTCAGTCTGTCCACCGCCTCCTCTTCTGCCTACTCTACTCTCCCAATATTGTGGATCATCTCCTTCGGGGCTTCCTCAGTTTGCCTATGGCATTAGTCTCTCTCTTAACACTTCCCTTCTGCAATCTCATTCCTTTCCCATGCAAAAAGACAGTTACATATAAAGACATTTAGTCTATTTCTTAGTATTTGTTTGTATTGCAAATAATATGCTTTTGGACTTACCAGCAAAGTTTTATAGTAAAAGCAGTGGCTTCTATTAAAGTACATCTGTTTAACAGGCCTGGCAGTCAACAGAGGTCCAAAGAGAGTCCACATTAATTACACCCAAACTGCAGATGCATCAGTCCCTGCCAAAATTATTATTATTAGGAAAGACAAATACAGTACTGCTAACTGGCTAATTGGCTCAGCTTTGTAAGCTGTGTTTGTAAAGGTAATTTAGTTACTGTGTCTCAATTCGGATACTTCCACGTAGTACACTTCCATGCAGTACACTGTGTACACTATGTACTTACTTGCATAGTGCGTACATTTTGACAGGGTAGTGTTGTCTCAAATCAAACACGGCCGTTGTGCACTTAGCAGAATCGCAACATTTGACAGCTTCTTCTTCTTTTTAATAGCGAATTGCAACCGGGTGGAGCATCATCGCCAACATTGCCGCACGCTAAAATATCTGCCGGCTTGTTTGCTCACTTGACTTAAGTTTTATTAAAAATGAATGTGCTTTTACTTTTAATGCGGTGTTCACCGTAACAATCGCAAACCGCCATTTTCATACACTGGTAGTCCCCCGCCCTTCTGCTACGTAGCCAAGATGCCGACCATTGAGGGTGAGAAGTGTGCAGCGTTCCACACTCAACTTATCGACCGTTATGAGTACACCATCCGGGTACTCACAGTGCGCTGCACTTTGCCACAATTGTCAGCGTGAACGCACTTATGCACTCAAAATAGCAAGTGTAAATACGAAAGAACGCAAATTGAGACACAGCTATGGTGTCTTCAAAAGTTTAAGTTCTTTATCTACCCCCTATATACACAATGCATGTATATGAGCTACTGTCCCTTTAAACAATAAGTGATGTCTTGCTGTATCATTTCTTAGTAAATACTGTGAAATAACAGTCTTGGTCTATCTCTGCACTGCCATGCATCACCAAGACAGATTCAGTGATTCTAAAATATTCATTTTCTCTACACATCAAAACATCCAATCAATTCCAAGTGAACTGGACGACCAAGCGTGTCAATATAAAAGTCATCATCGTACTCATCTACCTGTTTCCGGGAGGTAAGAAGTGACAGCATGTCATCTGTGTCTTGCACGCTCACCACCTCCCACACTTCTCCTTTAGTCCTCCTCCTCAGCTTCACCTGCACAGAGGGAAGGAAATATGGCGATGATGAGAAGACAGAGGATAAAAAAACTCAACGAGTGGGCTTCCTACACAGTTGTTATGACAGTCTGAAGACATCATGAACACATCGTAGCTGGTTTTCATTTGCTTTCTTTTCTTTGCGATATTTCCAAGTGACAGAGTCTTTTTGACAGTCGCGACTGCGCTCAAAATTTTAGGGAACAGCAGTTGAGTGATTGCGATATACTGAAAGATCTGCTTGACAGAAAGTGAATCACATAACACTATGATCTCTAATTGTTCGATAGCCTCGTGTTCTATAGAAAAACTGGAATGCATTTCCCAAAATGTGAAGTGTAATTTTACTGGCAGTGGAAATTTGTCTTTGACGTGGCTCACCTTTAGGGTTTATGCACACACTCACCTATGAATGAGTATTAATTCCAGGTTATTTTCTACGTGAAAAAAATGAACTACTACTTCCTACCTTGATAGAAATCTGTGTGGTCTCCATCATCTGCTGCATCTGTTTCATTTTAGCCAGGCTCTTCATCCCTACATTTGCATGTGCATGCCTCTTTTCTGTAGAGTTTCCCTTTTCTTCCCCTAGCATGTCATCTCTGTTGGCGTGGCTTGGCTGTGCTCTGTTTTCTCTACTGCCGGCCATTTTTCCATCCTCCAATCCTGTCCCTTCCTTAGCCAATGCCTGTGCGCTGTCCCCAAACCCAGAAGGCCGCTGGTGGGTGCCATCTTCCTGAGGTGTCGAGGAGCTTGATTCAGCATTAAGGGAAATAGGAAAGGTCGTCACGTTGCTGGACAAAGCTGAAGTTGACATGGGATTGGTTACACTGTCAGACGATCGGTCTAATGTAGACTCTCCATCGATTGGTGCTCCACTCGGCATGCTGGGAATGGGTGGGAAAGAAGTGGAGCAAACATGTTTCTCACGAGTGACGTTTTGGGGTTGCAATGAGGTAAAAAAATCCAAACTTTGAGCTACGGAGGATGCAGGCTCTGGGGTTGGAGGTTTAGTTTGGCCGGAGTGAGTAAAAGAACGGCACACTGTCTTTTCACCAGCTTTAACAGTCTGTGTGCCGATGGATACATAACTCTTTTCAATTGGAAAATCTGCATCTCTCCTTCCAGCCATCTCGGCCTGAACTTGTGCGTCCTGCATTGTCCTGCTTTCATTCCTCTCTCTGCAACTCCCAAAACTCTTTTTCTGGAGTTCTCCCTCCTTCACCCCCCCATCTTTCTGTCCCTCAAGAAGGCCTGTGATGCCAAACTGGCGGGCTGCGGACAGCACGTCATTCTGCTCTACGCTTCCTTTTACCTCCAGCTCCCCCGAGTACAGAAGACCAACAAGCTTCAGCAGGGTCTGGGCCTTCACCGTCTGCAGCTGGAGCTGGCGCTTCTGGCCCGTTGGAGGAGGAGACGGGGAGAATGACAGCTTCTGAGACAGGTAGGGACTGAGAGCTGCGAGGATGCAACTGTGGGCTGGGACCGAGATACCTTTATAAATAGTAGGAGATAGAAAAGAGTTTTTTTTATTTCCCTTCAATTTAAAACTTTAAAGTATGCTTCACCACAGTTTCATTTCAATATTGCAACCAGCCACACAGCTCACCCTCAGTTTGCAACAGGGTATCACAGAATTGGGCGTTATTTTGTTGTCTCTGCAGCTCTCCAAGAAGCTGTATCTCAAACTCTGGCCACCGGTACCTCTGCATGTCCACATGGGCACTGGGAGCAGGGAAAGACATAAGAGGTGGGGATAACAAATGGAGGAATATGGTTACATTTATTGTGAAAGACACACAAAAGTACACCTCCTACTGTTGGCACCGGTAGGCCCACTTTAAACCCACCTGTTCACTGTTGCCTGTCACTGAACTTTGTCCCTGCTTTGGTTTTTACCATTTGCTATTCATCATCATCTCATTTTAGTGTTTTAATAATCCTATTTTATTATTTCATTAGCTATTTATAAAGCACATTGAACTGCCACTGTGAATGAAATGCCTCTAAAGTCTATAGTTGTAGTTCTCAAAGCAACTTTTTTCCGTAAAACGCAAGAAAAAAGAGCTTTGTTGTGACTATATTGAAAAAGAAAAAAAAAAATTGTACAGGCGTGTACAAATGTGAACTCACTCTACTGGCTCGGTTCGTGTTTCAGCCGCGCCAGGTTGGTGAACTTCATGTTAAATGACTTACTGGCATTTTTTTTGTTGGGTTAACGTTGTATTTTCTCGCTTCCGTTTATTCTCCTTTCTGTTAACCGGCTTCTTTTAGCCACCGGGTACAATTTGACAAAATATTTCCTGCATGATTTTGAGGATCAATGTGTTGCAATAACTTTTAACATGTTCTAGCCGTTGTTGCTAAAAGCTAGCTAACGTTACATGACTAGCACACAAATGAGAAAACAAACATGTATTTAAGAAATTAACACAATCTCCACCTCATTTGCAAACAACAGCCACATTAGAATGAATGTGAAATTTACTTAACGTGATTTGAAACTGTCAAACCGCACTAGAGCTCAATGTGATTAGGTTAGCTTAACGTTAAATCACGTGTTAGCTAACTCACACTAACGCGAGCTAACGTTAGCTTGAAAGTTACTCTCTTACCAGTGTTTTTCTGTTGCGCCAGCTGAGCTGTTTTGGACAATTAAAACAGTTTTTTTCAAACGACGACACTAGCGTTAAACTCTGAAGTTAAAAGTAACAAAATGATTCAATGTTTAACACCTTTTCCACCCCGCTAATGTTGCATCTGAAGTAGGGAGTCGCAAACTCACAGCGACACCTACAGGCCGCCCCGAGAATGGCCGCGGCGGTGATGAGGAAAGCTACCTTGCAGATGTTGTTCTCCTTTGTAGAAGCACAGATCAACAGGAGGCGAAGGAAAACAAAAGGCTCTGAGAAATCATTTTCTTTTTTATTAAAAACAGTATTGCTAGTTACCATAATTCATTAATAAATGAGAATGTGCAACTTTTAAGAGCCAAGGCAAAGAGATTAAGGTGTAGTCCAGAATCAGATTATTTACCATTAGTGTTCCAGTATGTGATGACTGCGTTTGGAGGATTTTGTTTAGCTAACTTGTTTTGCATTTTATTAAGACATAAACTGAATGTTTTAAATCAAAACATAAACTGATTGCATATGCGTTCACCCAGAGCACCCCAAGACAATTAAACCCAAATCAATATAAAAAAAGAAACACATAAAACCATTCAAATTAACAAATATTCTCTTGTGTATATATAGTTTAAATGTGCTTTTTTCCCCCCTCCACTCTATAATAGAAAATTCTGGTCTATGCCTCCTCTACAGAGATTTTTCTAACACAAACCCTTGCTCTCCTCTATTCTCCTCTTTTAGTCAGAGTCCACTCTCGAAGGCAACTTATTTTGAGAAAATGAGGCATCATCCTCTGTCATGTTTCAATTGGTATGGAAAACAAAAGGTAAAAAAAAAAAAAAAAAAAAATTTTTTTTAAAAAAAAGGAAAAAGAAACACATTATACCCCCCTAGTGCTTCTTTTAATCATCCACTCAGTAAGTATCTACATCTCACTCGGCACTAAGAATATGCATTCTCCTACAGAACAAGCGCTGTATTTAAGAAATGCGGGCAAAAACATACAATACTGTGTCTTCTCCCATGTACTGTTCTGTAATGTTAAAGCCAGGTAGGCTGTGGGTTTGCGAAGCAGTAAATTATACAGAACTCGCATTTTATACCTTATAAAAAAACAAAACAATCCCAATAACGAGAATCAGCTCTTACATACAAGTTCACATACTCCATCAGCTTGCAGAATAGAAAACTGCTGAGTTCCATATATAGTAATCCCAACTAGTAACCTGCTGAGTAAAAAAACAAAAAAAATTGGTTACCCATGTCATGTTGGACAAACCCATCAGACCGATCCTGAATGAGCGAGGCACTCCAGTGAGCCCACACAGATGCTGTTAGAGACAGTCTTGTATGTACACATTCATAAGGTTACAGACCTGCGGCTAAAAGGAAATGCACCCACTGAATCTCTGAATATCACCCAAGAATTACAAAGTAAAGGGGCTTATATTTAACAGAAACATTACTTTAGAATATACTGTCTATTCCAACGACATGGAGAATAATTTGTCTGCTCTATTTCTGTCTGTAGGAATATCCATATTAGGACCTCCACCCTTTTATAACTGTGGATCACAATCAAATACAGAAAACGCAGCATCCCCATGCATCCGGGCGATGGACTGTCAACGATACAAACTGCGCACAAAACAAAGCGATGATGAGTTTTCAGTGTAGATGCAGTAAAAAGTCTGCGTGTGGAGTTCTTGCATTCAGTATTGGCAGTTGCAGCAGGAGCAGTGTCATTTGGCACATGTACATTACTGTGGTACAGAGCAAAGCAAGAAGAGAAACAAGCACTACCAAAACAGGAGCAGAAGCTTTACACATATCTGATTAGATCATTAAACATTGGTTCTCAGTGGTAGGAAATCTTTTTTTTTTGTAGTATTTAATTATCAGAGAGAGAGAAAAATGACACATTCCCTCGATTAGTGTATAGCCATTTATGTAAAATATCACCAAAAAGTGTCCTGTTCTGATCCCAACAGACCTGATCTTTCCAATTAGTTTAATTAGTCTAAGTCGACGTTTCGACCTCCAAGAAATAGAAAAGTTCTCAGATGAAGCCACAGTCTCTGCTTTTTGTCAAAGAGAGAATTAGTGTTGTCCTGACAAGTCGTAGTGTTGTTGCGTGGAGACGTAGTGTTGCGGCCGTGGTATCTGATCGAGTGGTTAGCGTTTCGGAGTTCAGGAACTCGCAGAGCACAAAGTGGTCATAGTGTCTCGTCCGGTTTGTCCACAGGGAGCATGGGTCCACGTCACCTTTTTATCCCCCCGTGTGATTTCATTAGTTTGTCAGCTACAATGGAGGAATGTAACACAGAGAGAGAGAGAGAGAGAGAGAGAGAGAGAGAGAGAGAGAGAGAGAGAGAGAGAGAGAGAGAGAGAGAGAGAGAGAGAGAGAGAGAGAGAGAGCAGAGAAGCTGCAGAAGAGTTGAGTGTTAAGGATGGAGTTTAGTCCCATCGGTAGTGTAGTGGTCCCCCATTGTCAGTTCAGCAAGGGCAGTAGGTGGGAGGAGGTGGTCGTCTTGTGATGCACACAATCAGTTTTTCTGCAAGAGAAGAAGAAGCGTGGGAATTGATCATGTGCAGCAGTTCATGTGAGGCGTTCATGCCTAGGCGGGAAGAATCTCACATTTAAAATTCAGATTCACAGCAGAGGCTTTAAAAAAAAAAATAATAATAATAAAAAAAAGGTACAAACTACACTACACAATAGTGGCTTCTGGCAACAAAGTCATCACACATTTAGACAGAAATTACACAAACTGCAGAGGGGGGAAAAAAATAAAATCACATCTCAGGAGAACAAAAATCACTGACACTTTTCACCAGCAGGGGGAGCAAAAAACAGTCCAAATACAGTATGATGGAAGCTCATTGACAACACTGGTCACTGTCAAACACACAAAAAGTCACAGTTCTTAATACACAACTAAGATATTAGGCCATGCAGTGACTTGAGACGAGCAGCCGGTGGGACACACATACCATGCTCTGACATGCAGTGTGACAGTGGGTGCAGCCTAACCATCGTAAGAATCCATTAGAGGCAAAGAGGCCTGCCTCTCCCCATACATCCCTCCCTGAGAGAGAGAGAGAGAGAGAGAGAGAGAGAGAGAGAGAGAGAGAGAGAGAGAGAGAAGGAGTGTGTGATAGACAAAGAGAAGGAGAGAGAGGTCGAAGGCAACATACAGAGAGACAAGACACAGCGAGGAGGGGGTAAATAAAGAAAGAAGAGGGTTAAGTGTGAAGATCCAAAGGAGAAGGTGAGGAGACAACATGGAAAAGATGCACAGACGAAAAAAGATCAGCAAGAGAGAAAAAAGTGGAGGGAAATATGGGCATCAGATGAGAAAAGAAGAAAGGGTTACAAGAGGTTAGTTTAATGTTAGGTCATGTTTCGGGGGGGGGGGAGAACACGGGTGAGAAATGATGTGCAAGAGACAGCAGATCAACCACAGTGCTTTAACGAGACATGCATCAACATGCTGTCTGTAGGGGGGGTGAGAGCACGTCCGTTCACACGCTAACATTTTCATCAGAAGGTGAGGATATCCGTGTATCATCCTGAAATCTGGAACCTCCAAAGGTGTTGCACATGATTAACCAGTTTTAATTTCCATCTTCTGAGCTAGGTGATGACGTGCAATCGGTAGCCAATCCAAAAAACATTATTCAGCACTGTGACGGCACAGACATCTCCTGAAGAAACTGGAATTATTTGGCAGAGATGATGCAGAGGCAAACTCTATTAGCCAGAGGTGGGACCAAGTCATTGTTTTGCAAGTCACAAGTAAGTCCCAAACTTTGAGTTTCGAGTCCTGAACAAGTCATTATGTGCTCTTCACCAAATGTAATGCCATTTTAACAACAGAGTAATACTATATTAAATGTACACAAAGCATGAATGCTTTTTAAAATGTGTATTTTTTGTTAACTAACTTTATTTGTAACTTAATCATAATAAAATGTAGTGCTGACATTGCACTTTAGTATATAGCGCTATGAACCAGTGCCACAACAGAATGAATTTTGTATGTTTCTGTCTTGACTTGTATTTAAATAACATACTTTTTAATCTTTGGGCTCAGGGGGGGGAAGGTAGCAAGTATTTTCAAGTCAAAAGGCTCAAGTCCAAGTGAAGTCACAAGAAATTGTGACTCGAGTCCACGCCTCTGGTATTAGCAGATAAGAGGTAACATCCTGTGAAGGGCTGCTCGAGTGTTTTAAAAACTATTAGTCTCACAAACTAAAATTTTCTAGAAATGGTTTGTTGTAAGCTCTTGAAAGTTACATTTGGTTACGTAAAGGGAGAGAGAGTGTATGTTAGGAGTATGGAAGTTAAGTAATTCTCATTAAGATGCAGTCATGCAGGTTTAGGGGTGTGTGTGTTTGTGTGTGTACGTGTGCATGTGGTCAGTGTTTACCTGTTCTGCATCTCTGTCAGCAGTTTCGAGTGTGTTATCCAGAGTGTTCCTTCTCCCTCTCTGGTCCAGTGTGGAGTAAGCATCTGAAGAGGAGAAACGCATGTTAAACCAGAGGGGTGTGTGTGTGTGTGTGTGTGTGTGTGTGTGTGCGTGCGCGCATTTTCTGTTGTCACACTTGCCTGGTCCCATGTCATTCATTGGAATCATTTCCCGGTCCTCTTTGCCCCCTGTGTGTTAAAGACAAGAGAACAATGAGCATCGATATGTCATGTTAAATGTTTTTGTTCCCTCGGAGCGCCGGTGTCAACAGCCAGAGCATCTCCTGCCAAAGATAGAATCGTGTGTAGGTGTGTGAGTGTGTTTCAAGAGTCAGACATGAGCCAGCTAGTACTTGCAAACATATAGTTTACGTTACACTGGTATGTGATGGGTGGAAACTTTCAAATCAGTGCCAATGAGCTTAAAAGATCTTCTGAACATATTAAAAAGAAAATGTAACATAAACGTGCTGATTGACAACTCTGGTTGGGATTATCCAAAATGTCCCACTGTGGTAAACCCCTAAACGTCTTGCACGCCAAGCAGGTTGAGACAAACATGAATGGCAACTCCTATTTAATTCTCCGTCTGCAAACAGCCTATTGTCAAATTATACGAACAGCCTATCCATTGCAGCACATTCTTTAAAACACTGCCACGGTTAAGTCTGTAGAATTTGAGTAGAGCTCTGTGGAGCTTAAGTGGAATACAAGACTGGTGTTGCTCCAAAACTCTGGAGTTAGAGCTTTTCAATACATAAAAAGCTGTTCCAAGTGCACACTGCATATTTGAAAGGAGATAATACAGCAATCAGAATTGGACCTGTGCGCAAAGTAAAATGATAAGCCAGACATGGATGAATTTGTATTGGAATTAAAGAAACGTACCATGCATTTAAAATATATACATCTGACCCCTGACGGTTTAACTTTTAACGGAAGTTTGTATGCTGCATTTAAATGTCATGACAACATGCGCTTGTTTCCCTTTTGCTTCCTGACCTCTGTTTATGAGCGGCAGAGTGCTGTCCTCGTATCCTCCGTTGGCCCTGGTGTTGTTGCTGGAGGGGTTTAGGTTGACCATGAAGTCCGTCTTCTTCCAGCCATCCTTCTCCAACGTGCGCCGCAGCTCCTTGTAGCCCCACACTGTCTGCAGCACCAGGCCGGCCCCACGCACCTCGCGATCAGAACGATTACTGGTGATCCCCGTGGACAGGAGAGGCAGACAGAAGGAATTAAAAGAGAAGATCTTATAAAGGACGTATCATGAAGGCAAGTCATTCAAAAATGCAGTTTCAACATGCTACAAATATGTAGACGTGGACGGAAAATACTCAACCCTTACCCGTCCTTGTTGATGAGCACCAGTCTCTCGATTCCCTGCGAGGCCCTGAGGGTCTTGGCTGCTTCCAGGCTGGAGCCCAGCACCTCATGGAGCGTGCTCAACACCGACACCACCGTCTCTTCTGACAGCGCTCGCACCGGCTGACTCTGACCGCCGCCAGGCAGGTTGGCCACCAGGTGAGGCACTGCATGTTTACCTGACAACACGCAAGGACAAGAAAACACACTTAAATACTGACGCCATCCTCTTGATAGAAGAAATCCTTTTGGTGCTACGTGGCTAAAACACTGTTGGGACAGTAGGACTAGCTCAGTCTCGCACAGCACTCCAGGTCTCACCTAGTAGATCTCTACTGCGTGCGTCGATGGCCAGGTTGCGGAGGGCTCCGGACATGGCGTGGACCACGCGGTCATTGCCGTGGGCCAACAGCTCAGTTATCATAGGTAGACCCTTCTCCTGGCGCAGCACGGCACGGATGTATCGCCCGTACTAAAACACACACACATTTTTTTTTTTCCATTAAAACAGGGTAGACTGTTTGTGACACACAGTCCAATCCAACTGCTTGACCACGCATGTCTTCCCCTGAACAGTCGCACCACTGTCTCTCTTCCAATGTTTTTCATGTCTTACAGGTGCCCTCTAACCACTATGGGTACAAACAAACCTTAGCATGGTCATTTTCCAAGTGGTTTCCCTTTGAGGGTAGATTCAGATGATACAAATAATTGATCCCACTTGCAAATATATCCATTAAAAAAGTGCACAAATTTTGCACCGATTTTGGTTAAATTTGCATGAAGACAGCTATACAGTCAGATAATCATGTGCTGAGAAACCTAAATTATCACACTGTATTTATATTACAGGTAGCCAAGTGTGGCATTAGGCATCTTAGGGGCACGCCAACTAGTATTCAAACTCCCATTTTCCCAGATTATTCCATTCACTAATCTTACAGCAGCAGCGGTCTTACCCTCTTAGCCACAGTATTTAGAACGTGTCATTCAAGACTGGACCTGCCTCCTTTAACAATAACCCAGGGATAACAGTCAAAATCCAAGAAAAGACAAAATATGGAAAGTCATATGATCTTTATCAGAGTATGCACTTTGGAAAGGGGTGTGTACTAATGCCTTAGTCCATTCCCAGAACTGCCAATATCTTACAAGCTCTGTTTGGTCCTGTAGCCTGCTGTAAGAGCTGTGCATAGGTCTATGTCTGTTCAGATCCCCACAATCTGGGACGATGCCCCCCTCCCCCAACTAGTGCGTTTACTCAGCAGTGTTGGGGCTGTGAAATGGAAGAGGATCGTAATGGATAGTGGTTCCTACACTCCAGCGTCCGGCACACAGGTTCTGAACGGCTCCAGCCGAGGCTTCCAGCACGGTGGGGTTCTTGGACTCCTTTAGCAGAGAGGTGTAGATGCGGACCACCTCCGGCTGGAACAACAGCTCATAGCCTACAGGAAAGGGGCAGGAGGAGGAGGGGAAGTGTGGAGAAGCAAGTAAGGATAGCAGGAATGATTGATGGGAAATATGCAGAAGAAGATGAAGAAAGACAAAAGGAGGTAGACGACGGTTTGAGGACACATAAAAGTTAAGGTTCCTCAGGTTTTCTTTACTGTACGATACATAGAGTAAAAGTGTCAGCTGAGCCTATAGTTACCTTTAGCAGGTGTGGTCCTCCTCGGAATGTCTACTGTGTCTCCAGCTGCATCCTCGTCTTTCCTACCTGGAATCAAACATCAACATTGCAGCCTTAGAAACACATATAATCTAAATCTGATAGATTCATTTCAGAGAATTAGTTCCACTGTTAGTAAGTTTGTTCTAGTTTGGTTAGACATGTGCTATGACCAAAAACTGAGATGCATGTTGGGTATTTCACTACTCTAACAGTGAGAAGGAGGCGTGCATGTTAGTACTAAGACAGTTATACCGACCTGTTAGCTCAGCTACTCTTTTACTGATACTACAACAACAACAACAACAACAACAACAACAACAACAGGCAGCAGAAGCAAAGTGCAGTCATACAGAGGTGAAGAGCTTACCTTTGGAAAACCACTCATCTGCAGCCCAGCTCCAAGAGAGGGGAGAGAAAGAAGGGACGAAGAGGGAGAAGAGTGTGACCGAACAGGAGGAAGAGAGAGCATTTACAGTAAGTAAGAGGAAAGCAGCCACAACTGAGCCACCCAGTTAACACCTGCACTGCTGCCACCGCACAGACATCAGCAATGTGACATGCCGAGTGTGAAGGCCAAATAAAGCTGATCGAAGGACACAGCAGCTCGTGGACCCTTTTAATATACACACACATAAGTAAACTGCTTTGTACAGTCTCGGTTTGAGAATTTGTTGCTGTGCAACACACCACAAGAGTCTAAACACACAGAAAAGCATTTAGCTAGTGATGTGTTCCTCCAATGGTCACGATGTGTCACATCTTTGTCTTGCACAGCAGCTACTTTGATGCAATCTTCTCTTTCATACAGTACTTACTCATAATTCTGTATGTTACATCACAATGTCAAATCTATTCTGGCTGGTACCATGTAAAATTCCCTGCCTCTCTCTACAGATTGCTGTTAAACAGTAGCAATCACCCCATAATTCTGGTTATTTTATCAGAATTCTCTTAATCTCAGCTTCTCAAATGTGAGGATTTGCCGTTTCCTCTGTTGTATATCACTGTAGACTGAATCTCTTTGGGTTTTGGTCTGTAGGCCAGACAAAACCAGATATTAAATTATTTTACATCTCCATTATTCATTCAGCCTTTAAGATGTATATTGTCGGCATGGATAGTCAAGGCCTTTATCAAAATTGAGTACATTGTTTCTATATTTCCTCATTATATCCAAGTAAAAAGGACATTTCAAAAACAAAGACAACTACCAGGGAGGATAGGAGTTGTTCATACGAATGTTGAGAGATGTTCATCGTCACTGCAAGATGATTTTATACTAGCAGGGCAGTGTGTAAACAAATCAATACTCTCAGTGAAACACAAACAGAGAGCAGCAGGAGAGAGGATGAGGTTTCTCGCAGTTGGGGAAATTGTTAGCATTCCAGTTGCGAGCAAGTGGTTTTGTTTGAGTGTGTGCGCGTGTGTGTAGTATCAGTGACATCACCACAAATGTTCCTCCACTGACTGAACAAACACAGGGCATGTCTCGCCCTCTCCCTCCCTCCCTCTCTCTCTCTGACACAGACCTTTGCCCTTGCGGGAGCTGAAGCAGCCGCCCTTCTGACCGGAGGGTGGGGGGCCCTGGTTGAGGGGCGCGGCCTCCAGGTAGCGCTCACAGCCGGGAATTTCGCGATGCACCTGATAGGACAAGTTCCTCAGCAGACACACGCTGTTCTCTATCAACTGCAAAGATGGAGGACAAACAGTGGGGTGGAGAAGAGAGATGAGAGGGAAAACGAAGAATTATTAAAATGCAAACTCAAAAGTTTCTCATTGGACCTACATCCCATCACCTACTCACAGTGCATCATACATCCTCTTGTTTTAATTTGGTTTAAAAGAGAACTCCACCAATTTAGCATTGCACTCCTATAACACTGTCACACTCACGATGGACAGTTTTTGAAAAGAAAAAAAACCAAACAAAATCGACGCAGCAGAACTAGAGATATTGTCTTCTTCCTTGTCAAAACCTGGCACCTTCATTACCCACAATTCAACTCGGCCGCCGACTAATAGCAGCTAATGTAGCGTCTAGCAGAGATGAGGAGTGGGCTACAGACGTCTGGTAAGCTCACTTCTTTCTTACTCCACACCCCCAGATCTGTTTCATTTTCAAACTTGTAGTCTTCAGACCCAAATGACGCTGACTCAAGTGACATCACTTGAGGCAATTTATCAGACTTTGCGCAGCTTCCTCTGGGGCCACAAAAGGCTTTATACAACTTTTTTCACACATGCAGTGGGCCTGGAAACAAACTTTGATGTGTAAAATTGGTGGAGTTCCCTTTTAGAGTTCCACCTACCTTATTGTCGACATCTTTACAGTCAATCTGGGATTGGACGATGTACATGAGCGCGTCGACCAATCCTGTGCACTCCCTCAGCTTCCTCCTCGCCTCACTTCGCTCTGAACTCACATTTCTTCAGACGAGTGTGAAAGTTGAGAAAAGGAAAAACAAGAATGTAAAACAAAACGTGGATTAGCCGTGTGAATGGTTGGAGGAATAAATGAGGCAGTTAGAAGGTTAAAAGGTGAAAGGAAAGAGTCAATATATGTGACTACAAAAGGATTCCAGCACACAATGCTTGAACACACCCCCTCAAGAGTTGTTTGGATGAAACTCCTGTTAAATCTACTGGTTTACAGGGAGAGTTCGGTTTGGGGAGATCAAGTTACAGCTCTGGACCGATTTCTGATTCAGTTACTGCTCTCTGACTCAGAGCCACTTAGAACTGGACGGATGGAAACGTGGAAACTGAGACCCAGTTAGTTCTTCATTCACTGATGTAGAAGGCATGTAAAGAAAGGAACAGGAGGGAGAAAACTCTGTGGAATGATATTCAGCTTTGGTCTTTTGTGCTGGTTTCTTATTCCAAGTGACGGACACACCCTCTCACACAATACTAGGACACATTCCCCTTCCACAGCAGGGGGCACTGATTTCACTTCACTGCATAGTTACATGCTGCAGTAGGTAAACATGTATAATGTAAAATGCAGACTAAATCAAAATCAGGACTGCAGCACAGAAGAGAGCCCTACTTCTCAAAGAAAGAAAAGCTTTGAATTTGCTATATTTATAAAATCCTGGCATCAGCTGCGTCACTGGCAGTAAATGTTTTCTGCGCACAGGAAGAGAGTGAAACAAAAACTGAACTTCTTAACAGAAAGTGAACGCTTCAATCAGGAGGAAGATGGATTAATCAGTGTTAGATCTTCTGCCTCTTTATTAGGAGAACTGGGCAGGTAAAAATGAGTGTTCAGTTTACTGACATGGTGGCTCTATGGATCCGTCAGTCGGTCCACCACTTGGGTCCAAACTGAAATAACAATAATATTAATATTTTTTATTATAAATTAATAATAACTTAAATGGTCCCTTAACTTTCCATCTAGCACCATCATCAGGTTAAAAATGTAATTTATGCAATACTTTGCTTTGTGTCCAAATACCTGCAGAACTAATGACATTCATCCTCAGTTGTACTTAGGATGTTAGCTTGTGAACTAGCTAAACTAAGGTTACTGTGGCAAACACTACCTGCTAAACATGTTAACACTGTAGTTTTGATCATGTTAGCATACTGACATTAGCATTTAGCTTTAGAGAATTGAGCTCAAAGTAGGCTCACTAAGGCGCTAGTGTGGCCTTGTCCAGACTGCCAACCCAAATCTGTTTTTTTGGCATATCCAGATTAATTTTAGAAAGTCTGGACAGCAAAAAACCACATGAAATGCAACCATTTGGAGGTGGGTTTGAAATACGACTGGCCACTTAAATCAGATTTCAACGCGACACACGATGACGATCCAGAGTGACGGAAGTGCATCAGAGCGGCTGTATACCAGCGTCCTCTGTTGCCGAGTTTGTCTGGTGCGACGGAGGAGTTCTGCACCGCGACTTGACAGCGCGATTGTTTGGAGGGCGAGATGATGAATCTCCAATTCGCATGCTTCTGCACTGGAAAGCAGCGTCACCAGCGTACGTAGTACAAACCCGATCTGATCACTTGCAAATAACAGTGCGAACAGTCTGTCTTCAAGATCTGATTTGAGAAACAAATCTGATTTGCCTGCAGTCTGAACAAAGCCTGTGTCTTGTTAAATGATTTCTGGATTGATAAAATTCTACCTCTGGCTGCCATCTGCTGTCTACATAATTCAGATTTCATTCTTATCCATTAACTGAACAACTTCTGCCACTTTGCCATTGGGGGTTGATCGTGGAGCTCACTGGTATCTCAGGTATTTATGAGATGCAACGCTGATCTCCATCTTGTTCCTGCGTCTTGTGTAAAATGCTGGGCACGTGGATAAAGCAAGTCATCAGACCCACATGAGTGTTGTTGAATGTTTAAACAGATGTAGACGTAATGAAGCTCAGTGTGAAAACTCTCACCTTTAGCCTTCAGATTCAGATGGTACTGGGTTTACCTGAAACCCATCATGATCCTCTTTTAATACAAACAAGGATTTCCTCCAGTCTTTTTTAATATGCCACTGAGAGTATGTTTACCCAGAGCTGAGATTAGTTATCTTTCTCCTCGTTTGAGCAGTTAAGTTCTACTTACTGCCTCTTTCTAACCTCTCCACACTGTATTCATATTAGCAGGAGAGGTCTGTGATTACCATTTCCTTGCCTCTGCTCACCTACACATTTCTTTCCAGGTTACCTACCACTATTTAGAGACTCAAAGGTCCTCTGAGATTTTATTTAAAGCTCTTTTGTGTAGAATTTGTGTGACTATCACACCTTTCAAATTATTTTGATAGCATCCAGAGGAAAATGAACCTGGTGCAGCCACAGCTTTAAACCCATCCACATAAATCCGTGCAATTCATTCAATCTACAGGAAATCTGCATTATCATTTAAAATGCATTGTGGATAATCACATAATAGGCAAACATAAAAGCAACAACTGCATTGTTGGTCAATGTTCAGTGTGATGTTAAATAATTTTATCAGTGTCTGTAAAAATGACAATATAACTGTATTTTAAATGACAGTGCAGATCTTTTACTCGTGTCTAGTCACATGACGCTGTCCAGACCTCTCCGGAAAATTCCAAACTTGTTTAGACTTCAAGATTAACAAAGTTATTCACACATACTTTTCTAGACCTGCAAATGAGCACTGTAATTAACCGTGTGGTCAAGGGGATTGCAGAGATAACAGCCAGGCAGGCTAGAATATACTGTTTACACAATATAAGTCAATGTCCCACTGTTCTCTGCTTGCTCACCCCTCCTCCCTGTAAACTGTGAAATTCCCTTCTTCACCCTCTCCTGACTGATGAGTTACTGTGAGGCAGCAGTTCCCTTCAATGCAGCCAGATTGGTTTCTTTAATAAATAACTGACATTTAACCCTAAAGTCCTTTAAAATGAGCACTATATCTATATAAATTAAATAGGATATATGTTTATCTGTGCTAGTAATCACAGTAAAGGCCTCTGACGTGCACAAAAAAAACCTACAAACTTTTGAATATGACGGACCTGCATGGAGCGCTTGGTGCTTACCGGCCTATTTCTTTCTACTGAAAGAGTAGCTTGATGAAAGTATATGTTCACTACAGTTATTTTATGGATATTAGCCAGAAATAGTAAAGTAATCAGAAGCAGCAATTCTGACATATAACGGATTATAAAAAGGTTTATTAAGTGCAAATAAATGTCTTGTAGGGTGGGCCAGTTTACCCTGATGATTGAGGCATTTATATTAGTGGAATAAAACGCATCTGTCCTCCCTCTTCTGCTCTGTTAACTCGTCACTGCTCCCTTCCTCCCTCATACATCCCATTGCTCTGTCAGTCTGTTGAGCTGGCATGTTTCCATTTCCCTCGCTCGTCTACATCAACCCTCCCTCTGTCCATCTCCTCCATCATTAGTAGCAGTCAAACAGCTCTGCCTCCTTCCTTCCTTCCATACCTGAGGCAGCCTGCTGTGTTGGTGAGGGCCGTCTCCCACTCAAGATGTCTGGGCTTGCAGTTCTCCTCCCCCCCTCCTGCTCCGTTGCTCCCTCGCTCCCAGCCTGAATGGGGCACCATCACCTCGTCGGAGAGGGCGTGGAGCGCGTGGTCCACAATCTCCATTTTCACAGAGTCGTGAGACGACAGGTTCCACAGCGTCCCTAGGAAAAAATGTTTTAAAAAATAAAGAAAACATGCAAAAATGTCATGTTTAATTATGAAGCCTACTTCCACTCTTGCCACATGTCACTTTAAAAATAGGCCTACAGAGAATGAACGGATAACAAGATATTGCAGTGGCAGGTGGATAGTCATATTTCCAGATATATGTGGAATGCCAGTGTGAGAAAAGTGTAGTGAGAGTCTATGTATCGCCACTAGAAAACTTTAGATCTGCCCTGGAAGTTTTTCAGAACTTGGGTTGTTTTGCTTCACTGAGACCAACATCAGCGATCCTGCATAACCGGCTAATTACAAGCAACATCATCAGAACCATGAGTGAAGTACTTAATATGACAGGAGATGAAACAATAATATGTGGGGGGAAAAAGTGATAATGAGCGAGGCTAAACTCACACAATTTGAATTGTATACATACAATTCAAATTGTGTGTGTTGTTACACACAGCCTGTTTTTTACAGACAAACTACTATGAAAATGTGATACACTTAAAAGAGTTAAAAGAAATGTAAGACTGTTTCTGCTTCCAAAGCAGAGAGGAGAAGAAGAAAAGCAGTTCATGCCTGATTAAGTCTACCTGACGGAA
This sequence comes from Maccullochella peelii, assembly GCA_002120245.1. NCBI lineage: Eukaryota > Metazoa > Chordata > Actinopteri > Centrarchiformes > Percichthyidae > Maccullochella > Maccullochella peelii. The sequence goes on along the minus strand of LKNJ01000329.1, from coordinate 175,083 downwards.
ACGTGGCATTTATAATTTATTGGGCGCTAATTAACAATGTGTATGTTTATATCTAATAAAAGACAATTACACTTTATATTTCCAATTACTGCAATGTCGCCTCGTTATTCTGAACTGCAGTGATGAAATAAGAGTGTAAAAAGTGTCTACAATGTCAGGAATAAAAGAAACTTAGCTCAATTAAAAGACAGCTATAATCAGAATTCATTTGTACAGTATTTGGTGCGGTGCCCTGAACTATCCATCTGTTTGTTAGAGGCTCTGTTTTACACCCAAAGTGGACATATAGAAAGTCCGGAACAACAAAGTGACTACTGACCTATAAAAACAGGAATTGCTCTCGATGGCACGTTATTGTAAACTCTGTACTTCTGTCTATGTCGCAGCATAGGTTACCATGGCGATCTTCCCCAGTTAAAACTGAGTCACCAGAGTTGAGCTCAAAGCTAGCTGGATAAGGCACTAATCTCACTTTCTGGTACAAAGGCCTGAAGAATCGCTGCAGAACGTAGTGGTTGTGACTGTTACACAGCATCTTTAACTGGTTCGGTAATAGTCACAGTCTGTGTGTGCCTCTAACCTGTGATAGTGTCAGTGAGGTCCTGGTCGTGGGTCTTCCTCAGCAGCCTAACCAGAGCTGGTACTCCGTCACAGTTCTTGATGGCGATCTTGTTGTCTGGATCTTTGCCATATGAGATGTTCTTTAGCGCTCCGCAAGCTGCATAGTGAACCTATAACAAAGACGCAGCAACATTGAGCTATTAGTCGTGATGGAGTACCACTTAAAGACAGCACTGATTTCACATACAGTTAGATTGTACTACACAAATTACATGGGTCTTGCCAGTGCTACTTAAGCTAGTAATTAATGGTAAATTAGTTGGCCACATTTCTTACATATTTTCACTATAAAGCAATGTTACGAACATGACAATCCTAAATTTTGTTGCATGTTTTCATGATACTATACTCCTATTTTGTATCTCAGCATTTCACACAGCATAGAAAACACATATACAGACAAAGTGTGTGGAGTCTTTGGAACCACTTAAAAGCGTTAAGTCGCTGTTTGACCCATTTCTCCAGCCAGCCAGTCATCCGACACACACCAGACTTCAAACTTGGCGCTGCCCGTAGAGCATAAAATGTGAAATTAAGATGCTTCTTTGCCTTCAGAGTGGAATGCATTATGTGGTTTGTCTGGTAATGCCCCTACAAACATCAGCAAAACTTTGCCACAGCTTGTGCTAAATGAGAGGGAGTCATAGAAAAACCACAGAATGTTTTAACCGAAGCCATATTTAGCACAAACGTTGACCTCCAGGATCTGAAGAGAAGTCAAACACGTAATGCTTATTTCCGTTTCCCTTTCAATCGGTATTAGTGGCGAATCTCAGCCTCACCTTGACTCAGGCCAATGAACTGTCTCAGCATTACATAAAAAATACACTACATCCCTTATGCCTCACTTTCACCCCACCTAGTCCAATCATAACACACTTGTAGTTAAGTAAAGAATGAACAGAAGGCCATGGAGAAAATCTGCAAACTGACCTCTTTGTTTGGGTTGTCAAGCATAGAGACCAGCGCTGGGATGCCTTTCAGACGACGCACATCAGACTTCACCTGGAAAGACAAAAGGACGTATCACATAAGCGCTGATGAAGTCCAGTTTTTAAGTCCAGCCCAGCAAATAAAAATGATTAAAAAAGTAGAAAGATGCAACAATGCTCAAACAAATTCAATCAGAACATCAAGGAAGAAAAGCAAAGCACAGGACACAGGATAGCATATTGGACCCACGACGAAGAAGAAATATCCTGGAAAGTTCCTATGAAGGAAAAGAATACATTGGCTGTGCAAATGGATAAAGTAAGTCCCACCATGACAGCTTGGTAACAGATTTTTGTGGTAGTCCAACATTGCTATGCACACATCAGAAACTGCGCAGACAGTTGCAGATGTTTTGTCATTTTAGCCCCAAATTGGTGAGTGATTTTAGATCGATGTTGTCATGACAGCAAGCGACTGCTTGGATTTCTGGCATGTCAGAAATTTTGATTTGAGCAGTTTGAGCAGTTCCACGGTCCGATTTCCCCAACATGGCTGCTGTCAAAAGCTCTGCTATAAACTGTAGTGAGCCTGTTGTAATATTACTGGAGTGGTATTTTACTGTGGTGTTGACAGAGACTGCTGTGATACAGGCAGACCATATTGTCTGCATCTTCCAGCCATCTGCAGCTCCATATTTATTTATTTTTTTTACTTTCTGTTCATAATAGAATTGCTCAAAGTAATGCTGCCTTTCTCTCTTTTTGTCAACATTGTTGAGGACCCAGTCGTCTTGTTTGAATAAACTTTATTGGAATTGTCACTGGACAAAACCAACCAGAGGTTCCATGTAAGCACCCACATCTTGGCCGGTCATTTGATCTGCACACTTTGAGCATAAAAGTCTGATGAAAGACGGATTAAAATGTGCAGTGTGAGTTAACTAAACAACATTTGGAGCCAGTTGCAATTCAAAACCAGCTCTATACTCAATATCCAACCAAACCAAAAAGGTTTCCCCTGTCTACTCCCTGAAGTTTTCCACCCACCCAGCTACTCCTCATCTTACTTCCACTCCGGTAGAATTATCACTTTTTGTCTGACTATATCTTCTATTAAACATGCCTCAATCATTCCTAGAAAACATATGTGACTGATCATCTTTAGTCCTGAAAGTCTGTTCTACTCTAAATCACACTCGATACGAGCTTTATATGCTTGCACATGTGCATCTCATACTTTATCATTCTTATAGGTGAGATGCTGCAGGTATGCAGCTGCGTTGCTCTTGACGGGGTCCAGCCTGTAGTTCAGCATGGCGATGACCTCTGGCAGCTCTGGTTGACGCCAACCACTGGGGCCGGGACCTTTCCTCAGAGTGCTGTCCAATGAAGCCATGCTACCTCTTTCACCCTGGGCCAGTGGTGCTCCTCCTCCCCAATAGTACATGTCCCCTGGACCGCTCATGTCGCCGTCCAGGGTGCCCTCGTAACTCCTGGGGAGGGAGGAGAAGAACATGATCCAATCCACCAATACAAAGAGAGAGGAAAGGTGGAAAATGACAGGAGTTGGAGTTCAAAATAATTGTTCCCTTTACTTCATCTTTTCTCTAAAATATAAGTGAACGTGGAAGGAAAATTATTAAGTGCACTTCTTACATACATAAACATTACACAAAAACACACAACTTACCCAGTCCTGCGTGGAGGCCCTTGGGGGAATGCATGGTGGTTGCGGGGCACGGTGCTGTAGTGCACTGGGTGTCCCATGCCGTAGTCGGGCTCATCATAACCTATGCTGCGCTGATCGTCCTCCAGGCCGTACGGCTCTGGGACAAACCTCGGGATGGAGGACAGCTCCATGGCACTTCCCATACGCCCAACCTACACAGAGACGGGGTCCAAAATGATAGAAGCTGCAAGCCAAACACTGTGGCGAAATGTGTGGACTCTATTCAATTCTTAACATGTAGCATGGAAGCAAAACACCAAATTTAGCAAGTGAAATTTGTCGACAGACCAAGCTAAAATCCTGATACGTGATACAGTGCGCGTTCAACATACCTGGGGCTGAGCAGCATAGGGGTCCAGCTGGTTCCTGCTGAGGGCTCTGTAGTTTGGATCCAGAGTTCTGTAACCATCTGGATGGACCGGTCTGGAGAATGGAGGGACAGGGAGGTTGAGCGTGAGAACAGGAAGAGAGGGAAACATTGGCTTCATTCGATAATAATAAGATTATCGAATGAAACTGGAAGTTAAGGTCTAGCCTGTCTTGATGGCTCGAATGTTAGAGCAGCTGTGCTTACGTAAACACTTCAACAAACACGGCACCTGTAGCGATCATCCATGCGAGCTCCCCTGCTGAGGCTTGCGTAGGTTTCAGATGGGGGCCCAGTGCGGTAGTCGTCGTAGCCCCCCGGCGGTCCGTAATGGTAGTTGCGCGGCACAGTGTGAGTGGGGTAGTCCATGGGCACGCCCAGGCTGGGGGCTTGCCTGTAGACACGGTCCATGGGTGTGGTGTACCCCCCCATACCGGTCACTGAACCCCCGCCATCGAGGGAAAGTGTGTCTGACACAGATGGGATGACTGTGCGAGTGGTGGTTGTCTTTACTACTTTCTTTACCTTAAAGAGCAACAGAAGGGAAGCAAGACAAAAGATTCAACAGTTATTAATATTTACAAGCTTAAAATAATTTTTGTCACTTTGCAAGACACACTTTCAGTTTAATCAAAGATACAATCTAAAGCAGGGGTTTTCAAAGTCTGAGGCTGTGGGCCTCCCCTCAGACAAAGCTTGGAAAAAGGCGCCTCCTCACCCCCGCTTAGTTTACTTGCTTAGTTTCGCTCTATTCCAGGATGCCTATGGGATCATGATTATGTTATTTCATCTCATAGACACCTAATATTGCCAATAACTTCAGACTACACCAAATACATTAAAAAAAGGTCTGTCCTAAGGCATTTATTACTTTCTGACTGAGAAAAACAGTCAAATTCCCCAAAACTACTGTATCTCTGAACTATCTCTATAACCAAATCACTCACATTTAGCTATTCTATGTGATCTCCCTTTGATAACTAATGTAATATTTTTTCCACTTCCATTCACTGAGCCTCCCCTGGGGAGACCCGCCTCCCACTACAAGCTACACTTATGCAACACTAAATGGTTCTTCGTCCTTTAGTGCAATCTCCATTTCCCATCTACTCGCATTACCGTGGTTTCTGTGCGCCGCGTGGTCCCATCTTCAGTGGTCTCCACAGAGACAACAGGTGGCGACTCCTGAGGGTCTTCCTCCACCGTGTACGTCTCCTGCACCATCTGACCAGGCTCCATCCTGAACTGCACACACACAATTTCATAATGCAACTCAAATACAGGTCTCACATGTGATGTCAACCTTGTTAAGAATTAAACAGCTGAAACAGAGAGGGCTCCGAAAGATGCTTACGTGATGTGTCCCGTTGATGTAACCCTCGTTCAGTGTCAGCCTCTCTATGTCTGCATCACAAGGAATGCGGCCGTTCTGCAGGGAGGAAGAAATGCACATGAGGGGATCCAACACACACACACACACACACACACACACACACACACACCCCGACTGAGCAGTTGAACTTTTCCAGCCAGCATGAGTGACGAGCTACTTATCTTTAAAAAAATCTGATCAAATTTTGTTTTGGTTTTTCTTTAAAAAGGAAAGTGAAAGCAGCCACCGTTGACATCTTTCATTTGAAGCTCAGGCGCTTCGAGTCGCATGGCCGCTGAAAAAACGCAAACAAAACAGACGTGCTGTTTTCAAAGATGAAGTGAAAGTGTTTCAGTCAAAAAAAAGAAGTCTGCACTACACTACATCCAAAAAGGTATGTAAACATCCTTTCAAGAGGGTTTCAACTGTGCACTCCTCAACTCTAAACACAAACAAATGAGGTAGCTGAATGGAACACACGCATCCAACAGACTTATGAATGAACTGTGATGAACGGATGAAAGAATTAGTGAGCAGTGAAATGAATAATGACCCGTAGAGTGAAACAAAGAAATACGCAGACTTCTTCCTCTCATAACAGTCAACGCCACCAGCATAGCCTGCCTGCTCCGGGAGAGGGAATGGGTGTGGTGCACTTCCCATTCCAGCCACAGGGGGAGCTCCACCTCTACCGCCACCTCTGCAGTTTTATCTCCACTCCTATGGGGGTAAAGGGGCCACAGCCAGGGGTAGGGGGGAATTGCAGGGATTCCCATCTCAGGGATTCAGAGTTGGGATCCAGTTGTCCCAAAACCAGAAATAACTTGCTGGAAATAGAACTAGCGGTACTTTTCAAAGTCGGAAAAACAAAACAGATTTAGCAAAAATTAACACTCTTTAGTTTAGATGAAGACTCAGAGTCAGGGAGGATAGTAGATAAGTGCCGGGCGGATGCGAGCGTGTGGGAACCTGCCAGTAAAGACTGAGGTCGTGTTGCGCTGCCTGGGAGAGTGGCAGAGGCATGCTGAAGCCTTTGGGCTATGTAAACACACAGGGCAGAGATAAGCAGCAGCACAGGCTACATTTCTGCCCTGTTCTCACTATAACACACACAGCTACATAAATGACCTGGGACTGTCTGGGACGTGTCCTGATAAATGCAAGTCCCACATGCAAGAGTGACAATGAAAGAGGGAAAGTGAGCGATTGGAAGAGCCTGGTTGTTTATGAGTTTGTTTCAAAGGTTGCCTCGGGGGCCAAAAGAGAGAGAGAGAGTGTGTGTGTGTGTGTGTGTGTGTGTGTGTGTGTGTGTGTGTGTGTGTGTGTGTAATGACCGAGTGTGTCAATAAGGAAGCAAAAGAATGAGGGAGCGTGGGTGGGTGTGCCTGCAAGTCTGTGTGGTAAAACTCAGAACATGAAGTCACTCAGCAGTCTGAAGCAGGTAACTGACTCAAGCATGATAAAGTAGGAAGGTGTGTAAGCAAACAGCAGAACACACTTTAGCTATGAAACAGACTTTCAGATTTTTGCCAAGAATCCACAGCTGGTCAAACAGGTCTGACTGGACCCCTTGTCCAGTTAATGGACTTTGGCCCACTGGAAAAGCAGCTGAGGGACGTCGTCTTTCTTATACCAGAAATAAATGCAACAATTTATAAATACACCAGCTGGCTGACGTACTGTAGCTACAAGAGGTCAACTCTTTGATGAAATGCCCAATATCACAACAAACAAAATGTCAAGCAAGACATCACTCTGCATGCAAACGCTCGTGGACAAATCAAGACAAACATGATGGGTTATACGCGGTTGTTAAGCTTGATTGGTGGAGGGATATGATAAGGATCATGGGAGGACTTTAAGTTTGAATGAGTCATGGGCAGTTACAGAGGAACCAATGGAGGATGGAAGAAATGCATGAGCAAAAGCTGTGAGGAGCAACAGAGGGTGTAAATGACCTCCCCAGGAAGGCTATGTTGGACTTCCAAAGTTCAAGAGCACCCACCGAGGAGGTAATTTTTTCCCCGGGTTTGGTATAGGTTCTGCTGCCATCCAGCCAGTCCACACAGATCATGGGATAGGGTGACCATGGAGGTGACATGGGATGAACTCGCTCGGATCCAGGGTGAATCCGAGGGACTTTTTGTGCATGAGGGTGGGTGGAATTGTTCCGTGTTACCTGCATGTTGTTGGGGAGGGGGCGGGGCAGGGTGCCGGCACACGACCTCCGCTCCTCCTCCAGAGCTCGGCTCAGCATCTCAAACTGCCTCTCCTGCTCCCGCACCGAGGCCAGCAGGGAGGCCGTACTCGCACACTGCTCCATTCACACGCTGAGAGCAGAGCACAGGACAGGACAGGACAGGAGAGGGTCAACACCAGAGAGTGGAGGAGATTCAACCAACACCGGGATTTCATCAAAGGACAGACATACAGCGAGGCTGAATCACCCAAGTAACACAGATAAAAAGGGCCCCTGGCACCGTGCATCTGGGAACTGAAGTGCTAATGAAGTTGATATTTAGTGGTTAAAAGTAGCAGCAGCTGACGCAGGAAGGCAAAGCAAGCAGGGTAGGAAATGTACTTTTTAAAATGTGAACATCTAACAGCCACTGATGAACGTTGACATTCAGCCACTCAATAGTAAATCATTACTTTGTGTCTGAAATCTACCAGCCATTTTCATATTTTACCAGCATCTGGCTGGGGGCTGCTGCTAATTTCCATCCCTGAAAGCAAGAGAAGAGTGGGGCGATAAAGAAGCAGGTAGAGAGAACGTGAGTATAGGCAGAATAAGAGCGAGGGCGAACAGCAGGCATAAAGAGCGAGCTCACTACTTCATCTACAAAAGTGATTATTCAGTTCACATTCAAGGTGGGACCAGCATCAGCAGAGCAGGGATGGCAGCGGACTGCCGTCACTTTTTTGGTGCGTTTCTTCACCTTCTGCTACGCGGGGTTAAAAATAGAAAGAAAGTGTGATACATGCCGAGAGACAATTACGGCATGTTTTCGGCGGCGGCGCGTGGAGCTTGTTAGCACTTCTTCAATCCAAGGATGCAGAGGAAGTGCGAGAGCATTCAGAGGAGTTATCAAGAGACAGCATCACACCATCAAGTTGCACAGAATCTGAAAAGCCAGAGGGGGTTTGAATTGAGAGGGTGTGCTCGCCACAGCAGGGAGAGAGACAGCAGCCAGGCCTCCTTTCCCCTCACTATACTCTGCGAGTTATAGTATGGGTGGCATTTGATTTGCATGCCATCAATGACAAGTTACCCTAACTGGAGGTTAAATTAAGACCGACTGCTATTATCCCTACAAACTCAAAGAAATACATTAAATTTAAAATCGCAGGAAAAGTCATAGAAACTGGAGCTTGTCGATGACCTTTTATTTATTATGCATTAGAGTGCATTAGCTACGGTAGCCTGGATCAAAAACATTACAAGTAACCATAATGAGAAGCAATCAGGGGTACAACCTCCTGACATTAATGTTAAAAGAGACGCAGGGCTGCATTACAATGACAACAAATATAATTCTGCTCAATATTGTCATCACAATTATTAATCACGCTGTTTTAATTTCAGGAGACTAAATTCTTTTATTTTACATTTGCGCCCCTGTATAAATTTTCACATTTTCAGCAATGAGTCTGTTTTAGTGTCACTGTGCCTCTTTGCTAAAAAAGAAAAGTTTAATTATTCAGTGCTTTATTAATTAAGGGTGCAACTTTAACGCTAAAGAAAAACTTCACCTCCATCGGGTTTAGGCTACAAATCAAACTATGGTGATCTTAGACAACAAAAACAGCAATTCAGAATAGAAATTAAAAAATGATAATTAAACCTGCCTGCTCCTCCTTTTGAACTTTTACTTTCTGAACGTGGTGAATTTAATGATTATTCAAAACACAACACACTAGAAAATGCGTTTACTTCAGCAGTGTCTGTCTAATAACGGGATGACATGAGCGTGGCTCATCTCCAAACCAGGGCAAAAAAATAATACATTTTCTACTTCAAAGTTCACTGACTCATGTAGATCAAGTCTGCTCTCCATCTGCGCACACAGGGCTGGCTGAGGGAACAAAGACTCCTGTATTAAGTTTGTGTGCACACACACACACACACACACACACACACACACACAGTGTGAGTGTGGGCACGCATCTGTGCGAGGGCGAGCGACTGTGTATGCGGGTCAGAGACTAAATAAAGTTGGTTATATCCTTGAATACTCAAACAGAGCTGTGCTAAGCTTTGGTGAAGTTAATGCTGTGCAGTTCCATCTAAAAAAAAAAAAAAATTTTTTAAATGCATTTGGGGACAGGAACCCACATCAGCAGCACGAAAACACACGCACACTGCCAATGTCGTGCATTCCACAGCAAGATTTAGCGTGTCATATCCTGTCTGAGCTGTTGGAAGCTGTCCTAATAAGGGAGCCCTTCACTCTGTCATTGTGCCCCAGCCGAACACTTCAATCCTCAGAGAGAGTGAGTGGGCACCGCTACTTTCTCTGACAGAATCAGAGTGCCCGACCGCAAACCGACAAAGTGCTTCCTCAGTGGATAATGCTCACAAATTGAAAGATGGTTTGAAATGATCTCAAGTTCATATAGGCAGCCGCTTGGTAAACTTCAAATGAAGACAATGACAGATATTTGCCGAGATCCCAAACACACAAAGAAAACGGGTAACTAAATGTGGCAGCAAGCTACAAACAAATGTTTGTTGTGTCATGAAGGTTGCCCATAGCCACCGTCAAGGTTTTACATTAGGGAGCAAGATTTCAACTTGGTATCCAGTACTGACAACACACATCTGACAAGTCAACATTCAACGGGCTGGGTTGTTCTTTGTGGCTCTGTCAAAAACGTCGACACTTTTTTGAGAGCGCGGAGGGAGGCGGTCTCTGGTGCCTCCGTGCAACAGACAGACAGACCCACACAACCTCTGAAGCTATGCGCGTCGCGCCGCTAACATTCTTGTGGCAGGGAGCAGTAGCTTGTGAGAGAGTTTTAAATGGCTTTGGCCACTTAAAGTCCAGGCATTAGGCATTAATCTATTGTAAGGCCATTAGCAGCAACGCTAAATCGTATCTGCTAATGGGATAGCCCTGGAATTACACTGCTAAGCCACTTATCATCCTGAGCCAACACTCTACCCAGATGTACACACACACACAAACTATCAGTGTCCACTGCTCACTGAAAACTTGTAGTACACACTCACAGCAGTTTGTTGGTCTATCACCCAGTGCCACCGAGTATTGTGACTGCAGTATATTCCCAGATTATCATACGCTATTTCAGCAACTTAATCACTGGTTGTGGCAGCCTGACATGCATCCTGTTCCAATCTACACACACGTACAAGAACACACACACACAGCTGAGGTGAAGCTATGGTAAATGCTGTTGTGGCTTGGCCAAGTGCTCTGCTGAGTCAGCCTCATTTGAATGGTCGCACAGAGATTTGGCCTCTGTGTGTTAGCCTTGGCCCACATCCAGCTACTACCGCTTTTGCCATCCTGGCTCGAAACCATGACCCCCACCCCTTTCCTATGTGGTAGCTGCAAAGAGAGAGCGCACATGCACACCCACCCACCCACCCACCCACGCTCTCATTCGCTCACACTCCACGCAGACCTTTCAGGGACCTCTGCAAGGCCAGCAGATGTCTAATCTGCAGGACGCCAACTTACTATTCTTAGTGAAGAAGGAAACATGCAGGCAACTGTAACTCAGAGGGCAAATAGGAGCCAAAAAACGGAGTTCAGTTCATGTATGTGCACCTAACTGTAGCTAGGAGATATATGGATATAATATTGATATGAGGCTGGATATCATGTGGGTTTTTGGTCATTAATATGATATCATAATTAAGCTTCAATGCTGTCTTTTCCCAGTCTTAAATGTAGCATTACTGTTAGGTCATAAATGCCTCTACTACCGTCTTGGCTGTCATACCCATATTACAAATGAATTTCTCCCCAGACACTACATCATCTACCTCTAGTTTAGGTGAAATATTGCAACAAATTAGGGCTGCAATAATGAGTATTTTCGTTATCATCATTGCTTTTCTGTCAAGTGACCAATCTACTAATTGTTTTGCTGTGTGAAATGAACAATGTGAACTATCTGCTTGGCCATTACTCCTCATTCTCATTATTAATGAATTTGACCTCAGTCGCAACAAATATATCCTCTTCAAAAGGGTTTCCAGCAGTGTTTTACAAAAAGAGCCTATTTCACACAACAAATGCCTATATTTAGCAATTGTGGCTATTGATTAGGTCATTATCTACCAACTAAATTGACCAGATTCATCAGTATCTGGGTGGCTTATACCTCAGCTAGGCCTAAACATTTTCAGGGTTTCCTGAAGTTAGGGTAGACCAAATATATCAGAGCATTATCACCAATACCATCATATTATTAATATTGGTACTGACCGAGTGAAACATACTGTCGGGCTTGGCGATATGGTTTTATGTATTTTTCCATAGCAATACACTGGTATATCACAACATGGCAAATGTAACCAAAGTTAATAAAAAAAAGTCAACATGTAAAATAATCAAACTGATGAGTAATTTTCTAATTTTTATCATTCATTTTGGCATTTTTGTATCATACGAGTCCAATGAAAGTCAACAACTGATAACACATTTAAAAACTTGATTAATAATTAACATTCCTGGGCAGTCGCTATATAAAATAAATGGTCCAACAAACTAAAAAAAAAACAACGCTCAGCAGTCGGTAAAGATTTACCACTGGTGGTGACTTGCAACTGTGACCACCACTTAACAAGGACGTTGGTTAAATTGCTGCAGTGAGGGCCATAAAAGTTCATGCCTACCGACACTCACCCTTTCCAAGAAGTTAACCACCAGCACAGAGGAAGGGTACCGCCTGTACGACAGCTTCAGAAATCTGTGCGCTTTGATTTCACTCTGTGTACACCATCTATCACGCATTGCACAGGAGAGAGACAGCCGACGTGCTGCTCACCCTTCAAATAAAAACACAGGTGTAACCGTTGGAAGTAGAGAGAGGAAGAGAGATAAATGGAGAGAAGACAGACAGGGGAGGAGGAGCAACTACAAGAAAAGCCCAGCTTCTGTGTGTCAGAGGGACACACCCGTGGTGTGCTCTGAAAGCCCGTCATTACAGAGGCTACCAAATGACAGCCCTGGCTAAAGCAACAAGACTTCAGCCCCCACAGACAACATGGCAAGGAACAAATTCTAGGCAGCAAAAGAAATGTCCAACTTGTGATTTTTGTTTTCCCTTTTGCCCCTCCTTTTCACATCTTACAGAAGCATTTCTGAGCAAACGGCATGTCTAAACTTGCTCACAATCTTTTCCATCTCTGTTCCAGCAGGTCAAAGAACACAGACATGCCCACAGGGTACGACAGGCATGTCCACGCTACACTGCATCTCTCTGATCAGCTGACTGCACCACCTCAAATCAACAACTCGGTTACTTTAGACAATCTGTCAAACATGTCTCAGGTTGGTCTGTATGTTGTTATAGTGCAATGATTTTTAATGTCACGCAGACACTACAGAGCACAAACTGAAAGTCGCAAGCTTACTCCCAAGAGTGATCCACTAAAGCAGATTTAGCCCAGTCCCTCTGAGTGATCCAGCATCCGTTCACACTGGAGAACTGTAAGCTGAGAAGGTGTCCGTGTTGCAAGCCTCTACACAAGGGACTGAATAATGAAGCAACAAACACGCCTGCTGCCACCTTACCACACCCCACACACCCAGACCCACACAACAGGTTCTTACTTTTTGTCCCAGTCTCCCTCCTCTGCCTGGCAAACCACATCAAAAGACAGCTGCTTAAACAGAAAACACTGATTTCACAGTAGCCTCTTACACACTAAAATGAACAAAAGTCAAAGGCAATCTGCCACAAAAAAAAACACACAATCATGCGAGCATAGTCACCTGAACGCACCAAGCCGCTTCACGGTCCGCAGAGAGTGTGCGTCTCTGGTACAATACATAATAGGAAATGGATAAGTAAGCCTACACTGGACTTTGACTTCTAACTTGTGGTCTGTGACGCGGCGGGCTGGGTCACTTCCGTGTCCTCTCACCTGTCCTGACCCCCTCCCAGGCGGAAAAGTCGGGAAAAAACCTCGCTGCTTCGGTGTTTAAAAGATATCAAACAGAAAAGACTGTAATGTTTATAACGTTAAACACCTCCCAGCCACGCACAAACCAGACCAATTCATGTAATAAACTGCCATGTTAGCTAGTTAACGTTACGTTAGCTGGATAACTTTATATTTATAGCTGTCTTGATATCAACCAGTTTTATCTGCACGCTTGAGTTTTGTTAAACTTTTCCCCAAGTCTCACTCCAGATAAGTTATTCATCAAGCCAACGAATGGAATACACCGATGCTAGCTAGATTAGCTTGCGCTATGGTAAGTTAGCCAAACCTGCTAACGCTGCGTTTACTACACAATCAAGTTCGCCAAATTAAAAGTCACTCCTCTTCCCACCTACAACAGATCCCAACCAGCTGCACCGAGCACAAAACACCAAAAAGACAGACCATTACCGATTCTGGAGACTGTTAGGCTCGTTTTTCAAAGTCCCATAAGTGTTTGCGAGGTGGATTCAGGCCTAGCCTAGCCTAGCATAGCATAACCTAGCCGAGTGTCGCTGCTGCTGCTGCGGCACTGACACGATCCAAACCTCGACCCGCAGGCTCGGAGAAGAAGTGAGTTGAGATGAGACAACAAAAAGACGTCAGCGTGGGTCAAAGAAAAACACCTTGTGCATCTGAACAAATAGGCAGGGGAGAGCGCCCACGAAGAAGACAGAGAAAACACCCACCTATGCGATTTCCTCTATCTTCCTTTGCTCGGCTTGTTGTTCACTTGTCCCTGCTCTTCCTCTCTCCGCTGGGGGGGGGGGTTAACTATAGGTTGGCATATAGACAATATTACTTTTGAACAAGTGACTAACTCATTTTGTCTGATAGGCTATATAAGCAACAATGCAATGACATGTATTGTGTGGATGTTTTGATTAATATCAATATTTTTTTTTTTTTAAACCCACATTAAATTGTTCATTTTTATTTAATTTACCTTTCTCCACTATAAAGAAAAAAAGACTATTTTCAGAGAAAGCTTTCTCATTTCACGGTTTATAGCATAATTAATTAAGCATATTCTCCCTCACATGCATTCGGCATTATCCCTTATTTTCAGCTTCCAGACATCAAACAGAAGAACACCTCGCATTATTTTTGTTTCAAATGTGGAAATACCCTCTAAAATGAAAGCGTTCCGATATTGCCCTCATGTGGTCATGGAAGTGCTATTACAGAGCAGAATAACAGCCAACACAGTTGGTGGAAAGTAACTCAAGTACTGTACCTTGAGTAAAAATTTGAGGTACTTGTACGTTACTTGAGTACTTCCATTTTATGCTACTTTATGCTTCTACTCCACTACATACTTTTACTCCAGCACATTTATGGCATTTGGCAGCTATATTTACTCTACTTTGCAAGTTTACATCCAAAACGTATGATCAGCTTCTAAAATATGATGTTTTGTTAAAGCTTAAACTACCCAGCAGAATATAAAGTAGTTAAAATTAGTGGGGCTGCAATTATCGATTATTATATCGATACCACGGGGATGTCTTCACATTGCTTGTTTTGTCCGACTAACAGTCCAGCACCAAAAGATAAGTGGGTTGGCAGCAAATCCTCACATTTGAGAAGCTGGAACAGCTTGAAAAATTACATTTAATTGGTTTCAAAATAGTTTCTGATTCATTTTTTTGTGGATTGACTAATCAGCTGATCAATTATTCGTTTCAACTCTAAAAATTAGCTCCATCTTGGCCAGCTTCCACATGAAACCTCACGAATAATAACAATAATAATCAGTAATAATAAGCCAGCAATATAATAATAATATACATTATAACATTGTGAAAGGGGTCATTCTGCATAATGAGTACTTTTGATGCTTTAAGTATATTTTTGATGATAATATTTCTTCACTTTTACACGAATTCGGCTCATCTGAACTTTTAAATCCAAGCAGACACATACAAGTTAGTTTTAGGCAGAAAAGGTGTTTTTTTACACACAGAATGTGTTGTTGGAAAAAACCACCTGTATCAACACAACATGCCCACAAGAATCTCTGATTATGAGTACAGAGCAAAAAAATAATAATTTAGTTTATTTAAAGTAAAAATCTGAATGCAGGATTTTTTACTTTACACTGTGGCATTACTACTTTTATTTAAGTAAAATATCTGAATACATCTTCCACTACTGCAACAGGTTTTCACTTCCCAACAACAACCATTCTGTGTAATATACAGTAAATATGCTGGTTATTTATTTCGGACGTCAGATTTAAGCCACATTTGATTGTGTAAATGTAAAAGCATCTCTCTATCGGTTTATCATTTACGTTTACTTGTCATTTATTCCGGACATGCCAGTGATGGCCAAGTGAAGTGGACGAAATCGCTTGAACATGATCTTGTTATATATATAGTTCCACTTTGCTCGAGTGGCAGGAACTGGTGAAACAACCTGTCAGCGGGCAGTGTGGCTCATGGTGAGTAAAGAAGAAAGTATAACAACAGAGGTGAGAAGAAAGTGTGCCACAGGAAACAGGGACAGCCACCTAAAAAGCCTCATTTGGTACATGCAATTTGGTATTAGTTTGAAGAAACAAGAGGCCAACAGGAAAACAAATCATGGAGACAGAAATAGAGATGTCCGAGTACATTTATGACAATGATCCTGCTGAAGAAAAGGCAGAGGAGAGGATAGTGGTTATTTATGAAAGCTCAGACATCTACGAGGATCACAAACCTGTAACACGGAGCGCAGTTCATCAGCAGCCAGGTTAGCAACACACACACACTCACAAACATACATCTCCATGTTCTCCTGCTGTATGAATGACTATAATGTTCTCTATGACACTTTCCACCCAGGCAGGACTTTAACCAGGGCTGTGACTGTGTGCCTGGTGCTGCTCTGTGTTCTCCTCCTGGCTGGTGTTATAGGCGCAGGACTCCAGTGTAAAAAATGTACATTTATTTTCTCTAAGAAAGTGAAATTTGCACAGCTAAACATCCATTCATCAACCTCAAGTCAGCAATTGTTTTTACATTTCCTGTGCAGTTACAGTAAATGAATGCTGGTGGTAGATCAGGAGAGTCTCACTGTGTGACTTTGCTGTCCCTTGCAGGCAGAATCAAACCGCAGACCCACAACAAGTCCTGGGCTGAAGAGAGAACGCAGACTTTGGCTGAACTCAGTGAGTGTAGACTTTGGTTTGTATCTGGGGTCTGTTCCAGAAAGCAGGTTTAACAAACCCTGAGCCTAACCCTGAACTCCGAGTTGACCCGCTTTCTGGAATAGACCCCTGATCTGACTCAGCCTGTTTCTCTCTGTGTGTTTGCACGTGATACTTTTCTGTCTATGCTTGCAGATCATTTCTGTAAGAACGGATGTACATCATTCAGCAACAGCTTTTACTACATTTCTGCTGAGCGAAAGAGCTGGGAGGACAGCAGACAGGACTGCAAGGGCAGAGGGTCAGATCTGGTCATTGTGAACAGCAAAGAAGAGCAGGTTAAAGAAAACAAGTTGAAGAAGTGGTTTCTGTTTGACTGTAAAACATTCAGTGCAGGCTGTTTAGTTGGCTTTGGGTGCCGTTGCAGGTATTCATCAATTCCTTAAAGCGTGTATTCTGGATTGGTCTGACTGACAGAGAAGAAGAGGGAACTTGGAAGTGGGTGGATGGTTCGGTTCTGAACAGCACAGGGTAAGACCTTTTCTATTCTCCAGTGCTTTGTGACAGCCAGTTAGTGGTCATTTAATTGTCCATGTTTGAACAGGTTTTGGGCAAAAGGGGTGCCCACTGGGACGTGGGAGGACTGCGCTAACACCTTTTGGTACACACAGCAGAGAAGCTGGACCCATAGTAATTGTGCCAAACAACAACTTTGGATTTGCGAAAAAGTGACTGACTTATAACATTATTTTTCATCCTAAATACAAAATATACAGTGATGAGCACCACACAGCAAGATTGTGGGTTTTGTTAACTTTTGTTTTCCTGATTATAAAGCACTTTCTTGGTAAAAAAAAACTGCAGCACAAGAAAGACTGTTTGGAGCAAGGTCAGCACATCTGATCATTTGACTTCACTTGAGTCACTACTTCTGTATCAGCTTCAAAATCACTTCCAAAACACACATTCATCACACGATGCTTTTGATTTCAATGTAAAGTTACATTTCAGGAATCCATTTTTTATTTTAATGTTTGAAACTGTGTCATTTCTGCCTAAATGTAAACAGTTAGTACATTCCTTGCATGTTTAAAAAGAAAGTGAAAATAAAATGGACTTGAATTTTTATTGTCAATTTAGGAGACAATGTGCTACCCAAGCTTGAAAATAAAAATGTCAACTGGAATTTTGATATTATGTCATCATTTTAGTGTCTAAATAAATAAATAAATTGTACTTTTATGTGCATAATGGCAGGATTTTCCCAGACTTGAAAATATCAAAGCCATCCATCAAAACCAACTGGCAGGATGTAGGCAATGCATCGATACATTAAAAAGCCTGAAAATGAAAATGAAAGAACTAAACTTGCTAATAGTTAGCATGTAAGCATTATGAGTACCACCCATGGATGTAACCTCACAGAGCCACAGGCTGTATAGTCTTGTTTACATATTCATACTGCATTGGAAGAAGAAGAAGAAGAATGTAATGGTATGTTCCTCACACTGACTTCATGTAGTGCCGCCAACACAACAGGTCAAAATGTCCACACAGTTTATGACAAGATACCTCAAAAGCCAAAGACCAAATTCTCCCCAGCCTCAAACATCGAAATGAATGCTAGCATGCTGACCCAGTGCTCACCTGCCTTTTGTTTGTTTGTTTGTTTGTCTTTTGTGTTCCTTGTTTTATGTGGATTAATGTACAGTCACTGGGAGCGACCTTGTAACACGGAATCACAATGAACTCAGCACGACTATGGATGATTCTTTGCCTTGCGGCGTTCCTCTGGGTCCCAAGCACAGGAGTTGAATCTGCCTCCTCAATTTCTCTTTCAGGTCTGACCCTGAGCCATTATTTAATTAATGAATAGTAATGGCTACATGTACTTTATACAGGCACCAATAATTGTATTGATATGGCAGGAAAACAAGCCGATTGGAGGCACCATCTGATTATGTGATATTAAGTTACGTCCTAATTAGTATATTTCTGATTATTGGCAATAATTCAATTATTTAATGTTAACTTTTTGGGGATACACTTTTCAAACATATTGTTATAATCTGACAATAACCACAGAGAGCTACTGAAGCTAAAGCACCACATCATATGCTGGAAGCCTGGTGACAAACTACAGCTGCTGTTAGCTGTAGATCTCAGGACTGAACGTGAGATGGCAGCACGTCTCTTCTAATCAGGGAGGATGGCACCTGACTGGTTGGCTCCATATTTAGCGTACAGCGCTCCCTTCTCATCTACCTCCGGGCAAGAAAGTGTGATAGTTAAAGCTGCATTACTCGATATTTGGCCACTAGGGGGCAGGATAACTCTTCACAGCCACATAAAGTTGTTTTGGCTAACAGTTTGAAAACAGTGGCAGCAGACTCAGAGCAACATTAGCATTCATATAGAGTCGTATTTAGTCCAATATTCCCTCTCCTTTTAGCTCTGTTTTGGTCAACTCCTGAGAAAAACACTAAAACGTTAGCATACAGTGGGTCTAGGCTAACAGAGATTAGAGATTTTCACTGAAAACACACGCTTGTTGCTGTGCAAGATGTATTTGTGTGATTCAATGTTAATAAAAACTTTGAATTAATGGAGCTTTAAGTTATATGTGTATATTTAAAATATATTATTTTCTATGATTTTAATTATTTGCTTTTCTCACTGAGTAAACCACTTGTTTAGTTGATTTTACACTAAATTACCGGGACATTACCACCATTTACTAAGGAGCATGAAACCAAGAATGAGAAATAATAATTATGTGTCATAATAGATATGACTCAGGAAACATCATGTGTTTTCTATTAAATAACTTTACAGCAAGTGGAGTACCTCAAATGTATTGCTCCTGCTTTTTATTTTATTTTTTTACTAATGTTCTTCTGTATGAATAAAGGAAACTTAACTAATTTTATGGTTTTATTATTTATGCTTATTTTACTTATCATTATTTTATTCTATTTCTATTCTATCAACATTTTATTGCTGATTTAATTCTATTTATTTCAGCCTATTTTAGTTTTAACATTTTTACTATTTTATTATTATATATTAATTCTGTGTAGTATTCTATTCTATTATTTGCTTGTATTATCTTTTATGCTTTTCTGGTTGTTTTGGTGTTCATTGGTCTCTAATGTCCATTTTTAACTTCCTACGTTTTGCTTGTAAAGCACTTTGAATTTCATTTGATTTGTTTGAACGGTGCTATATAAATACATTTTGATTGATTGATTGATTGATTGATTGATACAGGAACTATTCTGATTAGATGAGAAGCGCATTTCTCCTACAGATTCATTTTTTTTGCACACAAACCTATTTCGACATGAATGAGTCCATAAACTTATAAGAAAAAAAAAATCCAAAATGCACCTTTTGGCCTCATTAGTGAGTTTGTATAGTATTGATAGTTCTTTATAGGCTACAGTTAATCTCAGGGACGTAATGGGTTGAATTAAAATGTTATCATGTACGATAAATAAAAGAACATAAGTGAGATTAGTCTATAATTCACAATTAAACTGTTAATGAGAATTACTGTGTACATAATAGAGCCCAATAAGTTAACGTGCTCTCCCGCGCTGCGTTCACGCACCTGTTGCGCTCACAACAGACGCAGCTCTGCACGTTACACAGACAAACTGCGGCTCGGTGCAAGTTGCATCACTGTCCTGCACTGAACTCCTGCACAAGAGGACTGTCATGTTTGGATAACCTGGAAAGAACAAGGTAAACAGCATTTCCAGATGTAAATGTTTGCGGAATGAATGAAGACTGAGATGAGTTGACTCAACGTCTCCACCCAGAGAAATCAACCATTAATGGGTTTTATACACCTATTTACGATATTAATTACCCACTCATGTTGTGTGTTTAATGATACATGTTAATAAACCATGTGGCGGTCATGTTATAAGAGTCTAATTTCTTGCGGTTTTGTGTCCACGTTGTGCCATGTGTCCGTATACGCGTAGATTAAGTGAACTAATCTGGATTACAGTCAGCACCGCCTGCCGCACTGACCTCACGGTGGACTGGGAGTTGGACATGAGACAGAAAAAGGATGAGGGACATGCGATTTTTCAGTGTATGGGGAAATACACCCTATAATGTGTACAATATCTAATAAATAATTATCACAGTCCTTAATTTAATTTATTCAAGTACCAAAATGTGAAAGAAGAAAGTAAAAATACAGAAATATTTTCAGCAAAATGTATATTTAAATTCAGAATGGTCTCTCTCAGAGCTTTTATATGCTTATTATTGTATAATAATATAAATAATTAATAATTATACTAATATAGTATTGTAATACTATCAACTAGTATTGTAGCATGAATGGAATTATAGGATTATTATTACTAATGCGTAAGCAGTATTTTGATGTTATAGTTTATATATACTTTATATACTCCTGGGTAGTTTAATGTATAGGAATGCGTTATATTTTATAAACATTATGTGTTCCTAGTTGTATACAAAATCTGAATCTGCAAAGTAACTCAGTGTAACGAGTAAATGCAGCTGCAGTCACACGGTAATCACAAACCTCAAAATGAACTGTTATAAAATATATTCTTCAATCTCAAGTTATTTCCCAGCCAAGGCCGTCTGACACTGACATTCATTAAAAGACATTACAGCGACACAGTCAACAGAACACACACAGTGGAGTATAATATTTCCAAGTACTTCAAGATGAAATATACTTTAGTTACTTTCCGCTGCTGCACACACAAGCGGCTCCACAACATTCAGAAGAAATTATCAAGACTGATGTTATCAGGCGACACTTTTTGGAGTAAAACTGAATTTGTGCCTCTGTTTAAGATGTTCCAGACAAATGAATATGATTTTACTGTATTCGAATGTAGGGCTTACTGTTGTGTGTCCCCACGTCCCTGTACAATCTCAGCGGGTGCTGTCATAGTGTCCTAGCAGCTGTTTCATTATCCATGTATTGTTTCTCTGACAGTGTCACTGCAGTCTGGAGAGGAGAGACTACTTAAACCTGAGCAGAAATGACATTTTTAGGGTGGACTTTCCCTTTAATCGCACATCTTGGAAATGACCAACACCAGCAGAGTCAGTGAAGTGTCTCTTAATGGGCTGAGTGATGGGTCTACCATAGTGCGGCACCCCACAGTGTGTAAACTGAACACAGTACTCTCCAGCCGAGCAGCAGAGGACAAAGTAACTCTGCTTATCAGATACTGTTTCATGGTTATGTCCCCCCAAGGTGTCTTCGCTGTAGTCTCAGAAATAACATCATCTCCACACTATGAAACTCATAAAACTGCACTTTTACATTTTATTTTTAATACTTGTCATTCTTTAAATATTGCACATTTTTGGGTGTAAATAAGGTTGACATATGTGCTTAATCCATTGAGTCCGTTTCACTAATGCTGCTCAGTCCCGGATCATCTGTTGCGTAGGCGTGGAACAATATGCTGTATTATATTGTACTGTTTGGGCTGTAACTGAAAGATGAGCAACTCTCTCTCATTTGTTTTATTTTTGTTCTGTCTGTCAGAAACCTTAATCCAGCAGAGGCCGTCACTGGACTGCACTTGCTGAAGGGAACTCTAAAAAACTGCCTAAAGAGGAATTATAGGAACGGAAAACCAAAGAGAAAAACAGAGACGGTCAACAACTTTCTCTGGAAGTAAACCTGTTGGCGGCCTGGAGAAGAGAGTGAAGCATGCAGGGATACGAGGTTGGCACCAGGCTGCGCTACAGGCTGACTCTGGCCTCTGGGATGCTGGAGTGTCTGTGCTTTGCCGGCATTGTGTTTGGTTTCGCCTCTCTGGTGTTTGTGCTGAAGGAGGATGGCTACTTCAGCCAGCTGTGTGTCAGCGTCCAAGGTACCAACGGCACGAGTACAGGTGAGCAACTCCAGAGTTCGGGCTTGAAGAGGTGAAAATACACCGAATGCACCAAATAACAGCCACACTCCTGACATACTATAACCTCTGTCGTTATGGCTAGTGTTAGCAAATCATTTCCACACATCCAGCGGACACAGAGCAACATTATCATCCCATTGCAGTCAAGTTTCTGTCCACATGAGGAATCTAATTCCAATATTTAATCTGCTTTTAGCCGACACATTTTGGAGTCCACCACCAGTTTGCTCAATACCCCATAATGTCCCAAGCTTTCTCTCCATTTCTCTTTCTTACAGACTGCAGTAGACAGGATGAGCAGTTCTCTCTGGTCTTCACCATCGCCTCCTTCCTCAACAACTTCCTGAGTCTAGTCAATGGCTACCTGTTTGATCGATTTGGCACCATGGTGACCAGGCTGCTGGGAATGTGAGTTCGTCTTGTTTTTCTCCCGCCAACCGTAAAAACAAAAAGAAAATGTCATCAGTTTTGGTAATGTCGCGGACACATTGTTTGTCCAGATTATAGCTGACAGACAAACTTTGACAAGCGGCTTCTCATTCATATTTCCCTTGTGTGCACTTTAAGAAACAAAAGTCAGACCTCAGAGAGCATAACGAAACAGAAGCTTGAGAACTTCAGTCGGCAAAACAAGTGGCTAACAGTTTGAAATTATATATATATATATACACACACACTTCAGTTTGCAGTTCAGTTTACAGTTCGGGGGCCCAGTAACGGTTACAGAGATAAAAGTAGGGAGTGTCTAACAGAGGCAGAGATTACAGTCAAGCAGTGCCCACCTCCTTTGAGCCCAGATCCTATTTGACCCTCACATTTGCAGTGTCAGTATCATTACTTTATAATATTTACAACCTTTTCAAGATAAGTTGAACAAGACCTGGCAAGCCTAGTTCAGTCACAGGATGGATGAAGCCACTGTTTGTCAGAAACTGAACCCTTTGGCCCCAGACTTTCTGTCCAATAACTGGTGATAACGGGAATGCTTTACGTGATACAGGTTATCAGGTTAAAACAGCCCACCCATGAAAAACACATAGATAGAGAATGTTTTTAAAAATGTAAACCCTACTCCTTATTATATCAAATAAATTAAAGTCTGTGTAAAGCAATAATAAATATGTGTTCTGCCAAATTTGAAGGACTAAAAAAATAAGTATAAAAATTATATAAAATTAGGTTTCAAAATGGTGAAAAAATAAGCAGTACTTTCTGCTCTGAGGCGTGTCGGGGGCGTGTCCGCTTTAGGAGCTGGAAGATAAGTTTACTGTACAACTGAGTCGAAGAACGAGTGAGAGACTCGCTGCTGAGTGTCAGACTCTCGTTCAGCGAGCTAACCCAGTAGCACAAAGCTCTAGCTTTTATATAGTGTTAGGGCAGGGCTTCTGTTCACAGAAACAAATCTCTGAATTTCCTTTACATGGACGTAAAGTTGAAGCAACTCACAAAATGCATCATAGTTATTTCATCTGATGCCAGTCAGATGAAATAACGAAGATTAATAATGAAGATTTGTCCACCAAAATGTAATAAATATGAGTTCATAGTGTACTGCCGATGTAGCTGCTCTAAATTCAGTCACATTTCTCTCTCCAGAACTTTGTACACGACGGGAACCATTCTCGTAGCCTTCTCCAGTGCAGGTGGGTGCATACATCACAACATATAGCAAATAAGTGTGTAACATTGTGCGAACTTTCAGGATTTTCCTGAAAGCAGGTGTCACAGGACATGACTGGGAGTAACAGGAGGTGGACCCAAATGCAGACAGCTGAGGAGGCTCAAAACAGTTTCTAAGATTTACTTAAATGCTTATATGTCGGTACAGGCAGGTAGGCAGGTAGGCAGGCAAGTAAACAAGCAGGTAGTCCAGATTCAGGAAAACACAGAAGCACAAGAAAACATCCAACTCAGGGACATGAAAACAAATCACACAAGACAATGAACCCACAAAGAATCAAGGCCAGGGACCAGTATAAATAATGACAAGACTAACGAGGTAACCAGGGGCAGGTGAGCAATGGGGAACAGGTGAAGGCAATCAAGGGTAATGACACAAGGGCGGGAACACACAGGAAACAAGAGACAAGACTACAAAATAAAACAGGAAACCAAAACCAAGATTACAGATCATGACAGCAGGCTGACATACCATTCACATCTTTTAGCCTACCTTGTTCCTATGGTGGCCATTTATATGAATTTCTTCCCAGTTAATTGGTATAATATTGTGTGTGAACATGTACAGTATCATCACTTACATGGAAAACATGGAACATTTATTTTTGAAAATGTACTTAACAGCCATAATGGCTAGTTAGCTCGGATGTTAGCTTGTTTACTAGCTAATAAGCTGATATTATCTCCAGCAGCCATTCTCAACCAGTGGGCCGGGGCCCAATGGTTGGCCTCATAGCGCCATCTAGTGGGCCGCGGAGGCAGTGGTGCTGCCAAATGGTTAGAGTAAAATAAAAATAAAAATGTTTTTTGGTAATTTACAAAGCTAGTTATTTTTTTTATATCTAAATGTGCTCAAGACATAGATGAAAAACGTCAAATTAAAATGCATAATTTCAATGACCAGTTGCGTTTGAATATCACCAGCCAATCACGACCCATCATCAGGTTGAAACAAACTTGTTTCGCCACTGTTAGCTTGCTAACGTTCCCTCGGACGCAGTGAGACAAAATGGATCGGTTTTTGAAATGAAAAAGTGATGTGGGGAGACAACCCTACGGCAGCAAAAGCTCGAAAGCGTGTGGTGACGAAATGTGAGCCTGAATACTTTAAATTCAGAAGTGGGCCACAAAAGGTTGAGAACCCCTGAGCTAAGTTTTAAAAACAAGTCATACAGCAGGGATCATTGGTTTCCCATCCCAAGTAGTGACGTGTGAAGGCTCCTTGTTTAGCACAAGATTAGTTATTACTAGAAACCCAGGCAATTACGATACAGTACGTAATTCATGCCTTAATCTTATCAAACCCATATAGAATTCTTAATTATCTTTTGAAAATGTATTTTCATCTAGCTATCTGAACCATTGACATTACTGCCACAGGACCAAACAAGTTTAGCTTTCCTTCTAGACCATTCAGTGGTTCAGCTGTTCATCAGTGCTTAAACACCTTAAACACTTTTCTGCTGCTCTGGCTTCTCTGTGACATCCAGCACTAACCAAGTGAAGGGGATAATAAATACATAATCAAGGGAATCGTCTCTTAACTTGTCTGAAGGGCAGTAAAGATTGTCTTCCACTGTCTTGCAGCATTTTCAGAGCTGCTTTTTCCTGCCCTGTCCTGCATCGCCGTGGGAGGGATTCTGCTCCTTCTAACTAACGTGCAGGTGAATTCTGTATTTCTGTTTAAATATCTTAGCATAGAAACGTACTGTATTATGCAAAATAAATTATATTTCAAACACCTTTGAACTCTCCAGTAGCCCATAACTATACATTTTGTATGGCTCAGTTGTGTCTCTGTGTGTCGGAAAGGTGGGCAACCTGTTCGCGGCTCATCGCTCCACCGTCATCACCCTCTACAATGGTGCCTTTGACTCCTCTTCTGCTGTGCTTTTCATCATCAAGGTAAAGGACTGTCAGTGGAGCCGTTATAACGATGTGTTCTCGCAGCATCTGAAATCATTTACGGTACCAGGCACTATTCAGGGCATTCACATTGGGGATGGTAGGTTGCACTTGGTCATTGATCGCTCTCACTAGAGACATCTTGCTTCAAAGTGGCTGACACAACATGGTGGACAACATAGTGAAAACCCACTTTTTTCTATGTCTGTGAAGTGCAGTAGCTTCTCCACAGCAATAAAACACACAGAATCCGGTCTTTTTATATCAATTCCAGTTTAACTTGTGGTGAAATCCAATTGAAATACACCATTTGAGGTCATGGTGCTCCATGCTTCTTTGACGTGTACATCAACTTCTACAAAATTGCTATTATCCATTTTCTTTGAAGTTTAACCAAGAGTTTTTCCTCTGATTTCCAGGTACTGTATGAACAGGGAATCTCCCTCCGCTCCTCCTTCTTTGTTTTGTCCTTCTGCAGCATCATACACCTGTTGAGGACCTTCCTGCTGATGCCCAGAACCCACATCCCCTACCCTCTGCCACAAAACTACGCCTACGGGTGAGAACATTAGCTTGTGTTTGAAGCAGCTACTGTAGCAGGTCATGTCGATCATCTTCACGGATGAGACGTAGACATTTTACTTCTCCCGATGTACAGGTTGGATTACGGAAAGGCCAACGCTTACAGCATGGAGCAGTTCGACAGGATGAGGGATGGTGCGACGACAGTTTCACAGGAGTCCAGTAGGGGGGACAACGAGCCACCAGAGGACAGGACAGAGGCCCAAGACTCAGGAAAAGGTACTTATCCTCATTGTTGCCATCATCTCCACGTTCACATTGTCAGGCGTGGATCAATAAAACTGCACACAAATCATTACATATTTAAAGTGGGACACAAAAAACGTATTCGTTTGCTTGTTTTGTGCGGCCAACAGTCCAAAAGCTAAAGGTTTTCTCTGCTTGTTTTTGGAGCTGTGAAAAGGTGGCCACAACATTGCCTTGTAAACATCACTGTCCTTTCAACTGGCACGGGGTTAAGGAGACGATGGCTGATTTTAATTTGAGCAAACACAGAACAACATTTGTTCAAAATATCACAAGTAGAGTTCATGTCTTACTTCATGTGAATTTCCACGCGTTTAGTGGCGAGTTTCCGGAGCTGTGTGCTGTCCTGGTTCTTCCTGTGGCACCTGTTGTGGTTGTCCATTATGCAGCTGAGGCACTACCTCTTCATTGGCACGCTCAACCCCACGCTCAACCGGCTGGCCACCAATGACCCCAACCTGGGTAACTCCTTATAAAAGTTGCTGACCCTCTTCGTCACACGTGTTAGCCGACTCTGATTCAAAGCTTTCTCCTTGTTCTCTCACCGACCTTTCTCATTATCACCATACAAACCCCAACTCCTCTTCTTTCTCTCCACCTCCTTTTGTTTCCTTCCCGCCACATCTCCCTCAGTGAGTCAGTACACCAATGCTTTTGCCATAACCCAGCTGTGTGCAGTGCTGTGTGCTCCCTGGAACAGACTCATCATGGACAGACACAAGGGAAAGCCTCTGGCTCCTGGTAAATCAATGGCTGTGAGTGTGTGTGAGCGTTTGCAACACAGCAACTGTACTCATTCCTTCTTCACCATGTTTCCTCCTGTAGGAGAAACAGAGCAGGAGGCGGACCTGCGCTCCTCCTATCTGTCTCTGTTCCTGACCTCCCTGCAGTGCCTGCTGTTCTCTGTGTGCGCCTCCGTTCCTTTCCTGCCACTACAGTACCTCACCTTTGTTCTGCAAGTCCTCAATCGCTCCTTCCTCTACGGGGGAAACGCAGCGTTCATTAGCATTGCGTGAGTAGCTATATCAGACACACACAAAAACTTAAGGCCCACTTCTGATTGTTCCACAACATCCAGGGTGCTCTGGATCTCCGATGGTTTTAGCCCTTCATTTGACAGGATTTCACCACATACAACATGCTGTGGCTCAGCATCACTGTATGTTTTGGGAGTACTTCTCAGCCTGTGACAACAGCTGTATAATGTCTTATGTGCGTACCCTTTAAAGTAGTTGCTGTTGCCTGAATTACAGATTCAGCACTAGCAAACACTGCAAAATTTTGCGATGTGGTAAGAGGGAAAGTGTCAAAAACTGATAACAGATGCCAGAGAAAAAATAAAATGCATTGGCACAGAGTATCAGTGGTCAGACGAACACTTAAAAGAATATGTGCTGAAAAATATGTTCAACTAAAGCCTCAATTAAATTAACACCTCTGATAGTTTAAAAAAACCCCTTCTGACTACTGATCAGAGACTTTATAATACATACCTGTGTACCTGTGGAAATGACATGTCTCTCTCTCTCTCTCTCTCAGTTTCCCAGCCCGTCACTTCGGGAAGCTGTACGGCCTGTTGATGTCCATATCTGCTGTTGTCTCTCTGCTGCAGTACCCCTGCTTCGCCCTGGTCAAAGGACCTCTGGGCGGAGACCCCTTGTTTGTAAGCGCTCAAGAAAGTTTAAGAAGTAGTTTCACAAAGGAACCACCGGGTGAATTGTGCCACTGTTAATGAATTCATCGCAAGGTAGTGTGGTTCTGTAACTGTTGTTTTGATCTGTTACAGGTGGACATTGCTCTGACTCTCCTCACTCTGCTGGTGTTTATCCATCCTGTCTACGTCTTCATCCACTGCAGGAAAGTGGCCCGCCGCAGAGAGGACAACGCCCACGCTGAGGCTGCTAACGGCTCCATCATCGCTGAAGCCAAGTTATAGTTATCGGGATAATCATACACGCGCGTGACAGTACATCTAGACTTCCTTTTCAGGTTGTCAAATGTTTTTCTTTCTTATGCACCGAGATAATTTCAAATGTTTTAATGCGTGTGAGAACAGATACATACGTTTTTTAATGTTTTGTATAATCTAAAATGTGTTATTAAATAACTAAGTTTAAAAGTGAATGTGTTATTGATTGGGCTAAAGTGTAATTGAGTGCTTTACTGACATTTCTGAGCTTTAATGTGCTGTATAGTGTGTATATGTCCACATGTATTTATATTAAGTACACAATGTTTAGTACATATAATACTACTTTATTGTGTGCTGTTTCTACACAGTATATTTTTCATGATTGAATTAGTATATGACCAGCTTAAATAACATATTTTATTCTAAAAAAGTATATTTACATTACAGCAAGACATCAAAACAAGTTACTCTGCATGTACATGAATATGCAAAGAGTTCAAGGACATCACAGTCTAAGACAATACAGACATTGTGTTAACAGTGTACATAGTGCTGAAAAAGTGCATCGTAAATCTTTAAAAAAACAACAAAAAAAACAACATTCATTCAACACTTTCATGATCACTTGAACCATAATTTCAGTTCTATTATTTACTGACAAAGAAGCAGTATTTAGTAAGCTAATGTTCAGTCTTTGGAGTTAGGGCTGCACGATATATTGTCTCAGCATCGACATCGCAGTGCGCGCACGTGCAAGAGTCACAATGCAGGATGCGCGTCAAGTAAGGCAAATGAACTCAATCACGTCATGCTACAACTTCGTGCTGCTTGATACAAAACGAGTGTTAGAAATGACTAATCTACAAGAAATACTACATAGTTTAGTCCGAGTTAAGGGTTCTTGGACACACAGAGTTTGATCAGTTCCCAGTGTGCTCTGGTGAAGGGGCGCACTTCTTCAGTTTATCAAAGAGCCAAAGCGGGCCTCACTAGTCTGCCAGCCACAACCTGAAAATGAGGGCATCACAAATAGTTTGGACTCCAGCGCACAAACACTGAGAATGGACTTTACAGTGAAACACCTGCTGTCCAGCAGTTCAACTTATAGTTATAGATTCTGGATTTTTAATGAAGGAGAAGGAGTAGACGTCATTTTAACAAGATAATTTAACTTTTTTTGTGAAAAGAACATATAAGATACGAATTATTAATCAAAGTATGCATGTTATTAGTATGTTAAAACACAAAACGTGCAGTATCCAGATCTATCTGTACTTGCATTTTACCAGCATATAGATAAATCTGTTTGTTGCTTGAGTTTGAGAGTTTTACCATTATTTTAACTGAGCCGGGGAAGCCTGTTTACCTTCCACCGCACAGATTAATATTTGAACATCGTTACAAATGGAAATTAACACAAATCCATTGTAAAGTTTATTAAGAAACATTTTTCCCCAAATACCTCTCTACCTGACTGTTCTCTCTTTCTGAAACAGAAAGTGGTTCAAGATTTTAAAGTACCCAAATAACGAAAATTATGATTGTTAATAGAACATGAACAACACACTGCATGTATCTGGTGAAGTTTTCAGGATTTTTTCATATCGCAGAAGAAAAAACAAAAAGATATCGCAATCTCAGTTCTTTCCAATATCGTGCAGCCCTGTTTGGAGTTTTCTTTCATAATATACACACAAGCGGTAACTCACTTTTGCTACCATGGAGGACTTTCAACTATGTTTTGACAGACAAACTACACACTTGTTATTACAGTTACGTTTGTTACAAATTAGCATTAAGGATAAAAAATAGAAATTAGGAATACCTACCAATCTACTATATGATTTTGTATCCAAAAGAGGTAAGGCACTAGGCGCTACAAGGTACTTAATACACACAGCTTGTGTGTTAAATGTAGATTAACAGCCCAAACTATAAACAGTAAAAAAGTGATTTTTTTTTTTGTCTGTCTTTCTTCTCTTTAGTCTCCAGGAAATAAAAATAAAAATATCACACCGTTACTTTTGGGGATATATAACGCATCTTTAAAGTTAAATTTTAAATCTTAAATTTGCTGCAGAAATAGAGGTGAATAAAGATTTCAGTCAATAAAACTTTAGATGGTTGAAGGATCCTCCAATCAAATATAAAGCCAAACCTTCAATCCCAAAAAAATGAATCTCTCTTGGAAATATGCACTTTTTTTTTACACTGTCATATGATCTCTGTGTGTACTGCATCCTGTTTGTGCTGTAGGTGGGGATGTGTTTTTTGTGTTTTATGGTTTGAATCGGGTTTAAATTTGGATGAGGGTAAGTGTTACATGTGTAGCTGAGAGGGTTAAATTCAGAAAAGGCAATGAATGTTGTTTGTGTGTTCATGGGACCTTTTCAATCCCACTGTTCTTGTCGTCATTCCTAACTGCTGTTTGGCCGCCCTCAGCGGCGGGCATGTGGTTGTGGTGCAGAAACAAAATTGAGTCCAAACTTTCTGGTGGGATGTTGGCTCTCTTCCTGGACGTGGCTCCCGCTCCTTCCTGCACAAAGTCCTGTGCAGCGTTACCTGCGACAGCCGGGGCAGCCAGGTAGGCCCGCGCCACTGTGGCCAACAGTGGAAACTGCACTGCCTTCGTCCTCCACCACTGCAGGGGCTCCACTCCCAGCGAAGCCCCCTTGTCGGCTCTGAAGACAGACATCTCCATGTCTATAGACTCCTCCACGGAGCTCTGCCTGCTCCTGGGTGCAGAGCAGAACAGGTCTCCCAGGAGGAACTCCATACCAGAGAGCCCGCCCTGAGAGCCTGGATCTGCCAGCTCGCTCTCATCAGCCTCCCCTGCATCGCTCTCTTCATCTTCATCTTCGATCTCTCTGAAGTTGATTGGGCGGGATTCTT
Source organism: Maccullochella peelii (assembly GCA_002120245.1). Taxonomy (NCBI): domain Eukaryota; kingdom Metazoa; phylum Chordata; class Actinopteri; order Centrarchiformes; family Percichthyidae; genus Maccullochella; species Maccullochella peelii. Next base: position 143,597 of record LKNJ01000329.1, on the reverse strand, counting down.
TGAGGCGCTTGCTCCTCCGCAGGAAGTCGCTCTCTGACTCTGGTGACCCAGGCGAGGGGCTTCTCTTGCTCTGGCTTTGCTTCTTACCTTGGCTTCTCCTCCTGTCCTCCTTCACAATCCTGACAGCCTCTTTCTTAAGCCAATCAAAAATGGCTGTCTGCTCCTTGAAAATAATCACAACAAAAAGATTTAATTTGTGCTCCAGAGTATCCTTCGCTTGACACATATATAACTATGATCGGGGATTAAGTACTCAGGTACTGAAATGTCTATTTAATTTAGGCAAAGCCATTTATTCTATGGCTGCTTATGTTGAGACAACATTTAACAAAGCTTCACAGCTTGACAGTAACTAAGGGGGGCAGGGTTCAGCAAATAGTCAAATTCCCTGCATTTTAACTTTACGACTCACCTTTTCCTCCATGAACCCCAGCCCATGGAACTGGGGGTCAAGGGAACATGCCACACACAGGACCCTGTTGACAACAGGGTTGTCATAACAGCTCGCCAAGTTCCGCCTCATCATCCTCTTCACTTCCTTCAGGATGGATGAGGACTCTCCCGGCCTCGACATGAGGTGGCGGGAGAGCAGGCCGGTGAGAATAGGTTTAACGAGGGACAGACGGGGGAATGCCTCCTTGGCGAGAGTTCGACACGCAACGTCCAGAGGTTTGAGGACCAAACACAGCTCCTCCAGAACCTTCCATTCAGATCGCAGAGTCGTGACACTTGTTGAGGATGTAGTGGAGGTCGAGTTTGCGTGGCAGCTGCCAGATGAACTGGATTCTGAAGAAGTGTCTTCTTTAGACAAACCCTCACCTTTTATCTCTTTCTTAATCTCACAGAAAAGGTTTTTATGTTTTATGAGTGTGCTCAGTAGAGGGTACAGCTTATTCCACGTTGGCCGGCTGTGAGCCCATGACTTCAGCTCTGCCTGTTCTTGTTTCGTCAGGGTCTGCAACAGATTCTGGGAGTGGTGCTGATACGAGCCTTTGTTGTGAACATGTGGCAGGAACAGGGTTGAGAGAATACCTTGGAATTGGCTAAGGGTCTTGGAGATGACGGGGTGTGACATCACTTCCTCAATGCAGCCTTGCACAGCGCTGAAGAAACATGGCACAGATGGTAGTCCTTCACCAGAATGGCAGTGCTCCGAGCCATGTGGCTCCTCAGGTGACACAGAATCGTCCCTCTCAAGAAATGTTGTTGAGTTCGGGTGAGGAACGCTTCCTGCAGCCTCTCCACCTTTCTCGTTTCTTATTGGCCCCAGCCTAATCTTGTTCCTTCCCTCCCCTCCCAGCAAGACTAGATTAGGCTGGGAGATTCCCCACTCCTGGGCCATCACTTTCGCTTGAGCCTCCACTGCTCGAAGGCTGTAGTCTTTCACCCCGCTCTCTGTCAGTCTTTGGGTTGCCAGAGCCAGGTTCTGAAAACTAAAATTACAATCTATGTAATGTGCCCATAGGCTGAGGTACCTCTCAGTGTTGCCCTGCCAGTTGTGGAACCAAATATCCACACTTAAAGTGACAAAATGAGGAGCTTCCCTCCGATGGTTGGGAGGTCGCCCACGTCTCCTTGGCTCAAACTCAATGGGAGCAGTGTAATCAAATATCTCCTCGTTTTCTCCGCTTCCCATTTTCCTCCTCAGCAGCTGAGCCAGGCTCGCCTTGCCTTTGGTGTGGTGTTCTTTCAGGAGGTTCTCAAGCTGACATGGTGAAGGCAGCTCCTTGTAGGAGGGCAGGAGGGTGTGGATCAGCTGTTTGAAGCCTTCCCCTTCTACCAGAGCTGGGGGCTGGAGATCCATGATGAGAAAGTTGGCAATGGCATCGGTCACATGAGCAGACAATACCAGGGGGAGTGTACTGACCAGGCTGCTGTTAACCATCACTGGCTGTGAGCGTGGTTGACCTTTTGTGAAAAAGAACACATCTTCAATCAGCAAATGAGCTTCAATAGTTTGACAACACATTTTTGCAAAGCCTGTTTAAGTTAACCACACTAGATACCAGTTTACAGGGTACAACTGCACATTCGTTCATTTAAAAGAGCTATCTGAGTCACATTTTGACCACAGATTCTTAACAACATAGAAAAAGAGCTTCAGGTTGGTTAAAAGGAAAATTCTGGTTTCTACAACTTGGTCTTATTTTTAGCCATGCTAGCAGCGCAGCTCTATGACACTCTATGGCAGTGTTGGTCGGTCAGTTGGTTAGTTCACCACTTTGGTCCAGACTGAAATATCTCAACAACTATTAGATGGATTGGCATCAAATTTGGTGCACACATTCATGGTTCCAAGGTGATGTATCCTAATGACTATGGTGATCATCCGACTTTCCCTCTAGTGCCACGATGAGGTTGACATTTGTGGTTCTTAATGAAATGTCTCCGCAACTATTGGATGGATTGCCATGAAATCTGGCACACACATTAATGTCCCCCAGCTTACAGGATGAATCTTAATAACTTTGGTGATCCACTGACTTTCCATCTACTCCAATCATCAGTTAAACATTTCAATTTGCCCAGTAATTTAGTTTATGACCAGATATTTTCAAAACTAATGACATTCCCATCAGCCTCAGGTGTACTTTCTGTGTGGTGTGAATTAGTAATCATACTAACACATGTGCTAATTTCTTGGTCTGTTGGACTTCCCAGATAGCAGCATAAGGTTATTTATTGTGCAAAGCAAACAGGCAGTAGACAGTAATAGTTACCTATTGTCAGAAGACTCCGATCCTTGTTACTGTCACGTGGTCTGATGTGGTGCTTGTTGGTCAGATGGTTTTGTAGATCCACCGCGCCTAGCCCACAGCCCACGTGTTCCCCACACAGCTTACACACCACAGTGCTCCGGTCCAGAGGCCGACCGGTTGGGTCCGGCTCGAACCCAAAAAAGTACCATGGGCTGTTCTGTGTGGCATTTGGGTTACTCAGCAGTTTTTCAGTTCCAGGCATAAAATCATACTTTTCCAACAGATGAGAGCTAGGGGACGGGAAGGAGATCAGGGAGGAGGAGGGGAAGGCAGAGCCAGAAATCATGCCTGAATCACTAGATGCGTCCAAGTTTGACATTGTCGTCACGTCACTGATGACAAGCATGGGGCTCTGTGATTGGCTGTGGTCTGACCAAAGAGAAGAGCTGCTGGGTTCTGGGAGGGTGACCAATTGGATGTCCTGCAGGAGGCGCAGAACTGTCTCCTTGTCCCCTAGTTCACATTTCACATTGTCACCTGTATCTCCCCACCAAAAACAAATGCAAAGGATGTTGGCCAGTTTTAGCAAGCAATATTTTCAGTTTAAGACCTTCAGAATAATTGTAACAATTCAATTTAAGTCTACTTTCAGTTGAAAATGAATGTGGAAGTTAAAAAAACGAATATGGATCTGCTAGTCTGCGTCTACCATGTGTCACTCACCCATCCCGAGGCCCAGCAAGGTGGCATAATCCTTGCCGATCCAGACCCTGAGCTCTGCTCCCTCTGAGATGGGCTGGGAAACCCTGTAGTAGATGTGACGGTAAAACTGGAAGACGACCAGGTTGTGTTCCTCCTCACTGCTGTTGTATTTTACATACCTGAAACATAGAGCAAACACGTACAGTATGTAACTGTGACCAGGAAAGTAAGAGCCAATCTCTGTCAAACAAATGCTGAATGCAAACAATGCAAAAATAGGAAGGAAACTACTTTGACAGGAAAACAGTACTTGAATCAGTAAGAACTTCCCACCTCATCCAGTTAGATTTGTTTTCATCAGAAGCATTGACGTAGACAAAAGCAGCATCATCCCTGATCTGGAGATGGGAGCAACGTGTATGTCAACTATTTTTATGCTCAACTCTACATGGAATTCCTGCTGGTTATCAACACGAGTCAGAAATTATATCACGGATTTGAAGTGGATTTTAAATGTGACTGTAGCGCAAAAAAGCAGCATTTCTGCCATAATTTGATTTTCAAACCCGTCTACTTACAGCCCAGGCGTATTTGAGGTTGGTCGGCATTTGTCCTCTGCACACTTCTCCTACAAATGGCCCAAACATGACGCCCTGCTGAAGGTGACACTTGGCGTACACCTTCATCTCTCCCATCTGCTCTTCGCCAGAAGATCCAGGACCAGACATCCCTGACCCAATGTCCCCGCACAGGCACAGGCAGGAGGGCAGAGACAGCTCCGCCCGGGAGGGGCCACCGTGGAGCCACGGCTCTCCAGGCGGCAGCACAGCGTCTGGGACATAGTTCTGGTTTGAAGCAGTCTGGAGAAATGGAACATCCTCGAAGAATTCTTCATGGTTTGAGTCCAAACCTGGAGAGGCAAAAAATAGAGAAACAATTAGTCAAATATGGAATTAAGGTGAGATATTGTCATTTACAATCCAGAGGAGGAGGAGGAGGCACTGTTTCTTTTGTTGTTTTGGGTAACAAAAAGGAGATGACAGAATTAAGCAACACAGTAAATAGAGATAAGACCTTCTGAGGATGTTACTGCATTAGAATGTGATTGTTACTATACATTAGCCATATTACATTATAGTAAATACACATTTTACTCATTAGTTATTCATAGCAAAGACAGAAGCTTTGAGTTTGTTTTGATTAATTTTATTTTGTTCCTCCACCAAGAAAAATGTACGTTTCTTTTGCGTCTTCAGCATCACGTTTGTTCATTCTGACATTCTGTAGACATTTATCTGAACATTTCACTCCGACTGTAATTGTAAAGATAATAAATCCATTGCAGCAGTGGTGCAGAGTGAACTTCTGTTAGGGGTGCCCACTTGTCTGGTGGCAGACCTGCTGGGCCAGCTGAGCCGCTCTCTGGCAATATCTCGCTCCGCTGCTTGCGGCTCCCGAGAGATGGCGCCTGGTGACTTCGGAGGGAGCTTTCAGACCTGTTATAAAAATCATCAAGTCATTTCAGCAGGTGTAACGGGATAAATGTAAATTAAGATGGGAAGAGGTGAATAAACTCATCCTACCTGTGCACGCTGACAGGAATAACTTCTCCCCCCTCCAGTCCTGCGTCACACAGCTGGTGAAAGGGTGTGCTTCTGATGCAGTGATTGGTATAGATGACCGACGTGCCGGCTTCTTTACACATGCGAGACAGCATTGAGCCCAGATAATTGACTCCTAGTGGGACGCGGCTGTACCACATTTCATCTGTTAGCTCCTTCTTAGGCTGCAAGTAAAGGGCGGTTGCGTTGGATGGGAGCTTACTGAGGTACTTCAAGAGAGACGTAATGGGACAGAATTCACTGCCTGGCTTCTCAAACATAGAGCATCGGTCCTTCTCAGCATGAATTTTTGTCTCATCATCACCAAAGGATAAACTGCAGTACCTCAGTCCCCTCTTGTCTTTTCTGATTACAAATGAATCTGGCTTTAGATTCCTGTTAGCCTGCTTCCCCCTGCGGCCGAAATGTACCTGTATATCAAACCAGACTTTGTTCAGAAGACCCCTCGGAGTGCCGGTGTCCATCGCACGAGAGTGCCTGAGGATGCGGATATCATCAGGAGACAGTGCCTGATGGTGTGATATTATGTCCCGACCGGACTTCCTAATTCTCTTGAGCACTCCCAAGAACACCTTGTTGGCTGAGGTGAACTCAGGATCTCTCATTAAGCACACAGGGCGGCTGACAGGAGGCTCTTTGAAGTAACGGTTGAGTCCAGCTCTCAGTGCAATGTAACTAGCGATCCCATACAGTTCACCTTTGCTGTTTCGTACTGATCCATAAAAGTGTCTCAGCAGCCCGTTCAGCTCAGTCTTCTCCACTGTAGTCAGGTCCACCTGCAGCCCCTGGGACTCCAGCCAGCCGATGAAGCAATTCACAGCCCATGTTGTCTGCTTCTTTGTCACCTTACTTATTGAAGTCCTGCTGTCTTCAAGTTCATCCAGTTCCAAGTCTGATACCATTGCATGTCTAGAAATGTCATTGGCATTTACCTCACACTCCTCCTCCTCTTCTTGTGACTCATCCTCTTCTTTCAGAATGATCTCCTCTTTAGCTGTCATGTCAGGTTCAAACAAATCCCTCAGGTCTGCATTCATAATGTTAGCTGTTAGCTCCATCAGCTGTGCTTTGTCACAGATGCAAAAGGAAGCGAGCACAGGTGTTAGGTTTCGGCCATGTAAACAAAGCGGAGTGATATCGCTCAAGTAGTCAGGTTCCGGTGCTATACGGCGATTATACCACAGTCGTTATCAGCTTGTGCTGTAAGAGACGGGGTCAGTCGGTTTATTAAAGGGATTATTTTAAAAACGCTAAAGATGGCGGCTCTGGCTGGCCAATCTTTGCACCAACCGCACAACTGTCGTTATTTACGACATATCATACCAGCGGGACAATAGCAACATAGCCCAATACCAAATGAGATTTTAAATAAAATGTCCCCTTATGTCTCCGTCAGCTCCTTACGATGGACTGAGTGAGTGGCTGTTTAGGTGATACCATGGCAACAACAAGGGTATGGGACTGCCGTAAATCAGACTCGGTCCTGTTCTCTCTGCGCATGCGTAAAAGCATCTTTAGGTGGTTTGTAATTGCAGTTAGGCTACACGGCGAAAATTAACACCCTACGTTGTATAGTGTACAGTTTATCAGTGCCCATAAATGTCACATGGAAATTACATTATGTATGAAGGAACTTGACATTAGATAACACCCTGTTATACAGGAGTGCACACCGTTTTACTCAAACACTTCCTGGCAGGTGTTATTCAAACGATACTTGAGTGTAAGAAATTAACTACACGCTCTGAATGTGTCTGATACAATCACAATGCACAGTCGGAATTCAATGTTGCATTCACAGATACGCTAAATACACTCACATCAGCCTACAACATTAAATATTCTGCCAATTAAAACAACGTACACCATGTGGTCTGTGCTCTAAAGTGTGTTATTAGCAGAGTGTGCATGCATATACAAGAAAACAAAACAGCATCAGGGTCAGGGACTATTTTTTCACCTTTAACTGCTCTCCCATTGCAATGCAACTTTATAGAACCCATAATAGTGCCCTACTGCAATTGCATTTTGTCAGTTTTAAGGGGGTGGGTGAATGCAGTTGTGACAAAGGCGGGCATTGCAATAAGACTCAAATTTAGTGCACAATTTAGGTTCACAATGCTTGCAGTGAAAGCGGTGAATTTGGTGGTAAATCACCTTGAGCCTCAAACAAAGCTCCAGAGGTCGTGGAAGAAGTGGTCTCGAAAAAATCTGCACGATGTCGACGTCTCAGGTGACTTCTTAAATTCGTGGTATTTCCACCTTTTGCAAGCACTATTTTTCGGCATAAACGGCAAACGGCCTCGCCAGAGTTTAAAGGCTGTCCCTTTTCATCTGCTTTCAAGCCGAAGTACAACCACACGATAGACTTGCTTCTTGGTTTACTGATAAGATCCATGTTCCTGTGGCCCCTTTCTGCTTTTCTGCAGGCTGTCCGCCGGCCGCAGCACCCTGCAAGAGTTAGGGTGGATAGAGAGGCTCCCCGTGGAAAATTACTTCTAATTCTTCTTCTGATGATGATGATATTTGCGGCAGACTAGACGCTGCAAAGGCGTGTTGCTGCCTTCCACAGGTCATTTGTAGAACTCAACTGACTGGGTGAAATCCTTATGTGGAGTAAAGTGCCATGGAGGAAATTAATTCAGAGTTTCTCTCTGTGTGATAGTTGGTGCTTTCAATCAAAGCATGATTCACAGTTTCTGCCTCTTCCATCCGGGTGCTTACCAACCTGCCTTTGTTTCCCTCCTCCCATTCTTTTTGCCATAACTTTGCTATTCCTTGTATTAAGCTCTTACACTCGACCCTTGCATGCAGTACTTCCAGATCTAATTCCTTCCTGTTGACTGCTCTTTTTGCGGGTCTTATCAGCTTCTTCATTCCCCTGTACTCCTACGTGAGCTGGGACCCAGTGTTCCCCAACATAGATACTCGATTTATCTATCTTTCAATTAAAAGAGCATTAATAGGTGTTGTTGTGCTTTAGCCTGCACCACATCAAGCCATCACCAATAATCTACTGCAGATCTTATGATTGCCCTGTATATTATCATTAATGTTCCTCTATCCGCTCCCCAGTCAGATCCTACAGACATCGCATGGCATTAATGACTTTCTCACACTTGGCAACTGTCTTCTCTACATGTTCCCTCCATGACATTCAACTCTTTCCACAGGCTTGAGGTCATGCTGTGATGCTTTCTTTTTAAAACCAAAGACCACATATTTTGACTTTGCAACTGAAATATTAAAACCCCATTCCTCTGCCCATGTCACTACTTTATCCGATGCCTGATGCAGCTGCTGATGAATATGGTCTAAATTTTGACCTCTTTTCCATGCGGCCTCATCATCATCAAATAGCGATACAACAAAACCATTGCCCACTTGACAAAAAAAATATCATTGATCATTATATTTAACAAAACTGGGCTGATTACACTTCCCTGTCCCATTAGCCACATTTTCCTCACAGGATATTGCCCCACCTGCTCTTACTCTCAAAACGTTTGGCATCTTTCATCGTACCCCAGCATAATACGGCTTTATCACTAGATCCTCCTTCTACAGTATATTATATACCTTCTCAATATCGAGAAATGCACCCACTACTGTTTCTTTATTTGCTAGACACTTCCTGATGTCCAATCCTCTGACAGGGGACAAAATATCCCTGTTTCTCAAGCATGTATACTGTTACTGTCTGTAACCATAAGTTCCATTGTTTTACATAATACATCTGTAAGTGCAATAGGGCAGTAAGAGCAAGGTTCATTTGCTGTGTTACCAGGTTTCTGGTACAACAATTGAGTGTTTCCATTATTTTGGCAAATATCAATGTTCCCATATTGTATTGACTGATGCCAATAGCTCCTCTACCAGATCATCCAGATAACAAAATGTCTGGTACCCTAACCCATCCCTTCCAGGTGTTGTGTCTCTCCCTTTCTGAAGTTCTTGCAGAAAAAAGAAGGTATATTCACTATAATTGTATTGTCATTTTTATGCTCTATAGTTCTCCTCCCTCTTCTTTTTGCTTGCTGAGCTTATATTCTCTGAGCTATGCACTGTTTTAAATATTTTAACTAGCATGTCTGCCTTAGCTTTGTTGTCAACTACCTCCTGTCCCTCAGATTGTAAGACTAGCACTGTAGATGCCCTGTACACCCCTGCCATTCGATATATATATATATTATATATATTATTGCATGTTCTTCAACCGCCTGTATGCTTTATTTCGAGCATGTACACAGAGTGATCTGTTTCACCTATCCACATCCTCACTACTTACATTTCCAACCTCTGCCTGAGTCTTCTCACTATTTTACATGTATCCCACATTATCATGTCTATGTGAAAAATACATGAGACTGAAATTATCATCATGACCAGCGCAAATTTATAAATACAAACATATTTGAGTAAAACTATGCTGTGACAATAGAAAAATATTCCATCTTCGTATTCAATTTTGTGACATGTGCCAAAAACTAACGCTGTAACCAAAAAGCCCAAACACTTTCACTGGCTTTCATAAAAACCACATATAGGATGATTGAATTGGTGGTGCACCGTCTATCTGCTGTGTTTCTATTTCTGCGTCTTTATTTGTGGACCAACGTCAACACGCTGCGACGAGTCAAGGTTGCCAGGTCCTGTTGTTAACGAACTTCCAGTCCAAATATTATTAAAATGTCTGAAAGGCTTTATTATCCCAAAAATGTATTAATAAGTGTATGAGTATTTCTTTTTTGCACAGATCCCCGCCTGCAACTTCAGTTTAAATTACATTTTGCTCTGCTAACCTTGATGTTGTCCATTTTCTCTTTCGCTTGCCTCCTCTTTAAATTGCAGAAAAATGTCTTCTTATTGCGTTGTTGGCCAGTAAAGTGGGGGAAAATAAGTTATTAAAATAACAGCAGCATAAACTGGACTTAGAGAAAGGTAGCTCCTTCAGTTGGGCAGAAAATACCAATCAGAATGGACTATTAATTGTATATGTTTGCTTTAAATAAAAATAAGTCTAAGGCTGGATTACCAACCGGTTAAAGCAGGCAACTGCCCCAGGGTATCACAACCACATGCGCCCCGAAAGCCCCTGAGTCAGTGTGTGACAATTCGATTTTAGTAATTCAGTTCATTGCACACTTAATATGAACTGTAACAATAAGGACCTCAAAGTGGCTCCTGCATTTTTTTAAAACTAATCTTGAGGCACTGTCTTGTACAGGGGCCCTGTGTCAAAATCTAGTTTTAATTAATTAAATTAATATTGTCCTTGTATGCTGCATATTCCAAAATAAATAAATGTTTAATCAAATTGCCACAAACTAACTGACACACAGCAAACCTGGGGCATATGTAGCTGTATTTTAAAATATCTATACCTATCTATACCTGGGGGCCAATAGGACCCCAAAGCTACATTTTGCACAGGAACCCCCTAGCAGGTGAATCTGGCCTTGTTTAGGTCTTTTTGTCAGGTTAGGATTATCTACCAAAACAGACACCCAGAGGTATGAATATGTTTTACAAGGGCAGCAACATTGTAAAGCCAGAAATGACCATTTTGATAGACGTTTCCCACCTAGAGAGAAGTTCAAATGGTCAGAATAAAAAAGGGTCCATCCTTCTCCCAACTGAAACTTCTCATTAAGCTCTTAGAAATATAAAAAATAGACATTACACCGCCAGCCAACTCTTTATGTGACAGCAGAGACCCACACTTACGTGAAACCTTCAAACCTGGCAACACCGGGGCTCGTGTAACACTTTACTGCCACCCGCAGTTTGGCGTTAGCTATCATACCAGGTGAGTCAGACTGCTGCTGCTGCCAGCTCAGACACAAATCTTGGGAAGCCGATGTTGTTCCTAAATGTCAGCTGGGGAGTTGCTAAATATTTCAGGTAAGCCCTAAACCCGCTGTTGATGAGCCTCCTACATTTATATCGCTGTATTTTTAACGACAGAAGTCGCGACAGGCTCTAGCGTAGGACTACGCTACGATAGTCATTCGACTCCTCTCTTTATCTGAACTTAGCTTTAGCTTAGTTTCTTGCGTTTAGTTACAACCTTCAGTGACAGCAATTGCTTGGTTTCACGTAGCCTACTGGCGATTAGCTTCTGGTTAGCCGCGGCTAACGACATTGTGGCCTCGCTGACTTGCCGTAGCGTGCTGTCTTCTTCGTGGTGGGGCAGTTGTTGCCATGGCGACCCCACTCGCAAGTTAGTTAGTAGGCAACTGAACTGAAGTTAAAACTGCGGACACACCTTCGAGTAGTCACACAGCTTAAAGACGAGTTAAGACAAAACACAACACGGATAAAAATGGCGTCTTGCCTGGTCCCGGACTTCCCGGCCGTCATGGTTGCTCTCGAGCATTTAAAGGAACTGGACAAACAGCTGAAAGAGGAAGCGATGCCATTCTCACCTGAAGCCAGCCTCCACCTGACAGAGATAACGGCGGCTATCACTGAACTGGAGGTGGACCGACGTGCTGCTCATGAACATTTAGAAGTGGAAACCATAGAAAACAGCAGGCTGAGACACCAAATTAACAACATAAGAGAAAGAATGAGCCAGGAAATCATGGCCGACGTAGCAGCAGCCCGGGCATCTAATGCTGAGGAGATAGAGCAACTGCACAAAGAACTCAACGCAGTTTCCCAGCTACAAGAAGCCACTGCGAGGAGGCAGGAAGCCCTCTCCAGCCAAAATGAAGCGCTGTACCCAGAGCGAGAGCAGGTGAAGGCTGAACACGAAGAGATCGTTGCTGCTCTGAATGATCAGATCACCTTAAAGTATGACTTGCAGTTGCAGCTGGAACACACACAGCAGCAGACAGAGGAGCTGGGGTCGTGCATCGCTGCCATCGAACAGGACAAAGTAAAGCTGCAGCAAAGCGTGGCACTGGAGCGAGAGGCCTTCGCAGGGAAAAAAGACAACCTGTCCAGAGAAGTGGACCAGACCGAGGAGACAATTAAGCAGCAGAAGCAAGATATCAGGAGGAGCAGAAGAGAGTTGGACAGAGTTAACGTCAAGAAACGGGAAACGCATGACCATCTGGGTGAGCTCGCGATCCACTTGGCCAAGTTGGAGAGCAATATACAGAGGCTGACAGCATCTCGGTGCCAGTGCGAGAAACAGCTGGAGGGGGAGACCCAGAGGCAAAAAGAACTGAGGCAACAGAGAGAAAGGCTGAAGAAGGAGTTGCGCGAGTTAGAGGAGGCCTTCATCCTCGCCATCCAGCGTCTTAAAGAGGAAATTGCCGCAGTGGAAGGAAAAATAGAGGAGGGGCAAGCATCGAGATTGCTCTGGCAAGACTCCCTGGCTCAAATGCATGATATATTCAAGCGTCAGCTCAATGAAGAGAATGAAGTAAGGGCAGAGCATCTCCACGTCTTCCAGCAGCTGGAGCGATCCAAGCTGCAGCTGGAGGAGCGCGTTGCCGCCATAGTCAAACACAGCAAGGAGATCAAGGAGATGGACAAGCAGATCGGAGAACTCCTGGAGGCCGACACAATCAACAAGCGTGTGTTTGAGAGGAATCAGGAAGACATGTGTGGTAACGTGGATGCAGAGAAGAAGAACACCAGCCGTTTGGAGGAGGAGAAGAGGCGGCTAAGGGGGCTATTGGAGGAGGCGAAGAGGAAGCAGGAGGAGCACGTGGCAAAAATTACCTCTGACATCAGCAGCACCAGCAGGAGATACCAGGAGCTTCTTCAAGAGCCCAAGAGCGTGGATGCTGACTCGCTGATGAGCCATGTGACCCAGTGTGAGGTGGAGTACAAACAAAAAGAGACCAAACACCGTCAGGAAGTAGAGCAGTGCAATGCAGAGGTGGAGAGCATCGCCCGGAGCAACGAGGAGAAGCAGAAGGAGGCGGAGGAGAAAGAAGAGATGCTGAAGGAGCTGGAAGCAAAGTGGAGCGAAGAGCAATGCAGGCACCAGAGACTGAAAACGCTGACCTTCGAGCTGAAGAGGACGAGGAGCGATCTGGAGCTGTCGATTCAGGGGCTGAGGGAGAAGACCAGCTCTCTGCTTCAGCCCAAAGAGCAACTGAAGGCCGAGCTGGAGGAGCTGCGAGAAAGTTACGTGGACGTGCTCGACAAGTGGGCCGCAGACCTGAGAGCTGTAGAGATGAGCATCTACGACAATAGCGTGAAACTGGAGCAGGTCAGCGTGGAGAACAGCAGGCTGCATCTGCGTATCGGACAGTTGACAGGGAGTGTCAGCAGGGCCAGGGAGAACAAAGAGCGCTACCGGCAGGAGATCCACCAGTTCAAGCAGGACATAAAGGCCTTGATTCAGAGTTTACAGGAAGCATGGAGAGAGGACTTATCTGTAACCCAGGACTACCAGAGCAGCGATGGCGTTCTGTTGGTGTCCATGAGTGCCACGTTGAACCACATGAAGACCAGGAGGCAACAGATAGGGAACGTCAACACGCTCCTGCACCAGCACATGTTGGACTTCAGCAGGCGGCTGGGAGATAAAACAACGACGGAACAGCAGAACTGAGTCAATTCGTGCTTCTTAATTCTGTTTGCGGACCTGTAGTGTCTAGTGTAGTGTCGTGCATGCATGGAATACTCAAAGTTGACATGAATTTGTGATTAAAAACTTTAAATAAAAGCTCACAGCAACAAGATGATGATATGACGTCATGTCTATTTATATCAAGTTTATTTTTGAATGCAGGCTTGTACATAAAAATACTCCAAATGGTTCCAATTCAGTAAAAAGCATCCAAACTGGGACATTTTTTTTTCATTTCTATTCATGTTGACGTAGTAATGATGTAATATTATGCACTATAGTAGATGCTGGATTAGTTTTTTAGTACGACATTTTGACTTTGATTCAAACACAGGCATCACTAATAACATGGTTCATTTCTGCACTGCCTTAAGAACAGAGCTATCGTTAATTAATGTTATTAGTTCCACCTGTGCCTTTTCCTGCAATGACAAGTCAGTGTCTTCTGTAAAAACTGCCTATTTGATCATTTAATATTACTTTCCAAGTCTATGCTCAGTTAGTTTTCTACTTTTGACACAAAAATGTCACTACAGGGAGTCACAATTTGGAATGCAGTAATTAAGCTGAATAGCAATTAGCAGCGTTTGTCAGCTTTGACTGATGTCTGACAATGAGGCGACGAGGAGATGCAATAAATTCAGATTCTTGAATGGAGGCCTTACGTGGAATATTTGCATTGTGTTCGTCTCCTCCAACACGCTCACCTGAAAGCTATCCGCTTTTCGTGCAGTGGCTAAGCTGGTAAAACATTAGAAACGTATTAAGTTACTGTTGCCACTAAAAGGCTTGTTTACAAGTCCCGCACAGTGTTTGGTACATGCAACAGCTGTTGTTAACGTATCACAAGCTAACTGCGCTAACACTTTATATATTATATAAAGATAGAGCTATAACATGTATGTATACAGTGAGAGCAGCAGGGGATTTCTTTCATTTCATACCCTCCATGTTGGTGGTTTGACGAGTCTTTCTCCACTTTGCCGCCATTGTTTTCGAGTGTCTCGTCACATACATCATCATCTTCTTCTTCTATCATGTACTGGAATACAAAACGTAAAGAAAACAACAATTAAAGTCTCTCTTGTGGATTGTTTCTTTTTATTAAGGAATCATCATTTTGTCCCAAATCTATAAATGAAATCACAGTTCTGTCACCGCCACTGTTTTTTGTTTCTTTCTCCTTCTGCTGTCATTGTGATGCCCAATTAGTGAAAGGAAATGCAGACTTTTATCCCTTTATACTATATGCGTATAGTATAAACTCACTTACTTAATCGTTTGCTCCTTTTCCAGTATATGTATCAGAGTAATTCCACACATTTCCACTAATTGTGAGAGCCAGCTGTCACCCACTGCGTTTTTCCCTGCTTTTTCCTCTTTAAAATATGTTTGTTATTGATAAATGTTTAAATTTTTTAGTGTGGCAAAGCAAACCAAATGATCATGCGAAACTAATATTGAAAACGGAAAACACAGTCAATTGGCAAGTTTGAAGACAAAATATCAGTAAAATTCAGTCACATGCATCAGGTTTTTTTCTTGCATCCACATTCATTTTCCATGTGTAAATATAATTGAACCCAGGGACTAATGACAGTCAACTTTTCGGACTTTTCAGACTTACTGCATGAAGTTTGACACATGGTCCCTGTGTGGTTCCTACCAGCAGATGGCAGAGGGGGACCGGGTTTCTCTCTGCCGTGACCTTGCCCTGCAGCGAGAGGGTCAAGCAACCACCCACTTCCCTCTGAACAAAAACAGACGTACACATGCACCGAGAGGTACATTCCCATCCGTCTGTGTCACGCACTGTTAGGACCACATAGAGGCAAAGAAAGGTAGCAGCACGAGTGGAGTTGAAGGGAAATCAGCCCAGTAAACAAGGTAAGTCTTCAGATGACCGTGAAGTAAACTTTGCTCTGGAATCCTTTGTGCCATGTGATCTGGCAGCTACAGAATCTGAGGCAGGTCAGACTGTATCATACAGCATGTTATTCTCTCTGACAGGCTGTATCTGTGTATCTGTATCTCACTATTGTGTCTGTGTGATTGATGCTGCAACGCAACTCTTCTTCCGAGGAGATTTTGTCAGTAGATTTTGCTGTCGACTGCCACCTGTTCATCTTCAGCCGAAGGACACATGCTGCTGTAAAGAAAAACCTCTGAATTATGTTATGTTTTATATTTTGCACCCTCAGCTGAGATCAAAACTGCTTATTTTTAAGTTCTGAAAAGTTGACATTTAGAAGACGCAAGCTTTTCACTGGATAGTGACAATTTTTGACTTTAGTCATAAATAGTAAGGTCTTCTGAAGCGATTCACAGAGAAGTGTTTACAGTGACACCGCAGCGGTTCTCGTGAATTTTAACATCGTCCTGTCAGCTGAAAGAGCAAAGGACGCCTCCATATTTTAAAGGCAAAGCAGTTTTATTTATAAAGCACATTTCATACAGAGAGGAAGATTCAAGGTGCTGTACGGAGACAATGAAACAACACAGTTCAAAGTTAAAACACAGTTTAAAAAGAGCAAAATTTAAGAGAGAAATCTATATAGAAATAAGATAAAAGAGTAAAGGAGTAAGAATAAAAATATTTAAAATAATAGTACAATGATAAAAAGGTCTTGGGTTTTAAAAACATTTAGTTAAAAGCGCTTGAGAAAAAGGTTTTCAATCTGGATTTAAAAGCATTACTCAGCCTGTGAAAACGGCTGTACAATCTGAGAAAATAATTGGGCCACAAATTGATGACAGAAAGCCTGCATTACAAATTGGGGGTTTACAGGACAGGAAGATTTGGAAATTCTAGCCAGCTAATTAGTCCATAACTGCGCGGACATAAACTGCATGTCAATTCAGGACGGTATCCTTCGCGGACTGCATTTGAAGAACGAATGCATCGCAGTGGCGCGACAAGGCCGTCCCATTTCGAAGGCTCCTTCAAATGCGGCCGTCTTTTCCCAAATTTGAAGGATCCAATAGCTGGGAACAGCTGGTGACGCAAATAGGAAATCCCCCGTAGACCAGACCTTCTCATTTAACAACGCTCGGTTCGACCTTTTGCGTCTTTAGAAGGATGCGGCCCCTGAATTCAGACGCAATTGAAGCTTGTGGGCGTGCTGTCACACTCACCTCCAATTGGACAGTTATCTTCTCCCGTTGCCACAATACTGGCACACAATGAAGTCGTTTCCTGAGCGATGTGTGTCCTCGCAAGTCCCAGCAGCTCGTTAATGTCATACCTCAGAGAATTAGGAAGCAGTTTTTAAAACATATAAAGTCCCTCTTTAAGGGAATCCCACTACTAAAGAATTGCCTCTATGCTGTACATCATGTTTCTGTTTGTTCCCACCTAAAACAAGCCGCCACCATCTTTACTAAAACATGTGGATTGAGCGGCTCTTTTATGTTGTAGTGTGCGTTCACTCTGCTTTGCATCGACTCTCTAAAGGTCAGACTGTAAAGTAGCAATTCAGTACCACAAACTAGATAACATACATGATGCCGGCGTTAATGCAAGATTTAAGACGCTATTGACTTGAGATGGCAACATTTTGGGAGAACTGTTTTTTTGATAAGTGCACTGTATAGTATATGATTCAGGTTGTGGTTTCACTCCCATTCTTTACTTTACAGTGTATGACAAATGTAAACAACCTGTTTAAAAGTCACTCAACAAAATAAAACATCTTGGTGATCCCTTAACTTTTCATCTAGCGTCATCATCAGGTTTATTTTGTCCAATACTTTGGTTTATGACCCATCAGCCTCAGCTGCATTTTGTTTTAGTGCTAATTAGCAAATGTTAGCATGCTAACACGCTAAACTAAGATGGTGATGAACACGGTATACATGATACCTGCTAAACATCAGCATGTTAGCATTCTGACATTAGCATTTAGCTCAAAACACTGCTGGGCCTCAGTACAGCCTCAGAGCCACTAGCATGGCTTCTGATTCAAACAGAAAAACCTCATTTTTAAGCAAGACACGAGTACATAAATATCTTTACATCTCCATATAACTGCGCAATTTAACATTTACAATACAACAAGATTTGTTTCGTTCATATACAGTAGTGGTACTTTAAGATCACAAATAGACAACCATCGCTGTGAAACTGTTTCAGCTGCCGCGACATGACACACACACACACATATTGTAATGTAATGAGGCAGCTGCCCTTCAATGTGGAAATGTCAATATGCCAATAAAGGCTCTCTCTCTCTCTCATACTCACACACACACAGAACCAATCACTCGGCTAAAGTAAATTATTCTGCCTGGATCTACAAGAGGTTGTCTACGTGTTTGAGTCACACTGCCCTCACAGCAGCGCGCACACACACACACACACACACACACACACACACAGGTTTGGATGTCAGTGGCTTGTGGTTTTCGTGGTTTTCCTGCTGCCTAAAAGAAACCATGTATTTCAGTATCACGCTGGTGCCTACGGTAATGTGTCGTAACTTGCAGGAAATGTGTAGAAACTACGCACACTCGTGAGTCTTGTGTCTGCAAACGTGAGTCACCACTCACAAATCGGCAGAGCCTTTGTCCTTAGCGCCGTTTGCTCACCTGTGCGCTGACACACTGACGTCAAAGCAACACAGAAGGAAAACATTCACTCCTTGACCCCATCCTGGTGGATCAAGGGATCCGGATGGAGAGGAATAATACGGCTTTGTCTCTGCTCATAAACCCTCCGAATTATTTTAATCATGGGGTGACTGACAAGAATTTGTCTTGTTTATATTCATAGAAGAACAGGTGGATGTTTCACTTTTGGAAATTAAGTCAAATAAAACAAGAGGGGAAAAAAATCTTTGTTTGAATTCTTTGCAACCTGTAGACAAACGTAGCTGTGAGTCTACAGCCACGCTGTCCGCTCAAGGAGGCCGTATTTTGAGCTAAATGAACAACCGCATGCTCACAATGACATTCTCAACTGATGTTTATTAGGTACAATGTTGCTCAACATCTTAGTATAGTGTTAGCATGCTAACATTCGCTAATTAGCCCTAAACCATAGACTGTATATAAAGATGGATGACACGTCTCCACTTCCTCCCACTGTACAAAAATGAAGGCAAAATATCCTGAATATGGGCGTTGCCATCTTGTGCTGGCGACGTCATTTGGAGCCAGAGTCTAACTACAATTACGTGTTGCTGAATCTCTCTTGACGCGTCATGGTTATGCCGCGGCCCCTTAGGGGAGCCTCGAACCACATGTTGACAACTGCTGCTTCATACTGTAACACCGAGCACTGACGTAAGGGACCTGGGTGCCACTACAACATGCAAACTGAGGAAGTTATTATTGCAAAACATGCACACACTCGGCACATTTGTGCAGTTGTGATGTTATTAGAAATCATTAACAAACTGTGAACCAGCGAAATGGACTTCTTCTCCCCTCTCACCCTGACGTTGTCGCGTGTGTATTTGTGAGGGTGCGACTCCATGTAACTCTGTTTTTATGCTTTTGCTGAGTGTTCAAGCGAGAGAGTGACAATCTCCAGATAAGTCAATCAAAACACCAGCACATGACCCAAATACTCCATATGACCTGATGACGTCTATACTTCCTAATCTCTCTCTCTCCCTCCCCCTACCCCCGAGGCTTTATAGGCAGCAGTGAGCGGTGGGAAGTCTGATCTCTGCATTCACACTGAGACAAACGCATCTGTCACTGTCTCCTGTTGCAGTGTAAAACACTTTGAGTGTAGCCAGGAAGACATTAACATACTGTGTCTGTTAGGATGACTAGTGTTAGCGTTAAAAGGAGGCGTTAAGGACAATTTAGCCAGTGCAGAGTGGACATAGCTGTGGACTGTGATGGAGACTATGGGTAAGAGGCAGCTATTCTTTGTTTTACATTCTTTAGATGAGGTCATGTTGAGATGTACAGTATCTGCTGTGGGCAGTACTGTACTGTATACATGACTGGTGTCATTTTGAATGTACAAAATCACAGATCAGGTGTTAGAGTGACAGTGAGGCTCTGTGGAGGATGTAATCACTCTTTACATGAATTAACATTAATGTAAAGAGTAAAAAGGTCTGTTTATGGTTATCTAAATGCTCCAGGGTTTATTTTCTATGTGGCCACTGTCGAGTCCCGTTATCGCTCACTCACACAGAACAGGACAGATCCTAAACATCAGTGGTCAAACAGTATCCAACCTCTCCATTTATAGTCATATAGTTCTGGTCCAGAGGAGCCGAGAAGTTAGTCCAGCGGGGGGCAAGGGCAAAAATGCCCCAAGAAATCTCAGATTTGCCCCTAAAAACCGTAATCAAAGGTGCAAAAATTGCCCTCAAGATTTCGAGAAAAAAATTAGATATTTACCAGTTTAGGCCGATATCCTAATCCTACATTAATCTGGCAGGAAAACACACTGATAATCTATTATAAACGACATTAATGATAGCCTATATATGATATAAATGATCTGATTCTGATAAATGATAAAATATGCATCCTGCTTGCCAACCCTTTTGACTTTCCTGCCCCTCACTGTTTTCCTGGAGTTTCAATTCTCCCCATCCACTATGTTTATTAGAAATAGTATCACTGCTGTTTGCGATTGTTTTTTAAATTACGTACTTATTCCACATGATTGCACACTTGTCTTTGGAACAGCAACAGGATGCTTTTTATTTACTCATGCACACGGTGGTGGTTACTGTAACGTTATGCATTTTCATTTGGGCTCATTTCAAAAAAATTTGGAAATGCCCCGTTAGTTAGTCACCAGGATGTTTGACAGAGCAGTGGTCATATAACAAATATTTGGGGTATTTGGAATTTTACAGGATGTCTCTTGGCAGAACTACCAATCAATTTGACCCACTTTAGCTTGACCTGCTGCAGTTCAAAGTTCTCACAAACAGCCAACATGTTAAATACTCTGGAGGCATAAACTAGAGGAACAGATGGTGTGCGTGTGCACGTCACAGTGCTTATTATCGACAGGGTGTGACCTTTGCAAACTTTAACCTACAATTTAAAATTGCAAGTTGCCTCGCTTCAGTGCAGCCTGGTTATCCAACAGTATGAGACTTTATTCGTGCCATTTAAAGCTGCTATAAGCAATATTTTTGTATGAACAATGGATCAAATAACTGTGTGTAATGTGAAAGGGATTGCTCATAGTGACAAACCCACAGAGAATTATCACCCGACTACAGTTCTCCTCAGCTCTGAGGCTTAGGCTTATTGTCGGGCCTTTAATGTTCTGTTTCTGTCTTACCGCTGTCATCAGCCTCATTTTCAGGCACAGCTTTTAAAGAGAAAAAGCTCCAAAAAAAAGCCCACTGTTCATTACTTGCCCAGCACCAGTCAAACAGTCAAAGTTAGCAACTTTCTGGTGAACTCAACCGCTTTTCCACCAAAATGGAACAGGATCTGTTCTGGTTCGCGCACCTAATTTTGGACCGTTCGGAGCATTTCGACCAAAAGTAAATTGGTTCAGAACCAGAAAAGTTGGTTCCTGGCTGAAACCAAAAAATAGCAGATTTTCCTTCAGTGCGAACAGTGACGACATCAGTGGGTGTGTCATAATCTATAGGTTGGACGGAGAAGGCAACACTGGTCTCTGGTCTACTATGGTAATCACCTTCTACATCTTCTCATCATTAATAGTTGGTCCAAAAACAAATATCTGTAATAACATAACAAAAGCTCGCAGGTAATCAGTGCGATCCATCTTGCTACTATTGTTTACTTCCGTTGATGATGCATTATTGATTACAATGGTTCTGCTCAAAACTGGTGGAAACGCGGGCTGGTTCGCTAGATCGCACAAAGGTTCCATAAATCCTGAATGGAACCGGTTCAAGAACCAGAGCTAATTTTGTGGAAAGAGGGCAATAGTGGAGCTTTAAAGAGTCAGATACTAAAAGAAGAGATACTGTGCATCAACGATGAAAGAGGTGTGTGATGGGGCAAACAATTTAACCCATTTGTTCAAACTGTTGATACTCCGTGTCAGTCTGTGACAGTCTTGTTTTTAGGTTGCATTAGTGATTCAGTTCACATGTGAGTGGACAGATGTTGAAGGGGGACAAAAGGTGAGCTGAGCTGAGCTGCACCCATGCTGAGCCATGAAACAAACACTTTAGTCACCATGTGGATTAAAAAGGCAGGGATTTGTAAGTTGGGCTGCTCCAGATGACTCGGCCCGTGAGTCACCTCATAATCTGATCTGACAGTCAACAAAAACACACCTCACCATCTTTGTCTTTTTCTTCTAATCAGTGTGTCCAATGGGTGAAGGGGCCACCAGGTTGTACAGCGCCCTGACTCAGACCCTCAGAAGCAGCTCTCCTGTCCCTCTCCCGCCATCCGATCTGGACCCTGACCAGCCTGCGGACACAAACCTGGATCCAGATTTCTGCCAGGTGACTCCTCCTCTTCTGTTCACAGTACAGTTTTCAGAATGTGACACAGGAGAGAGAGATGTTTAGTAAGTAATCTGCCTCCTGAGGGGAAATCAATGGTAAGTTTCATGTCTGTCTTGCAGCAGCACAAGGGGTCCGATCCAGTGGAGCTGCTTCGGCAGTGTGAAGAGGCCCTCAGGGACAGACCACCTCGCTTCCACAGGGAGTTCACTCACCTCAATGATGGAGACAGCGCCCCCAGCAGCCCCATCAGGGTGATGCAATGGAACATACTGGCCCAAGGTAGACTGCTTTTAGCCAGACAACAATCTAATATAACATCTCACTGGATTGTAGGCTCTCTGACACATTTGAACTGTGAAACAGTAATATGAAAAGAGGTAGAGAGCAACACTGAGCTAAAAGCAGAGTTAACAACTCCAAATGAATGCTAATGTTACTCCAGTAAGCAAGCCCTAAAAAAATACATCACTGTACAAACTTGTTTTTTTTGTTAAAGAATATAGGCATAATTATATGAAATTATGGGACAAGACATAGACAGTGGAAAATGTTACGGGTGTTGTTTTGTAACCATGAACATTTCCAGGTTGCAGCAAGGAGATATCCTGATTGAACACTTGCTAACACAAACTATGGAGCGTTGTTTGGCTGCTCGAGGTTAACTCTATGCTATAGTCAGATCTCCCTCTTTTCTCCTGTCCTTCAGCTCTGGGTGAAGGACTTGACGGTTTTGTCCAGTGTCCCGCGGAGGCCCTCAGCTGGTCCCGCAGGAAGCACCTCATTTTAGAGGAGATCCTCACCTACCGACCTCATATCCTGTGTCTGCAGGAAGTCGACCACTACTATGACACTTTCCAGCCGGTTCTGGCAGGCCTGGGTTACAGCAGTAACTTTTGCCCTAAACCCTGGTCGCCGTGCCTGGATGTGGAGGGCAACAACGGCCCCGACGGCTGCGCGCTGTTCTTCGATCAGTCGCGATATGAGTTCCTGGATAGCGTGAACATACGGCTCTCTGCCATGAGGATTCCAACCAATCAGGTGGGTAGAATCTGTATAAAGTCACACAGAAACCTACTCAGAAGCAGCTGTAACACGCCACTCTCTTGCCACAGGTTGCTGTGATGACGATGCTACGCTGTCGGAGCACAGGGAGATGCGTGTGCGTGGCTGTGACCCACCTGAAGGCTCGTTCTGGCTGGGAGTGGCTCCGCAGCGCCCAGGGCTCCGACCTCCTGCGACACCTCCAGAATCTGGTCCAGAAACATGCCGGCGAGCCCACAGGTGCCACTAGTTCCGACATTCCTCTGCTCATATGTGGCGATTTCAACGCCATCCCAACTGAGGAGGTCTACCGATGTTTCACCGGGTCGCCTCTCGGTTTGGACTCGGCTTATAAGAAACTCAGCCAAGACGGTTTGACTGAGCCCGAGTACACCACATGGAAGATCCGGCTTACAGGGGAATGCTGTACCACTCTGGACTACATCTGGTACAGTCAGGACACACTGAGAGTGGATGCAGTTTTGGTCATGCCCACTGAGGAACAGATTGGGCCAAACAGGCTTCCGTCCTTTAGCTATCCATCTGACCATCTTTCTCTGGTTTGTGACTTCAGCTTCAAGGAGAACGCGTGAGAAGCAAATAATGAACCAGCACGCAGGAAGGGACGACGCTGTGAGGGAACGGGGTCGAGATTGGCTCCTGGTTGGCTCCACTCAACAAGAAGGCGACAGGACGCAGAGAGACCAGAGTGGGAAGTTAGTTATTTTGACTGGACTGAAAAGTCATAACTTGGGATGCTGAAGTTGCAGTGATACACGCTGCAACAACATAGTCTACCTCCCCAAAGTCCAACACTGTGCGAGTGCGTTTTCTGCACCTTTACCTTCATCTGTATTCAAACTGCACAGTGAAGCTAATGAATGGAATTGGAGACCTGTTTGTTTTTATGTTAAAAATAATCTTAAGATGAATTTGTTTTATTGAACCTGTAGTAAATGTTGTGGTTCCCACTGCCAACGTACTACACAGTGACTGAGAAAGTGTTTTTGCTACACGTGTGAAGTTTATATTTGACAACTGTTGCTTTTGCAGTATATTATGTAGATTTACTGACTACGCTCTTGTACGGAAACACACTAAGTTTTTAAATGTGTCACAAACTAGATTGTCAAAGGCTACTTTAGAAAACATTTGATACCCAAGAGAACATTTCTTGAGGATTGTGCATTTGCACGAACTATTCCCCCCACAACTGAATATCACCCTGATTTATCTTTATCGGCCGCCTTATCAATGAAACAAGTTCTGTCAACTCAAGCAACTGGATGGCAGAATGTGCAAAGTAACCACAGAAACAGTCTGTGCTTCTGATAAACTGGAAAAATCAATGTTATCGCTACTTAAAAAACAAGGTCACTGCCAGTCAGGTTTGGTTTTATGAATAAACTCCAAGCTAAAATACATAAAAAGCATAATGAAAACGTCAACTGTCAAGTTTCAAATTTCTTTTTATATTTCAGTAAAATCTAATACACTTTGAAACAAGAGTACAGCAAAATAGAATATACTTCAAATGTTGAATATACAAACAGTTCAGTCTGAACACAAACATCTTTTTCTCCATCGTCTCTCATTTTTAGATTAAAAAAAACAAAATCTAGGGGCAGGGCCGAAGTGGCAGTAAAAAATGTATGCTGGCAAACTCACCCTCTGTGTTTTAAGCAAGATGTAAAGTGACCTGGGATCCACAGTGGTTTGATATTTCTCGCAGCCATTTAGCATAAACTTGTGATTTTCATTGCCTCTTTTAATAATTAAAATAATTGCTTCATTTCATCCTTGACCTCTGACTTTACATACATTCCTATTTGGATTTTTTTTTTTCAAGACACGGCAGCATGCAGCAGCTCAGAGTGACATTTCTTTGCATTTCCATGCAGCCAGACTGTGTAGGGTTGTGAAAAGAGCAAACATCTGTCAAGAAGTAAAAGAACTGAGAAATTCTTTTGTCAATCGAGTCTGAAATTCAAGCCTAGAATATTTTCCTAGACGCTGGAGGGCACACTGCAAGCAAGCTGGCCACTGATCTACATGTTGCCGTTTCTCCTGTAAGATTCAATCTACATGAGCCGTTCAACAGCCTGATGGAGACAGAGAAACTAATAATAATACAAATATTAGTTCCCTTAGTTTTAATAATACTGTGCTTGGTACAAGGTATCAAAACACAAACTAATTTCAGCTTACTGTTCAGACATTACATGAAAAAGAAAGTCAAAATGAAAATCTAAGGCTGTTGTGTTAACTTTAGCTCCGTAAACTGTATAGTAGAGGACAATATATATCTATATATATATGTACATACGTGACCATTTTCTGTCAGATATCGCACCTTGTTGGAGCATCTAGAAGCTCCACTTTCTCTCTTTCTCGCACTCCTTTAGGACTCGAGTAGCACCACCCACACTGATCTGCACAGTGACATAAGTTAAAAAAAAATTATAAGTTGCTGGTTTTAATATCTGTAGAGACAAAAATTACCAAATGTTCTCTACAAAAGCTTCATTACACTCCCCACTGTGTCTTTCTTTCAATAGTTCACATTTTGGTTAGTTGTAATTATTTGCCTCGTTTTGTAGTGTTTCAGCTTTTTTTTGTGTTTTTAGGGTTCTTTCCTTTCCTCCAATTTGATTTGTCAGTGATAGCGATCCATTTAGAAGGCATACATTGTAGTGATCAAGGTTGGTCCCTTTACCTTTCCCAACAAGTTCCTTTAAAGTCTGTGTGTGTTCCTTTGTTGCAGTTTGAACTCCGTACACGACACTCGGAGAGGTTTCTAAGGGAGACTGGCTTAGTTCAGTAAAGTTCTAGGCAGCAACAAAGAAGATGTGAAGACAGGTTCCGGACTAAAAACAGGCCTTCGGGAGTCTTTAAAGTCTCACAGACTGCTGCTGGTTATTACAAGAATAAAAATGACGTCAGACATGTACAAACTAACCCTCTCTGGCAGAGAAGGAAACTATGGATATTGGTAGATGTGTGCATTTCAACACTCAGGCTCTTCAGTCTTTATCGTCACGTCAGGTGTTTCCAGTTTGATGACAACCTCGGCGTCCACGACCTCCGATTGGACGTTCTGGACAGTTTTGGGGTTCACCTGGTTCTGCTGGACTGCCACCGGTACCTGCACAGCCTGCACCTGGACTCCTGCAGCCTTCAGCTTCTCCAAAGAGACTCCACCAGTTGCATGTGCTCCTATCACCAGCTCCGAACCATTGATTATGCCGCTTATGATCCGAGGCTGTGCCGACACCGTCTGATTGGCTGTTGATACTGTTACCACCCCCGCCATGCTGCCCGGCTGCGACACCACCAGAGTCTGTTGTTGTGTCTGCGTCGGCACGGTGAGTCTCATCACCTGTGTTCCCGGGGCGACGTTGACAGGTGCCAGGGCCCGGACCGTCAGGGGGCTCCCGAGGAGGCTGATGCCCGCCGGTGAGGCCCCGACACTGGGCTTGTTTGTGCCTGTGGAGGCCTGGAGCTGACACTGAGCTAACTGGTGGGCTGGGATCGTGATGATCTTGGCCAGCTGGACAGTGATCTTGTCTCCGTTCTCTGCTGTGGCTGGGACCATGGTGGGGATGGTCTGGATCACAACCTACCCAAAAAACACACATACATTTTTAAAAACGTTCATCAAAGTTAACAAAGAGACCGAAAACCAAGAATGTCACATGAAAACAAACTGATCTATTAGCCTGTACAAGGATTCTGCAGGGTTCACCAAGTTTCCTTTAAGTCCTTTTAAATGCCACACAGAAGGCAATTTAACACCGGTTTCACCTTCTGTTGCGAGTTGGTGTTACCAGCAGTAGCACCAATAGCAGAAGTGTTGGCGAGGAGGGTGGCGTGGCCGGCTGTCCCCGTTGTTCCTGACGGCTGCTGCACAGCCACAGTGGAGATCTTCTGACCCAGCGACGTTGTCATGACTACAGGCACCTGCATGGCCACTCGCACCGTCCTGTAGACGAGAGGTAAGAGCACAGAGTCAAAACTCAGTACTTACTGTTGGGACAACACGCCAACATTTGAATTAGCCCTGCTAATATGCCCACACTGAAAGCCCTCGTGGCTTTGCAGGGGTCTGACCTGGGCCCAGTGGCGTTAGAGATGATAGCCGTGTGAGAATGCTGGCTCTGACTCCCATCTGGTGCTGCTGAAACAGTCACTATCCTTGGTATCCCTGCCGCCATCGCTGCACTGCCTCCTGCCACTGTCTTGCTGCCCGTGGCGAGAGAAGCTTGGACCACATTGTCCCTGCTCCCACCGCGCAGAATGTTGGGCTTCTTGGAGGATGACAGTTCGGTCACCTGCAGAAGCATGTCTGGCGGCGGCGGCACACGCTCGTAGGATGCGACGGTCTCTGAGCCAATCAGACCACCAGGGGCGGGCATGTCTGCCTTGTCGTCGTCAATGATGACTATGTTTTTGGGCATCTCTTTGAACTGGTAAACCAGCCGCTGGCCCTCTACCTTGGCGAGGATGCCCCGCTGGTAGTAATATCTGAGGAAAAAGGATCATCAGGAGTTATGATGCTGCTTCCCAAAAACACAAATATGAAAAAACTATCCGAAATCTCCCACACACTCTGCTCACCTGAGTGCCCGTCCCATGGTCTCATAGTTCATGTCTGGCTTGTTCTTGTGCTTTCCCCACAGCTTGGACACAGCCTTTGAGTCGACCAGTTTGAAGATGCCCTTCTCCCTCTGGGTCCACTTGATATACCTGGGGCAGGTGTTCTTGTCCTGGAGGAGGTCCAACAGGAACTCCCATAGGTAGGTGGTGCTCCCTGCTGGAAAGCAAGCCCATCTTTATCCTTGCTTTACACATTAAAATGGCAACAGATGTATGTATACAGCTATGTTTATCATAGCCAGTAACATTTCTACTGTTGGGTACCTTTCCCTTCTCGTGGTTTCTTCTTGATACCGAGGTCCAGTGAGCCGTTGGAAAGAGCCGACTGATGCGTCTTTGGCTTCCGTCCAGCTATAAAAGGAAACATTTCATTTGCTTCAATCACTCATCATCAACACTGGAGATCACCAACAATAACTGTATTTAACCAACAAAACTAGGGGTTTGGTTTGTGGCCTGGCTCTTGATGTGATGTTAATCACAGAGCTGCCAGATGTTTTCCCATTTAAAAAACATTCAAAAACAGTTTCTCCTTCTTCCAAAACTCCCCACACTCCACAATATGGTTCTTGTAGTGGGTCTACAACTGCATCTAAACCAACTAAACATTTTTGTATGCTTTTCCACAGCTTCAGACGACTTATCTCACTTTATAGAGGAATTCTGTGTTGGCACAAACACAAACTACAAGCTTCCTACCTCTCCTCTTCTTTACAGGCTCGTGGCCGGGCTCTGGCTCTTCAAGCAGGGTGCCCATCTCCTCGTCTTCCTCCTCGCAGCACTCCTCTGTCGATATCTCCACCTCTGTCTCTGTAATCATGTCAGGGCGCATGGCTGCGTGAAGGAAGTCTGGCGTCGCTATGTAAGGCGGGATAAAAGCTTCTGGATGGAGGGATTAAAGAGGGAAGAGTTGGAATTAAAGTGTCTTGAAGCTGCATTATGAAGTTTTAATAACAGTTTGATTGATGAGAAATTCGACTTTTTGTTAGTACCTAAGGATTAAAAGCTCCCTGTGGGAAAACAAAAGCTGAATGTGCAAATAGTCGTGTTTTTGTGTATTATTATTTTGTGTGTGTTACCTGGGCTACGGTCTTCTCGGAGGCTGGAAGGTGAATCCATGCGTAGCAGAGCTTCAGCAGCCTCAAAGGTCTTGTCAGAGCAGTGGACACTGGTGCCATGGACAGAAGCCTCCACTGAAACATATACACACACACACAATCAATTAGCAAATAGTTTAGAAAAAATTAAAGTTACTGGTTGAGCCCAGTGGAGCCTATTTTACCAAAATACATAAGTTAAATCTGTGTCCTGCTCAAGGACACTACACCACCTTGCTTTCCCATATCTAAGCTAAGAAGCCACAACTTCTATATTTACAGAGTCATCTTAATCGTTTCCCCAACCAAAAAATAATATACTACCGACTGTAATTCGCCTCTATCACACTATTAATACAGTGCTGCATATGCTGCACATCAAATGTAACTATATGGCGCCCCCTAGTGAAAAACCAAATTTAGACCACATATGGTAATTTCAGTAGACAACACATTCACCCTGATCACTCTGAAGTACAACCTTCATACTATGAAATGTCTGCACTATTTTGCCTCTTTGTATTTGTTAAACTAGTTAGCATGACAGTTTTTTTCACTGCACCTTTGGCTTTTGTTTGAAGTTGCAAGGTACCAGGTTTGTTTCAAGACACTGAAAAGTGACATAAGGAAAGGTTCATGGAGTAAAATGCCTCAACTACACCTACAGCTGCCTTCTAACATCCACATGCAGAAAATGTCATTGTAAGGCAGTTAGAAGAACCCTAAATCTAGTCTGCATTGACAATCTCAAAATATGGCAAGAAATGGCACAAAAAAGACAGTGCTGTTTAAATCAAAAAGGGGATTCAGCCTTTTTCGAAGGAAATGGTACATGGCTCCAGCTGGGACCCTGAGAAGGGACCCAGGACACCTGCTGTTGGTGTCAATCACTGGTGGGAAACACACGATCCCATTACAGCCTGCCCTGTCCATGTTTGGCTATCTCACCGAGGCAACAGGCACTGCATAGGGGACAGAAATGGGCTATCTTTAGATTGTCCCACTCATTCAGTACCTGTCACAAACAAATAGGACATGTTGGTAGCCATCACAGCAGAGACCATATAGCCTACTGGGCAGCCGTGCTGTAATAAGACCACCAAATGAGGCCAGAGAGCCGCAGCCTGGCTTGATCTACATAACCACATATAGACACGTTGGCCATTCCTAGTCTGTCTGGAATGTAAATAATTGGATTTATCCATAAATGTTTAATAATAATAAAAAATACAAAAATCAAAAATTTCGTAACATGTGCATTGTGTGCAAGTAAAGTATAATAAAAGTATTAGAATATTTTTTTTAAAGTTAAGAAAATGCCTATTATGAACGCATATCACTATGTAACGGCGCCAAGAATAGCAGCAAGTCCGGCAAAAAGTAGTGCCGCCTCTGATGACTTCCGTGTTTACAGTCCTCATCCTTTCCCTCCAGTTCTCTTCGAAGACACTCACAAATCCTCTTGTCACTCAACACCCGCCTCGCCTCCTATTGGCTCATTCTCCGATTAACAGCCCGCCCCCGGTTATACTTGATTGGACTGTTGCTGACGTTCTAAAGCACCGCGCACGCTATTGGACTACCAGGCACGTCAATCAACGACACGCCACGCCCTCTCACATACACAATGCTTCCGCCATCGAATTGAGACAAAAATACTTTGAAATGTGCGATTAAACAGAAGTGCAAACGACGCGGTGTTCTCACAACGCGTCGTTCATTAACAGAAATAGCGAAACGCGAGTGAAATCACACAAAATATGTATTTGCAGGTCAGTGTGGTCGAAGGCTGAAGCCGCACAACTACAGGGAAGAAAGCGAGTGAGCCAGGCCATCCCACGCTTCAATCAGCGGCTACACAGCACGATAACGGAAACCACGAAACAAAAATATCAAAACATCTGACACTGAAAATCTGTAAAATGTGCTCACCGCACCTAAAATAAACACATATAAAATACTATGGCCGTTACTTTTCAGGTTTAACAGACTGTTTGCTTGTCAGGGACAATTACTGCACATAATTCCCACAAACGGAAAAACTAAAGCCAGCCACGGTTAAATACCACGACATATGTCAATAATAACAACAACAGAGTTGATATCTGATAAGTGTGCACCAGATTTATGCTAGTAAAAATAAACCCACGTCCTTCCGACTCAGACAGCGTGGCAAAGACGTAGGAAAGACAACATCTTTACACTTCCTGGTTATGCAGAGCCGATCTGCAAACCGTTATTCTCAATCACACTGCGGTGAGAAAAATCTGCTCCAACATGCAAAACACACTTCGTGCAGATAACTATCCATTTGTGCAGACTGGCAAGCCCTGCGAAAGTTTTTCACCTCTAAAACCGGGTCCGATAAACCGTGTAGCAACGCCATGCAGGCTGCTACCAAGGTGATCACTTCCTGATTGCCCTCCATTACTTCACCACACCGCTCAGCGGACTGAGGCGCAGCGGTCGTGATTGAAAACACAACCTGTGCGTGAACGTTTGCTCTCGGGTCGAGGTTATAAGTACATAAAGATACGTTACCGGCTCTGATGAGTAGATCGAGCTGGTTTGCGTGCCCCTCATGCTGTGAAGTCGCCATGTTTTCCCCTTGCTGCAGATTCACATTGACTTCTCACTGAATTGTATAGGGAGCTACTAGCTCATATCATTCCGCCACTAATGGGAAATCTACTCGAATTCAACCAGACACATTACGGCGGCAAAAAGGTATCCCTTCGCCGCCGACACAGGAAATCCTTGCTTCGCCTTCCCTCACTTGCGTAGTGACTACGTCAAATAAAGCTAACTATTGATAAGTGTTTTTTGTTTTTTTTTGATAAACAACGAATTGACTGCTAAGAATGTGTAAACTTAAACAAGAGAGTACATCTACAAGAGACATGCATTCCAACAAATGAATTAATTCATCTATCACAGTATAGGTCATAGCTTCTTTAGCAATAGTTAATAAGACATGACCCGAGCTCTTAGGGTAAACTCTTAAATTTCGTCTGACAGCTCGCACTTGTGTAGTGGAATATATATATATTTTTATTTTTTTATTTATGACATCCAAGCTGTTCGAAAGTGCAAAATGGGCAAAAATATGCAGTGATGTAAAAACATTTCCTGGTAATTATAAAAGTCTTTATCGTGCCAGCAGATACATCTAAATTTAGATTATGTGAAAATGGAGTTTAGAAATGTAATTTGGGACAAAGTGAATGAATACAGCTTTCATAAGTTCAAAATAACATCGCCTCCGTCTTTCAGTCTGTCTCATTCTTATGAACACTGCGCTGGACTTGACACTAGTGACCATTAATAAGGGATTAATGGATTATTAGAGTAGTTAATACTGGATACCTTCACTGTTCATGAAATAGTCCAAAAAAAAAAAAAAAAATCCACAAGGTGGCAGTGTGTGAACACAGACGCCTGTAACCCTCACGGTCTGCTTTCCCCCACTGTGTCACTGGTGCAGAATCATATGACAAATATGCCCCATTTCAGCCAAACCACAACAAACAAAAGCAACACTTTCTAAACTTGATTTTATGCCGCCGATGTGTGCACCTTGGACCTAGATTTATGTGAACTCACAAACTTTTCAATACATGCTCTAACCTCTGTAACATACCAGAAAACATCTTTTTCACTTAAAAATACATGTGTCAGCCTAAGAAGCTATGGAGTCGGAAGAGGAGGAGACAGAGAACGCAAAGATGTCCCAATGAAATACAGGACGAGTCGAAACGAGGCCAAAATAGCAGATCATCAACATTTGAAAGAAATGTACTACAGACTATAGGCACACCACAAAAACAATACTTTAAAAATGACGCTGGATGGTGTATTCACTGTGTGAATGTGAACCATGGCATGGCTCATGCTAAGCTGCAACTGTCGGCCTCAGTCATAAATGTCTCACAAGTCCAGAACCACTGTCCTGTTTCTGAAACATGCAGCCCATAAATGTGAACAGTGTAACAGCAGGTCAAATTCCCCTCTTTCTCTAATAATATAAAACCTTAGTGACCCAGAGGAAATGGGAGCGGTGCATCAGCAATGGTAACAGGATATGGAAAAGAAGCAATTTCTCAGCACCTGGGGTAAAATGGTAACGACCAGGGTTTGCTCTGGGCATTCTGGGTAGTGGGGTGTATGAGTTATGTCTTGCAACAAAGACTGTATGATAGTCATCGCTAAAAGGAAGATTATGAGGTAGCAATAAATCCAATTTCTGATGAATAGAGGAATATTTATGTCTCACCTGCCTCCCCTTCTGTCTCTACCTCCTGTTCATCGCCCACTTCCTGCATCAGGTAGGTCTCGTCATCATACACCAACACCTGGGCTGAGTAACCTTGCTCCTCGGCCAGGCTGGCGCCGGGTACCTCCTCCACTATGACTGCTGGGTAGTCCTCAGCCTCCTCTCTGTCCTGGATTTCGTCATAGGCCTCCTCAACTTCACACTCGCCTTCTACCTCTCCTTCAAGCTCCAGGTCCACCTCAGACTCTCCCTCCTGCTTGGGGAAAGGGGAGGGAAGAGATCAAAGACAGAAATGAGAAAAGATGATATTATTGTGAGCTGCAGTTGCAGTTTTAATCCTGCTTGTGTCTGTGTCCAACTCACTTGCTGGGAGTCCTCCTCAGCCGTGACATACTCCACCACCGTCCCACCAGTGTCGACCAGTACCACCGAGGTCATGACTCATGCTCCTCAGGGATCAGCAGTCACAGTCAGCACCTCCGTCTGGTGGCCTCCACCACTTTGTTGAACAAAGGCCCCTGGAAAGAGAAGACAAAACTTTGTTTCACACAATAAAGTCAGTGATGCAGCAATAGTATATGACCAGATTTTGTCAAAAGTGAGTTTGAGGATGACAGAAGTAGTTGTCTAGCGATGACCCTGTGCTTTAATCGTCTCATGCAGAAAACTTTCCTGTGGGGGTCCTGAATAAAATAGTTTTGAAAAATATGCTTATTTGCTTTCCTGCCCATGTTTAGTGAGCTTTAGAGGTGCTGCTAGGTGGAGTTTGTTACCTTTGGACAGAGCCAGGGTAGCTATTTCCCCGTTTGCAGTCTTTATGCTAGGCTAAGCTAACTGGGTGCTTGCAGTGGCTTTATATTTAGCAAACAGACATGAGAGTGGTATCCATCTCCTCAAAATAAGTGTATTTCCCAAAATGTCAAACTTTTCCTTTAAAAGTATCAGTTAAGTCCAGTTGCACTGATAAAAAGAAAAAAAAAAAGTAGGCTGGAGCATTGGCAAATCTTGACTGCTCACGCTCAACAACCACAACAATTCTTTACAAAATAAAAATCACCTGGCTGAAATGCAACTACACCTTCCTCCATCTGTCCCAACTGACCAAGACCTCATTAAAGGCCGAGATCTCTTGTATCTCTTCCATCTCTTTCCCTCTGGCTTCAGTCTGCAGGAAGTGCCTGTCTGCTCTTTACAGAAAGAAATGCACTGACAGGAAGCCAAGTCAGTCCCTCAAACACGCACACAGCGTCCAGTGGAAGATCTAGGCAGGGCAGACTGGAGCCATGGTAACAGTTGCTAAGATCCACAGGGCCCTCAGTTCCTGTTCTGTGCTGCTCTGCGGGGTGACAATAGGATCTAAGACAATGGGAAGGCAGGAGCATGGAGAGGCACACAGGTACACAAACAGCATTTACTTTCACTCTGTTTTTAAAAGGCTGACTTGGCCACTGACCTACTGGGATTTGATGTATATTTATAAAATGCAACTTCAAACAGTAAGCTTCAAACAATGTGCCTATTGGATCGTGAAACAGCATCTGAAACCCCCACATCAGAATCGACTGCTCACTACATCCCTCCCTAGAACAGCAGTGTACGTGGGGCTGTATTAAGGCATTAGTATTAAGGCAGAAGCCGAGAATAAAGAGTATGGGGAGTAGTGTCGTTTTTGGGGGGCCTTTCAAAACCAAAAACACAAAAGGCAAAAGTGGGTTTGTCTTCTCAAACTTACTTACTGTACGTAAGCTACAAACATTAGCATGTCCACCTAACTGGCTTACTATAGTAGTAACCTAACCCAATGTTACTTCCAAAGCCAGGGAGAATTTCATATTACATATTTTGTGGGGTTCCAGGTTATGTTTAAAAAAAAAAAAGCCCTGTTCACTAGTAACCCATCCACTGTGTGGGAGCCGAACCCTGACGCTACTACTTTTTAGTCTTCACACAACAAAAATGGAAAACTAAATGCAATGCCACAAATGAGGAGAAACTGAAAGTGCGCATCATTATTCCTATTTGTCCAATTTCGACAGGCAGGCTTTTCACCCGGCTTCAAGTGTGGACACTTTGTTTGACACTTTACTCTCAACATAAACATGATCCCAAACAGAACAAACTTTTCTCATCAAGCACAGCACATCTCCCCACAGCTACAGCCAAGGAAGCTTGAAGATAATCCTACACGCAATTCTTCTGTACACACAGAGACAATTTTTCCACATTTTTCAGTGCAAAATGTAATAACACATTTCAAAATAGCCAGAACACAATGTAAAATTCATGTATGATCCTGGGCATTTGTAAGTTTGGACAAACCTACTGACCATACAACGTCCTCTAACGTGGTGTGTTCGAGGACACTGCTGTATAATGGATGAGCCATGCTGTGCTGGCGTTTCCCTCTGCTACTGAGACCAACATGCTATCAGCTCGGATGGAAATCCTCTGTTCAATTATTCAATAGCATAAAGCAGACGCTCATCCACGGAGCTGTATGTTCTGTTTTAGAGGATTTAGGTTAATTCAGATTTGCAGTATGCATATAGGGGTATTGTTCAACCACCATGTGACACATCCACAGGTCTCACAGAAGGGCAGTTTAATTTTCTGATGTTAAAGTACATCAACTCCCTCCGATCTCTATTTCTTCTAATCCTTCCATTCTAACTTGGTTTGAATATTTCATACTTCACCTGTTGTGTCATGCCTTTTGCTCTCTGGCACAGAAACAGGCTTACCAAAGAGAGGCGTCAGTGTGCATGCGCTGTACTATGTGCCATTATTTTTGCTGTTATGAAGTTATGCAAGTCCATGGAAGAGTTGGAGATTGTGACACTCAGTTTTTTTTTTTGTGATCTATCCAGCCCATCTAACTCCTGTTAATAGAAAGTCATTTAGAAGGAGACTGCATGAAAGGGAGGGTCAAAGTCCTGTATGTGGTGCCTGTATGTTTTTACTTGGTCAACAGCATGCGACAGTATGGATCAGCCTGGGCAATTACCTCTCATTACAGAGCTGTGTATGTTCTTTCTTTCTTTCTTTAACGCTATTCCTTTTCTTTCTTCTATCTCTCTCTTTTTGTTCCCTTTATATCCTTTCTTTATTTTTACTGTTTTCATTATCGATTAATCTGCAGATTATTTTCACGATTAATCGTTTAGTCTATAGAACGTCTTCAAATTGCTTCTTTCGTCCGTCCAACAGTTCAAAACCCGAAGACTCTTCATTTACTGTCATAAATGACAAAGAAAAGCAGCAAATCCTCACATTTAAGAAGCTGGAGCCAGAAAATGTTTGACAGTTTTGCTTGAAAAATGACTGAAAGGATTAATTGATTATCAAAATAGTTAAGCAATTCATTTTCACCTACTAAGATATTGAGAACATCCATCTAAGTGGACAAATACAGACCCTCCAACAACCGCACAATACACTGAGTAGGGTCATATGGAGTGTGTAACGTGCATCCTGCGGGCAAAGTTACAAAATGGGTTAATGACATACACACACACACATAAAGCAAACACACACACAAGATCTGGCAGGATCTGAGTCTCTCAAGCAGGACTTGCATTGCTGGTTGCATTGACTCAAACAGGTGTTACAGGACTTGCTGGGTGACTGGGAACACGTGGCTGACTTTGTCGCTTTTCAGTTCAAACATAAATGAGTCAAGAGGCTGCATTATTACCATTTCAAGAAACTATTTCATTAAGAAACTACCAGCAGATAACCAGTATTGTTTCAAGCAAAGGAATTAATCATTTTAAATGGTCAAAAGCAGTCAGTTTCCCTCCTTACAGTAGTCATGTTGGCATTCCTGGAATTGAAAATATTTCTGCTGCAATGAAAGTCATTCTGGATAAAAGCTACGGCTACATGTCTCACTGTAAATGCGTCAAATTCTGTTTAATTTTTGATTACTAGGGTGAGAGCAGACGAGTAGCTCGATTCTTTTACTAATGTCGTAGTGGATCACGGTGAGTCAGTAGCGGACTCAAGACTTCCCAAGATACAGCAGAGTCATCCTAACAGGCCAACCTTCCCACCACGAAATCCTAAACGAACACATCAAAACTAAAAGGAGGAAAAAGGCCCAAACTTGCCTCGCCGTGGAAAAGCTGATGTGATTCAAAACGCAGGCTTGCATCTTTACTTGGCTGCTGTTTCAAAATCCACTAAGAGACGAGGAGAGTGAGAGAGGTGCTTTCTTTCCAGGACTTTTTTTCTGCGTCCTTCTCTCTCCCTGCCTGTCTCCGACTCTCCCACGCCTCTTCTCTGCCCGACATCCATCCACCCGTCCGTCTGGCTGTCCATCTCCTCTCTCTGCCTGCATGCTCGCTGTCTGCCTGTTCCTCTGGGTGGAAGGAGCCTCTCAGAGCGACTCAGCACTTCTCAGACCCAGCCCTGGGCTCAGATCACATGACAAGGGTGCAACACACACACACACGCACAGTCACATGATCTTTCAACAACAGAGCTTTTGTTCCAAGAAACTGGGGCTATTGGTAAAGATACAACGCCCTGCCTTGTGCCCTGCCCTCCACACACACACACACACACACACACACACACACACACACAGTGATGACACAACGAGCAAATACATGGCAAGTATGACCTCAGGATTTACTTGACATCCACCCAACACACACACACACACACAGGCAAGTTCCACTATAACTCGGCTGCATCAATGATATAGTCATAAAGTTATAAATCCTCTACAGTGTTATAGTGACACAATTAATCTCCTGTCATTCGATCATTAGAAAAATTGTGAGTTAGCATTTTAAGGTCATAAATTCCCTATGCTTAATTTGCAATACTGGTTTATAATTAGAGCCTGCTGTCAAAATAAGCCTAAGACTTTCACAAATTGCAGTCTTGTTGTATATGTCAACACTGAGATATTAAAACAGGGTGGGGGGAAACCATCGTGGAAAGAAACAGCAAATTGTGTGTTAAGCATAAGTAAAAAACACACATTACCCTCACATTACCAACACTACACGTCCAGAAATGTACTAGATTACTCCTTTAGCCTTGGCATGTCTATTTAGGTAGCCATTCAGGTTCAATATAATTTAAAAAATATGCAAGTTTGGCAAAATTAACCTTTTACATTACGTTTAGTCAACAATTACCTGACTGACAGAAAATAATGTTCTAGCTACCTTGATAGGTTCATCCTTTAAAGTCCTTTGCCTAGAAAAAATGACCAATATTTGCAGGATCCAGCCTCTCAATGTGAGAATTTTCCTTTTTCTCTGTTTTATGTTTTTGTAAATTGAATAATCTTTCAACCGTTCGTCAGACGGACTGGGGAATTGTGATCAGTATCAGACAGATTCAAGTTGATTCATCGAAAAAGAGAAATGTTAAAAAAATTGTTAGGTTGCAACCCTAATTAAGTTGTTGGAAACGATTCATCTTTGCCTGCCAATATTCTAAATAACAACATAAAAAGAAGTTTAATCCAAGATCCATCTTGGTGTCAAATGGCTTCATGCAAAGCCAATGCATTAACAAGCAAGAAACGGGGCTTTGCCATTCCCACATGACATGAATGCAGCCTGAAACTTTAGCGGCGGTGATGTGACTTCTGTTGTCAGATTACCTTTTGTGAATGTTGCGATTGCATTCCCTTCTACTCAACTCTGGTACACACACACTAGAAGCCTCCCACTGTAACATCCAAGTTAGCATTTGCGGTTTACTGATATCAGTACACCCCCCCCATCACCAAACCCTGCACTCCATGTCTCCATCCAGTCTTTTCTCCACAGGCCTCTCATGATTTAGCCCCACTAAAGAACATAAATTGGGCATGACTGCGGCCCGCCCAGCAGAAAGCTTCAGACAGCAGTTCAACTGTTAGCTTAGTCTGCAGGGTGTACCGGCTGAGCAAACGGCAGGCCAGCCAATCACTTAGCAGCACAAAGCACAGACACTTCAGTGCAGCTCACACTGGAGACTGGAAGTCCAGGCACACACAATCAAAACTGTACTGCAGCCACTAAAGCACAGCGCAGACCAGCAACTTAAAACAGAATACTGTGCTACACTACGACGGAATTGGATGATGCTAATTTCGTTAACTTCAAAGAAAGGTACAGAGGTAGATGGCGATGCTGAGGAAATTATATGGGAAACTATTAAATGTTTTGTGTTTTTTCGTCCATCAAACACAAGTTGAAAGTTAAAATGCCCAAAAAGCATTAAAAATATATATAGAAAAATGTACTATATATTATTTTCTTTTATCATTGAACAATGTCTCGCTTTCCAGTCAACTGCATAAGCCATTTTAAGACACTTTGAACTTTTTGACAGTTTGTATATTAAATAAAAATTTATTTAATCTTTAAATAAAATTTTTTTTCACTCCCAAATATTCCAAATGACATTTTCCAAATAAACTAAATGATATGAATGTCAAAAAGTAGTATGAGGGAAAACACAAGCAATGAGAAAATGGAAAAAGCTACTAACAAAGTCTGACAGCACCAGTGACTTACTTATCACCACCTGATACTACATTATGCTGCAGGGTAACAATAATACACTTGCTATCCTACAAAGCCCATATAGCTTCAGTGTGTGTTGACACAAACCCAGTTTGCTTGTGGTAATACCTGTGACACATAAAAAGCAAATTATGTCAGGCATGTACAGCGGGTCACAGGGGTCAATTCACTGTTGCAATGATACCTTTGCTCTTCAATGCAGCTAGCCTTAGCAATGAATAATTAGCCAGCTCTTGCATCATTTACATATACTTATTTTACATTAGTATGCCGAGCTGGTCATGAAAGTGTGTGCTACAAAACGCATTTCGAGAACCGTGGCACACAAAAAGCAAACTGACTAGAAACAGAAACTCAGCTAAGGTCGGCTAGCTAAGTTAGCATTGTGACAAAAACAAGCTGTCAGAAAAGAATACAACAAACCATGTGGCTAACGCGGGCTAATGTCCGGTCAGCCCACTTACCTCGAAATCCCTCTTATCGCTGCTTGCTGGCGACCAACTTAGTTTACAGGCAGCAACTTCCAGTAACCGCTCCTCCTCTCCCGGACGGCTCTGCTCGGATCCCACCGCTGCTGTCGAGCGACAGGCTGAGGAGTCCCGCCGCTGCTAACGACAACGCTAGCTAGCTTAACGTTAACGTTAGCTTGTTTAGGAGCCCGGGGCGCCTCCACGCGGATGAGTATCGGTGCCCTCGGTGTTTCACGCGGTGGCAGTAAATGGAGAACTGAAGAAGCAGCCCGCTTGGTCGGGACAGGCTGTTTGTTTCCTCGGCTGCTAACGGAGAGTGACTCGGTTGTCCGTTAACTCTCCGGTTGTCCGTTAACTCTCCGCTTGTCCGGGCAAATTTACGCTCGTGACGTCACGCCGTACAACAAACAATCAGAGGTCACAACCAGAATAAACTCATTCATTTCTGTTTCTGTTCATCATCATCAAGTGTCTGTTTCCGGTCCCACCATAACCACAATGATACATAATGTGTCAGTTTATTATGAGTTTATTTATTTATTTATTTATTTTACAAAGATGATGTCATGATGGTCACAAGTTATTCCCAAAAGTTCATTAAAAAAAAAAAAAAAAAAGAAAAGCTTAGCGAATGATCAAATAACAGTTATCTGTCACCACCAAGTGGTCAGTGCGCACTATATTCACTACAGCATGTGACACTGGTTAACACACTAATCATTTCAATTGTTTACACGTCACTTTATTTAAAGTGTGAGCACGTTATCATGACAATAGAGACACCGTAATTAACTAAATAAAAACGGACATATTAACAACTGAATATATTAATATAATATATAGGTAATATATGATCATTTATGCAGTGCACCTACAAATATTTAAATTAAAGCATCCATGTACAACTCTTGGAGAATTGGAGGCATGTTACTGTTGAATATAATCATCTAAGTGAAACAGTACATCAATTTATATTAGTTTGAACCTATATAAAATGTATCAGTCTTTGTTGTAGAAGGTATGGACAAAAATTACACACAAAAAATAGATGGTATCAGCTTTAAAAAGCAAATATCAGCATTGGTGCAGTACTTTTCACTGGTGTTTTTAGGATCTCTTTCAAATTACCAACACAATAAAAATGTAATGGTGCTTAAATACCTCAAGATAGTCATGTCTGCACCTACATTTGCACTAAAATGAACAAAATGTATATCTTTATGCTATTATATCATCTCATATGAGTGGGGGAATTGTGTATTCTGTTACCAGCTTGAAGAACACATATATGTGCAGTTCCACTTAAAAATCTAGGTACAGCTTGTAGGTATTGTCTATGAAAAGCAGTCTATCACAACATTGCACTGACAACAACAAGTCGTGAAAAGCTTTGCAATAGTGGCACCTAGAGGACAAGAGACATAATGGGAATCATTGCACAAACGCTAATACAGAGTGATCAGAAACAGAAAGGGAACATTTAAGGACACATTAGCTAGTTAAACGTGTGGCTATTTCTCCTCGTGCTGTTTTCCTCGGTTGTCCTGGCTCGGTTGACAGATGAGCGAGTGTTGTGGAAGGCACACTGTCATGTCATGTCATGACTGGGTTGTCGCCACTGCCATGGTCTCTGTGGCTGCAACTAACAAGCACAGCACTAGTTTGTATGGTAGAAATACACAATGTATATGACTATGTTATTGCATACTTATCCTAGAGTTTAAATAAGTAGAATGGACATGGGCAGCAGGATTTAAGTGCAAAGAAAAGTAGTAATAGTGCATATGAGTCATCAGCTCTGAGCGTCTAAAATGTGGCCATCTGAGTCCTGAAGATGTCCATTCTACTGTCTCTAGTTCTACACAGACCGCTGTGTTTATTATAGCTATGCTGCTTTTAACCGTTTACCTTCTTAACTGAACTATTACATCACTGAGCAGCTTTTTACAGTCCAGATAGACACCTTTGGCTCTGTGGATATAGGCAGAAATACATCTGGTCAAAGCCGAATACAGACAAGACTCAGATTATATTGTTTTTGTTTTTCAGTGGCAAAATTGAACAGCACTAAAGTGGTAATCAATTTAGCCACATTGTGTTCTTTATTGTGTGATGCTCGACTCAATTTTTGTAACATTTAAAAGACTCAAAATAGCAGAAAATTGTCAACAAAACATGTAGACATATTTTACATATGTTTAAAGCTCAGTCTACATGTTTCTTATTAGGTTTAATGAGGTGGTCTCATAACCACTGATTAAGAGTCCTTAGGGATGCGATGGCTTTCCAATTCAAAAGCCCTGTAATATACAGACATCATTAAAGGTCAATGTCAGCTCACAACAAAAGGAAACATATTGAAAGTCAACCTAAAAAAACTGATTTCCACACTGATTTTGGGAGAGGGAGCGAGAGGAACTCTAAAGCCTTTATTAAAGAGCAATTAAGTCCTATATTATTATTTTTTTAGTGGATAATATTCCTAAGCCTTTTATTTATTCAAACACACAAATCCATGTTTGCCGTTAGTTCAGCTACAGTTTCATCATATTAATATCCGAGCTGCAAAAATACAAAACAGGTAAAAAGCAGGAAAAGCACAGGTGGACTTAATAACATGAATGATGGCTGCATTCCATTTAGGAGCCAGTTCCAGGCCTCTGGTGATTTTGTGCATGGTCACTCAAACTGGGACATTATTTACAGCTGTGCTTTTCCTGCTTTGACAAGTCCAAATGTCTGCCGTGAAAAAGGTCTACTTGGAATGCAGGTAATGATCGTAATATTTAGTTAGGGACAGTACCTTATTATAGGCGGGTGGGTGTGAAGGGAGGGTAGTCAAACTTTTTGACTTACATTTCACACAAGAAGTGTAGCTGTTATGTCGCATTATAGATAATGCTAAACTATGGGGCGTTCAAAAACGTTTGACAGGCAGTTCATACAGTATGTTCTTACTTTGTCCTTCCAGTGACATGTCTTCCTTGGCCCCATGTGTTATATCCTCAGCTCCCTCACTGGCCAGCTGCCCTCCCAAAGCAGCAGGTGGAGCCACCTCCTCTGCTGCGGATGGAGCACAGTGGCAGGAGTGGCAGCGCTTGGCCTCCTGTGTAGATTCTGGTTCAGCAGCTGAAAGGACCTCCAGGTCTGACCCAGGGGAGGCTGCTGCCAGCTGAGTCGCATCCACAACTGCTGCAGCTTTGACTGTCTCCTCTGTTGAAGCTTCAGCTGCTGCTTCCTCCACCGACGTCTCAGCAGCAGGTGTTGTCTCCTCCACTGGAGCAGCTTCAGCGGTGGTGGTGGCCTCCTCAGCTGGTGTAGCTTCCTCACTATCTTCAGGTGAGGCCTCTGTAGAGGTGACAGCCTCCTCTGGAGCAGCTCCAGGGACTGCAGCCTCAACCTCACCCACCTCCTCCACCGTGAGGGCTGAAGTTTCAGGTTCATCAGGAAGAGGTGCTGCCGCCTCCTCCTCCTCCTCCTCTGCTGCTACAGGAGAAGATGCCTCCTCTTTAGTCACCTCTTCAGCAGCTGGAGCTTCTGCATCTTCTGCAGCTGGAGCTTCTGCATCTTCTGCATCAGCACCAGTCTCTGCAGACTTCAGCTCCTCCTCGTCCACCACAACAGCCGTCTCTTCGGCTCCTTCTTTAGCTACCATCTCTGTGGTTGCTTCCAGGTCTTGTGGCTCTGCCACCTCCAGTGTAGAGTCCAAAGCTTTTCCATCTTCCTCTATTATCTGGACCACTTTCACCAGACTCGTCTCACCAACAGAAGCTGCTGCAATCTCAACTGTGGAGCCAGCCAAGATCTTCACAGCTGTGAGCAGATCTGGCAAAGACTCTGAAGGACAGGAGGACAGGAAGCAGTGGCTGAGAGAGATTTGAAATATAAGTTCATACAGTCC
This sequence comes from Maccullochella peelii, assembly GCA_002120245.1. Classification (NCBI taxonomy): domain Eukaryota; kingdom Metazoa; phylum Chordata; class Actinopteri; order Centrarchiformes; family Percichthyidae; genus Maccullochella; species Maccullochella peelii. The sequence goes on along the minus strand of LKNJ01000329.1, from coordinate 99,647 downwards.
AACAACTTTTAATATCAGGTAATAAATTAGCTTGGTGTGCAGTAAAAATGTCTACACCAGTGTCTTAAACTGTATTTGAAGTCTGGTACCATATGAAGCTTGACTGTTGTATAATGTAAACTTAAATTGGAGTGTTGCTTTTTTCTATGCACCATACTGTCACCATACAGTTTCAGTCAATTCATTGATTTTTTGAAAGATAGAAAATTAATCTGCAACAATTTTTATTTAGTAAGTTATTTAATCAAACAAAAATGCCAAGTATTTACTCGTTCCAGCTGTTCTGATGTGATGTTTCGCTGCTTTTATGTGTTTTAACATCACTTTGGGCTCTGGAAACTTGTGATGGGACATTTTTTGACATTTCATGCACTAAACGATTGATTAATTGGTCAAAAAAAGAACTGCATAAAATAATCACTTGCTGCAGCTCTAGTGATTTCCCCTCACGAAAAAGTAGGATCACACCTCATGTCAACTATTTTCTAATGTACCCGTCTACACGAGGCATGTGCAGCACTTTGGAAATGGTAGGATTTACTCCAATATGTATGTTTACTGTGCTGTTTTGTATAAATTCCACTCACCTTGACCGGGTGTTTATGACTGGATGGTCTACAGTCATCACAGGTTCAGGAAAAACTCTACAGGAGACTACCTGCCCAATTCATGCTCCTTCTGCTGGTGTAACCTTTTTTTTTTACAAAGATGACCCCCACACAACATTCAAAGAATTTAGTTACATGGCATTTATGTGCTGTTGGATGGTTAACATCCCTGGGTTGCCACGATGAGCCCGTCTGCCACCAGGACACCCTAAAACAAGCATTGTAATCTAGGATTAGTCTCAACTTGTCTGAGACTGCTTTAAACTGCACTTGTTACAATGAAGACGCAAATGTGTGGTTCAGCATCTGACAGTTCCTTACCAAGTGCTGCCTGCAGCTCTTACCTGCCCTTTCTACAACATTATGACGAGTTTTATGCAGATCAATATACTGCAGACACGTAGGTGAGGGTAGGTAGATTTTTATGTCTGTAAGCTTAGACTTCTTACTTTTTGTTTTTTTGTTGTTGCACACAGAAAACATTCTGCGATTGCTTATGGATTAGTTAGATCTCAAGACAAGAGTGGTCACCATTACAAAAACCAAATATCCTGGAGAACACAGTGTTCTTTAGATCGTTGTATTTCAATCTTCAGCTTGAAAAAGGCACAGGAGCATGAACATAGCACGGGGATTCTTCAGGAACGGGAGCATTTCTCCAGGAAGTGGGTGTTTCTACACACCCTACTGCACATCAGTCTACACTAAAAGCAACAAGCACCTAAGAGAGCCCTGGACAAGATGGATACTTAATCTAAACCAGTTGTTTTACACCCCACACACAGAGTACTTGGAAAAAGATCAAAAAAGAAACGTTGTCTTTAAATCGATCCAGTGAGGTTTTATTCTTTGAACACTTAACTGCATTAATCATAATGTGTGATAGTATAGTGAGTTTTCTGGAGTGTTCCCTGAAAGATTAAAGTTTCACATTTAAAGAGTAAAGAGACAGCAGAAGTGAGTTAGATAAAGTGGGTGCAGGCTGCTGTAGATGTAGGTAGAGAAATGAAAAAAGAAAATGGTTGTTATGGAGTTAAAAAAAAAACAGAAGAGAAGCACATTTTCAACTTGGTCTCACTCTGAGAGGAGATGTGCAAAATGGATTTTATAGGAGTCAAGAAAATTAGACCAGAGCTGCAGCCAGGAGAAGAGGAGCAGACTGGTTTTTGGTCAAACTTCACATCGCTGACTTCACGCTCCACCTCTCTACTGTACGGTTAATAATCCTAACCTCAGCAAAGATTCATGAGATATAGCTGGAAGTAAGCGCAGAGGAAGAACAAGTGCAAATAATGTTGAAAGAGACAAGACTGAACAACATATCAAACGGGCTGCTGACACAAGTCAAGGAAGAAAATGCAGGGCAGTCCTGTTTTAAGAGCACTTAGTATATTTTACAGAGAACATTAGTCATCAACTCTGTTCCATCCCTTATATCACCTTGTTCAACTGTACAGCAGCCAAACCATCATTTGGATTTGCTCTGGTGATAAAATTCCTACAGAAACTGAATTTTCCAAACTGAATCTAAACACAGCCTAATGCCAAACGTTCTGGTTTGGGTCTGAAAGTTGGGGGGAGGTATGGGAAGGCAGGCACCTGAAAACTGGACTGATGAACCCTTAACTGGTATTCATTAACCAACCGCACGTAAACTAAACACCGGTTTCCCCCCCCTTTATCAAAATAGGGGTTCATGAGTCCTTTTTTCCTGGGCCCAGAGAGGTGGGACACAGCACTAACCAATTCCCAGCCCTCCTTTCTGGGCGAACTATGGGGCAATCACAGCTTTATGCAGCCACCTCTGCAGCAGGGGTGGCCACGGCCTCAGCCTCAGCCTCAGGGGCTGCAGAGACTGGCTCTGCCTCAGCAGGGGGAGCGGGGGGGACTTCATCTACTGCTGCCGTACCAGCGCGCTCTGTTGCAGGGGCCTCTGCTGGCGTCTCCTCTGTGGCAGCGACTTCCACAGTGACAGGAGCAGCTTCAGCAACCTCCTCTACCACTACAGGTGGAGCAGCTTCTTCTGCGACTGCTGGCTCGGCTGCGGCCTCAGTAACGACCACCTCGGAGGCCACGGCGGCTGCTTCTTCAGGCACGGCCTCGGCGACAGGTTCGGCAGCGGTCTCTGCTACTGGTTCTGCAGGAGCGGGGACAGACTCGGCGACAACCTCGGTGGCCGGCGCTGCCTCCTCCACTGGGGCGAGTTCAGATGTGGGAGCTGCTGCCTCTGGTTCTGACGCCTCTGGTGCTGCTGCCTCTGGTTCTGCTGCTTCTGGTGCTGCCGGAGCCGCTGCCTCTGGTGCTGCCAGTTGGGAACAGAAATTAATTACAGCAACCTTTCTGGACTCCTTTCTCTTCATTGTTATGTGCATCAGGAAAAACTAAACCAAAACTAATTTGACAGCTAGTGCAAAGTACTTCAGCTTTCTAGGCCTATTTTGGCTGTTTAGAAATGTTTGGTCACATTTGCAACAGAGCTACAGTTATCAGTTGTACCTTGAACATACAATGTTCAACAGCACTGGGAACAACACTATTTGGGCTTAAAAAAAACAAAAACAAAAGCGTTTGACGTTTCTCTGTCAAATTGTTCCTTCTGATGGCCTTAAATAATCTTTCATGGCAAAATCTAAAATTATGTCCACTTACAGGTTCACACAATCCAGTTGGGCAATAAAAACCTTAAAAAACAAAACAAAACTTAGATTTGAACTATTTGGCCTCAGACTCTGAATTTTTAAATAAGGTCAAGGGCTTACGTCATTGGGGTCTAAACAAAAGGTATAGCAGCATAATATGAGTAAAGTGAAGGATAATCCTTAATCCTAACCTGTCATCCTCTGGACAGAAATATAACTGCTGACCTCACTCAAGCCGTTGGTTACTGGCTGTTGGTCTCAATAACTACAAGAGATTCAATTTTGGTTCATACAGATCAATAAAGAGTAGATGATAAAGAGAAAAAAGGTGGAAAACAGCATTCAGTATTTACTTGGGGTTTTTAAAAATGCTAACAGAAGAAAGAAGTGCAGGAACTGATAATGACGTAACTGCAAGATGATGAGAACTAGTGTCACTTTGAATGCAGTAATGTCATAGTTCAGTCTTTTCTGCGCAATGATGCCAACATGACTCTGCCACCACTCTGATCCAGACTGAAATCTCTCAACAACTATTGGATGGATTGCTGTGAAATTTGGTACAGACATTCACGGTCCCCAGAGAATGAATCCTACTGATTTTGGTGATCTCACGACTTTTCATCTAGCGCCACCATCAGGTCAACATTTGTCCAATACTTTGGTTTATGACTAAACACGAGCAAAATTAACAACATTGCCATCAGCCTCAGCTGTGCTTTGCGTTTAGTGCCAATTAACAAATGCCAAACCAAGATGGTAAACATGCTAAACATACCTGCTAAACATCAGCATGTTAGCATTGTCATCCTGACGTTAGCATTTAGCTCAAAGCACAGCCTCACAGTGCGGCTAGCATGGCTGGAGACGCTGTGTCTTGTTTCAGTAGTAGAAGAAGAAGTGAGTGCTAGGTATTTCAGGAAATAGATTTTTTTGGGGGGGAACATAACTAGTCATTTGTGCTGTTGCCAGAACAATGCTATGCCATACATTGGTGTCTGAGGTGCAACAAATTTCAATGCAAAAAGTGCATTTGACTTCTAGTCGAGCACAGGAGGAGTGATTCAAAGGTTGTGGGTTCGAGTCCCACCAGCTTTAGTAGCACTGGATGTGATTCTGATATTTCTGGAAACTGTAGTTCTTCAAAACTACTCTGTTCAACACAGATATGTGATGTAATACCAGGCTTAAATAAGATACTACAGTTGAGAGGTTTCCAAAAATGTGACAGAAATTTTAGCAAATGTTATTACTACAGTGTGCCTGAACGTTTAATGCGGTCTACAGTGTAGCTTAATATCCATTTAGGCCCATTATGATAGCATGTTTTCTTTAGCCACATTTGGAAATGCAGGTTAGTTATGAGTCGCGTGAGAACATCAGAGACTGTTTTCACAAGCGGCCAAATAAAAAATAAAAAACACCCACCTGAGTGAACAGCTCAAGAACACTAAATTGCAGGGTAATGATACTCAGTGATGTGGCCTCAGATTAATGTGTCAGGACAATATGATCCTTGATCACAATCACTGTGTGCATCAAGATGTTTGTGTGACTTCGCTTCCCGGAAATGTTTGCTCGATTACATAATGAGATCACTGGCCAGTTTAAAGTCAAAGTAGTGCAATCTCCAGCGCTGTAGGGAGCACAGCTTCACGATCTATTTGTGACCAAAAACAACACTTCCAGGCTGCATGTACACAACTGAACCAGTGGCAGCCGCAGTGGCTTATCCCCATTACAGACCAGTTAGCTGCTCTGGGCGCAGAGCCACGATCGCTCAAGGCTCAAACTGGCTGAATAGACAGATAAATTTGCAGACAGGAATCTAAACAGACAGGCAAGATGAAGCTATTGAGAGGGATCATTCTACCGTGTTTGAAATGTGGGTTGTGAAGCCAAAACCAACTCAGAAATGCATCAAGTTATTCTGCTTTTTTCCCCTCCCTTTCTCCGCTTTCCGTTTCATCGAACCAGAAACATTTTGGTCCGGTTATTCAATTCATCATTACATATTGATTTAGGGCCTTCAATTTTTCTCAGCGTACAATGTCACATTATACTCATCTTAGAAGCCAAAAATACTTGCCCAATTAAACCTGGCTCTCTGACTTTTGAGGTTGGCAGATTTAAAAATATTAAGACTGAATGTGGCTGATCTGGGGAACAGTTAGTCCCACTGTCTTCTGTATAGTACCATCAATCTTTCATGAAATGCTTCAAACCCTGAAATATTCTTAGAGGTGATCAAACGGGTTGTTTGGTATTTTTAAGTAAGCTACCTTTGGCTTTCTGTATCCATTTTTTTCTAGACAGACAATGTATGAAGTGTTGATCTTGATTTTTAGCCATGCTAGGGATGATGTGTCAGTCCACCACTTTCGTCCAGACTGAAATATCTCAACAATAATCCGATAGATTGCCATGATGACACTTGTGGTCCCCAGGGGATGAATTGTAATAACGTTGGTGATCCCTTAACTTTCAACTAGGCATCATCAGCTCAAATATTGTGTCCAATATTTTAAGTTTATGACCAAATATCTGCCAAACTAATGTACTTTGCGTTTAGTGCAAATGAACAAATGTTAGCGTGCTAACATGCTAAACTGAGTTGGTGAACATGGTAAACGTTACATACCAGCTAAACATCAGCAAGTCAGTGGTAGTGTCATTGTGAGCATGTTAGCATCCTGACGTTAGCATTTAGCTCAAAGCCCCGCTGTGCCCAAGTGCACCTTCACAGAGCTGCTAGCATGGCTGTAGACTGTACTATACTATATACAGACATTTTAATTATGTAATTCACAAGAAATTAGTTTATTTCTGGACTACAGTGGAATTTGGAAGCGCAACCACACATTTTCTGGTTTGTTGTAGTGAAAGCCCATGCAGGCAACATGGGTTGCACAAAGTCATGCTCAGGAGGGTTGAGTGTGTGTTTTGTCTGTGTCAACAACTGACCCTTCGCTGTGGAGCCCATGTTGGCGAGTCTGTCCTCATAGCGCTCACTGTCACCATTGACTGTCTTGTAGGCCTGAGAGAAAGAGGGCAGATATGCACTGGTTACATTCCAGCACACAGCAAATGATAAGAGTATAAAACCGTAAGCTTACACTGACATTTTGTCTAACGTGAACCACCACAGCTGATATACACTTGAGCTTTGCCAAGAGCCCGACAGTAAACAGGAACAAGTCTGTGCTTTCTACACACACGCTATTGTCTGGACAATGTCCCTCCAGTTTCTGAGCTGTGGTGACGTCTGCCACACAGACCAGTCTGTCCTGAGGCTGCATGTTAACTGGCTCCCAGTTCACACCAGCCAAGACACCACACTGTAAAACAGTGTAATACAGTACCGCCCTTTATGGTTGTAGTTTGGACTCAGAAGTGGAGGTCGGTCCTTGCACTGGTGTTTCATGGATTCACATTTCTCGTGCTCTTGTGGCTGATGCCCTCCTACATTTATAAGAGCATGTAGAGTGGCAGTATAGGACTTTGGCCCTTTCTGTTAAACATAACAAGTCTACTTAACATAAACTTCGTATTTTGGTTCAGCAGGAAAGTGAAGAGATCTGCTTTATTTTCCTGCACAGTGCAGCGCTGTATGTTTCCAGTCTTTTTCTTCTTCACCAGGAAAGACAGCCGTCTTTACCAACACATGTCCTGTAATCTAAAAGCTGCAGAAATAAAGTTATATGGAAGTAAAGAGTGTGCAGGAGTTTGCTTTGTATTGTTTTTTCCCCCCTTTAAAAAAAAATGGATCTTTTTCTGTACAAACCTGTCTATTATCTTTTTGCTGACAAGAAAAAACAGCCTCTTTATATTCCATTTTATTAAAGTGGAAATGTCATTAGCATGCATATGGTGTATTAGGAATAATTACATTTTGTCATACATCTAATGAAAAATAACGTTTTAATTTATTTAAATAATTTTATTTTAATATTGGCAGCCCTGGACTTCCATGTATTCAGCATATACGTATACTCAGAAAGGAATGACTAAACCTTTAAGTTCCTTGAGAATTACATTTTTACTTTTTAATGCCATTTACTATGTGGAATAAGGACAGGACCAAGTGATCAATTACCCTTTCAAAAACATTCAAAATCCAAAATCTTTGAGTTACACTCACCGCTGATATTTAAAAGGACAGATTTTGAGTGGAATACCACTTTAAGAAATCACAGCAGAAGGACAAAAAGGGTATTAGTGCGGAACATGCAGCTCATCAACAACACAACTGAAGGTGAACCTGGACTGGAGAAATCGCACACAGATACTCACATAGACGACTGCAGCAGTGAGGCCTCCTCCACACAGAACAAAGTACACCGTGTTGCTGGAGCCACCAGGAACCCCAAAGGCCATGTGTCGCACTGGAGCTGCGGAGACACACACAGGAGGGCATGTCGAGTTCAGTTTGGAAGCCGACCTTCAGCAAAGAGGTTTACATTTTGCTGAAATTAAACAATTCGGGAATGGATTGTAGTTTTTGGACTAGAATCTGCGCATTGCACCTTCATTCAACCGCTGACTTGCATTTGCTTTGTGTTTCATGAAATCCAAAACAAGCATCAATAATAAAGTGAAAATCATAGAGAGAAAAGTTTTATTCAAACAAACACCTCTAAACCTCATGAACACGTTCTACATTTTATCTGGTTTGTTTCAGTACAAAACCAATCATTTGTGGGTGTTTTGAGGAAACTGCCCCATCAGAAGTACGACTTGGCACAAACACCAGTGCATTTTGATAGCGTCAACATGTCCCCATCCCTTAATCCAAATTACACAACACAGCCCTGGTCATTTGTAGCAGAGGAGATGGAAACACTCAGCAGCAGCCAAGCTAAACACTAACTTCAATTAAATCCCCAGCAGCACACACTGAAACACTTCCTGCTTGACGATCGTAGATATGTACCAAAACAAACAACTTGAATTCATATGAACTAGTCCCTCAACACACGTCAGGAATTAGAGGATCTGTTAAATGCTTCTTAATAGGCTATTGTGTTGTGGTGGGTAGGTGAGCGCGGCTGGCTGCAGCCTGTGCGCTTGGTGATTTGCTGGTGTTAAAAGGATTGCCAGTGGTGCATGCAAGGGAGGTCATAAATAAAGCCACCCTGCATCCCAAATACTGCCCCAGTCTGATCTCTTTCTACCTAGACCTCTCACACACCATGGAGTTACAGCACATACGATATCTTTAGCATGATTTACACCCGCTGTGTGTGCACATGTACGTCGTTTACTCAGCAATCTGAGGAGGCCGTCTGAAGCAGTGGAAGGACACAACGTACAGCACACACACACAGCGCCGCTTTTTGTCCTTCCCATGTTTCGTGTGTGTGTTCAGGCAAATCTTAACTCCTTAACCTGCGACTTTCCGACTGACAGCTTGAAGTCATGGATGAACTGTTCACCTGCTGCATTCACAACAAGTTTAACCAGTCACCGATTTACAGAATATTGAAATCAGACCTGACAAAACAGTCAGACCTGAAGTCAGCTTGAATGTTTTCAAATTATACAGAAGCTGGTGTTGATCACCATCTCAGATTTTCCTTATAGAACAAATCCTTAATCTTTATCCTCTCAAGTAAAGAGTTACGTCACCTGAAAACTGAACCGATATTTTAATAATAATAACAACAACAATAATAAAATCAAATGGCAAAGTCGAAGGAGTTTTTATTTTCAGGTAAGGGTCAAGAAGCACAACAGAATGAAGGTCACAATTTCTGAGACAGGTCACCAGAAATTGCGACCCAACTGTACCTAGAAATTTAAAAAAATATATACAGCATCCAAATATTGTCAGCTACTTGGTCTTTCTTTCAGTGAGGATTAGAGGTGCTCGTGGGCAGATTGTGTTACTTTCTGAGCCATTTACCCCCCCCCCGTTTCCAATCTTTATGCTAAGCTAAAGCTACCTGGCTGCATATTTGATGCAGTACCACTAAATTACAAGGGAGAAATGAAGAAAACGGAACCAAAACAGAGCTGGACAGGGTCCTGTTGTGGATGCTGAGCCAGTGTAGCGGTCAGTCCTTCCTGCTCTTAATACCCATGACACAGCAGCACCGTGCAGGGACACGGCCAAGTACAGGTTATTTATACAAGTAATCAGTTAATCCCTGCAGTGACGTTCAAGCCTGTAAAAATGGGCACGCATGTCAGGCAGCAGCACACAAAATGGCCTCTATGGTAGCAGTGTGTGTGTGTGTGTGTGTGTGTGTGTGTGTGTGTGTGTGTGTGTGTGAGAGAGAGAACATGTATGTTGTGTGACGTTGCCTTGTATGTACTGTGACCGAATGAGGGAGGGGAATACCCAGACCTGCAGGACAACCAGGACAGGACTGGTGAGGCCTCCCCACACATGTAGTTTTTGGGGTTTTTTCCCCCAAATCAAGAACATCTCTGGTACTGCAGGTAGAATTTATTTCATCTGCATCAGTCAGAGCTTCACCACAAGTTGTTTTTAACAGGAAATTAAAGCAGCCGTTTGCCCTCAGGCTGAAATCCACATTCTCAGATCCCAAAAGCAGGCTAGAGGATGATCCGGGCAAGGATGCGTGAAAAGAGAAAAGTCTCAAATCCCCTTCACCTCACATGCAAACCCTCCAGAGTGAGGTTTAAAATACACATCTTTCTGTTGATTCTGGTGTAATTATGTCAATTTTTACAGATTATGTAAATATCACTTTTTATATGATTCTCATACTCTGGAGGGCTAAAACTTCTGTAAGGCACAGCTGACCTCCATGTGGTCCAGATCATATATAAAAAAGGACGTGTAACCATGACAAAGATCGCTTGTAATTCGTTATTTCTTTACAAATACTGGACTTCACACTAGCAACACCATGTTCTTGATGCAAGTTGCCTATAAAACCTCAAATTAAAGTTTGATTCGTGTGCTCTTTCATAACCAGTGTGCAAGAAGAACTGCGTGTTCCCAAAGCAGGACACACCTCCTTCTGACTGACTTGACTGCACAATGGAAAACCCACGGATCTACATCTCTTTATGGTACGTTCACATAGATCCACAATCAAATGTAAAGACTTAAAAGGAATCTCTGCTTCAGAAATTCACTTTTAAGGACGAGTAACCACACTTTGAACAGTTTAACAGCCATTCAGAAAACGTTTCACATAGTCCTTTCATTTGAACCCAGGCGTGCTGATAGTCTACTTTAATTTATCTTAATTAACTTGACTATTCGTTAAGAAGTCGTTAATTGACAACCCGACTCACCGTTCATGGGTGTGGGTTTGAAAGCCCTCCGTGCCAGCGGCCCGACTCTCTGCCATGCCCGTCTGCAGAACATCTTGGCCCAGTTATCAGCAGCAGGTAAACAAGTGCGCGTCCTGCGTGTTTCTGCAGCAGGTCCTCAAAGATGAATGAGGAGGAGCACTCAGCTGCTGTCCAATGCTCATTGCAGATAGGACACCCCCCCCCACACACACACACACACACACACACACACACAGTAGCGCGCCCCCTACAGGCGAACGCGCAGAATAACGTGAGCGTGGGTTACAGGCACCCCCTCGCGCTGCTTTTAACTGGATTACAGTCCCACGTGGCTGCATGGACACAGACAGGGAACTGTGGTCGCGCTCTGTCCCAGAGCCAGGGAATGAAATTAGCACCTGCCACCTGTCAAATACAGGGTAAATGTTGGCTGTGGAAGGTAAACACCTTTTTCTTATATAATAAACTAATAAATGTTATTTTTTTTAAAGCAATCCTGAAGTTAAGAATAGTCAGGGATTAAGGTTACATGATATATTTATTTATGTTTAAACATCATGAGGGACTTTTAGAAATGCTGGGCTTGTTTAGCTGACAGAACAGCTGATCCAGGATCTGGGATTGCTTACAGTTAGTCCACCATGCAGTGTCTCTGTCGCCCTCCAGTGGTTAAACAGGCATCAGGACACTAACGAGACATGTACCAACAGATTAATGCACATATATAAAACATCACAGGTGGGTACATTTGTGAATTTGCCCACCCCTGGCAGTCTGTTTCTCTCTGCTGTTGCTGTAGTTAATTACCTTTTTAAAGTAATTTTAAAGCAAGACTATGGAACTTTTGCTTAATTGTGGCCACAAGTGGCAGTAAAACAGTAGCACAAGTAGAAAGAAGTAATAAAGTCTCAATCAGTTGCACAGCAATACAGTAAGAAAGTATTTATTTACTGCTCTAACTTTTCATTTGTAAGCGGAAGAATTTGTTGTACTTTCTTGCAAAAGTTACATAGTCACTGACTTTAAAGTGAGTCATTTCACGCTTACTCAATGTTCACTGCAGAGATTTAGTGCTGCACTCTCATGGCGTTAAGAAACATGCACTAAGCTCTAAAAACACTGGATTCCCATAATGATGAAGCCGTTCACGGTAAATAATCAGCAAAATAGAGAATTTTATTCCTATTATCCTTTATTTCCACTTTTCCTACTTATTGCATTTTGTCATGGCAACGAGACTTTCCTGAGTCATGGACATCTTCCATTCGGCTGTTGAATGTTGCACCAGTGTGACACTTACACACACACACACACACACACACACACACTCAGCTGCCCGTATACCTCTGGTGTGTTGCAGGATCTACATTTGTCTCTAGACCAATGAGCAGAAGAGGCTTGCCCCTCATCACGTGAAGACCTCTGAATCATGCATTGGACACACACAATCACAACACATGTGATGCACTGTCCTACTCTCCGACGCCCACACTGCTCACGCACAAGACCGGTGCATGACTGCTGGGATGTTTAGTCCATCTGGAAACAAAATCCCTGAACAGCCAGGACTAGATTGTACTGTATCGTAACGCCATATTATCAGAGTCACTCGTATACAGAGTCAAGACAGACAGATTGTAGTCGTTTCAATTGTCACAGGAAGTTTTTCAAAACTATTTAAAGCCAAGATTTAAAAAAAAAAAAAAAGTTTCCTTTTGTCTGTACATAAAAGACAGGGAAATAAAAAATACATAAGTTTTCATCCTGTGTCCTACTGTTCTGCTATCTAGTTTAGTTTATAAAGTTTATGTTAAAAGAGGCACTTTTTTTATTTATATATCAAAATCCCTGTTTTCTCCGCAAAAATGCTGAACTTCTCCTGATGACTCATCCTGCAGTCAGGGGCGTATGTATATGTTTGGGGCGCTAAGCTAACCCTGCACTTGGCCATTAGCTAGATGGCCGTAGCTGGTGGACCAATAATATCGTGGGTTTGAGTTGTGTGTTTGAATGTCAGCTGGCAAAAACTTTCACATTTCCAAATGTGCGTGGTTCCTGTCTGCTTATTCAGTTCCAATGAGAAATCAATCACATTACGGAAGCTAAAGATGTTCTAACGTCCATTTCAACGCCACCATGTTTAGGGTGTTTGCGTGGTTTTAGCTTTGTTCATATTATTGTGCTTTGTTGTCTGAAACAGTGTCTCTTGTAGAAGAACTTCCACTGGGGAAGGCAAGATAGCCGAAAACATTTGGTGAAAAAGCATGGGGTGCTGGGGAAGTGTCCAGGCTGACTTTAAAGCCCCTTTACCACTGTGACATCATGGTGGCGTCCAAATGATGCAGGTCAAACTGTGGTCCACTGAGTAAAGATCATGTTGGAGTTACTGCACTGAAACAGATTTCTCTGTAAAGTCCAGTTTATCCGACTTGGCACTAAAAAATATGGAGTCTGAACAAACATGGATGTCAAACGGTAATTAAACCCAAATTTTATCTGCTAATTTACAGTATTTCCAACCATCACACCACCAGCTCTGCATTAATGGTGTTGGGATTGTTGATGGTGGGAATTTAGTATTGTTCTTCTGTTGTTTGTTTTGGGGTGGTTGTTAATTTTTTTGTTTCTTAGTTTTATTGTGTCTGTTTTTTTACAAAGTGTAAGGTTTTGATTTACTCTAACTGATCTTTCAGCTCTGTAACCTGGAAAGCGCCCAGGGCCTACAGATGAAAACTAGCTTTTAGCTACATCTGGTACATGTATTGTGCATTGTCCCTGTTAGATAAACAATCAAATAAGATAAAAAATGGAACTGTTTTGAGTTGTCCGACAGTGGAGAAAACCTGGTCAGGTGATTCACGCTGCACCACTGTTTGTTTGCAGGAGTCTGAGTGCCAAACACTTGGAGCACAGCCTCGGTTAGTTCGCCCCCAGAGAGACCACACTGGCTGAAAATACAGGCCGTCACTGCACTAACAGGTCACTTGGATCAGAGCCTCCACCAAATACTGTTCACATTCACAGTCTTTTATTTTGCAGCAATTATAAACAATAAGATCTGAAACATTTTAAGAGTATAAATATTAAAGTTATGTGTGGGAGTAACTGTATTTCACATGTAAAAAAGTTTGGCTTTGGTCAGAAATTAACATTGTGCACAATATGGTCATTCTCTTACTGACACACACACACACACACACACACACACACACACACACGTTCACACACAATCATCCACTCATAAAGAGCTAAAAACGCCGACAGTTCCCTTCTTCTCGCTCTCTTAGCAGCAGGTCCACGGCTCCTTCTCTGCTCTTTTCTTGTTCACGACTTTAAAGGACCCGCTGTACGGCGGAGAGTTCGCAGCCAAAGATTCCTTCCGTCTCCTCAGTTTGGCGCCGACAGCAACAACGATGTCCTCCACCTTATCCTGCTGATACGGCACCTCCCCATCACCTCGTCGGCCGGTCACGCATCTGCTTGGCGGTTTCTTGGCGGACGTCTCAAAGAACATCATGCCGTGGGCTTTGGCAAAGCTCATCGCCCGCTCCTGGTCCACCTGGCCGTCAGTCCTGCGGGGGTCGCGGAGGTCACTCTTATTACCCACGAGGAACCTGGGGAGGGGAACAGGCAGCGGTGAAGGTAAAGGAAGATGACACCAAAGAAGTAATATGGTCGGAGGATGCTGAGGAGCAATACATACCTGGAGATTTCCTGTCCGAGGGAGTTCTGCCTGCACTCCTCTATCCAGGAAGTCAGGCCGCTGAAGCTGGCGGGGCAGGTGACGTCGTATATGAAGAGCACAGCGTGGACGTTACGATAGTAGTGTTGCACCATGGACTTACGGAAACGCTCCTGTCCTGCCGTGTCCCACAGCTGGAGCTGGTGGGGGTGAAAGGAGAAAGTGAGAGACTGACATGTCAACGGCTGGCACTGAGGAGGAGGAGGAGGAGGAGGAGGTAGAGACAAAAAAAAGCATGAAAAAGAGGAAACAAATGAGAAGGAAGGCACGGAGGGGAAAGAAGAAATCATGTGTTGAAATAACCAAAACCAGGCAGAAACACACACACATGCACTGAGACATGCGATGAGTCATCACTCAGAGGGAACAAAGAAAAGGAATAAACTGATCATTAGAAAGTCTGGAAGTCTCTCTGCCGGGCTTTCTCATACTTTGGAATAACTTAATCAAGTACTAAATGTCACTTCAAGTCAGAGATAAACCATGTGACTCTCTCTAAAATAACCCATGCATTTGACACATAACACAAACAAAATAAGACACACAGGCAGAAATAAAAAGGTGCAGGCCTTGCACTTTTAATTGCCTCTGTGTTTGAAAGGTGCTATTTAAATCAAGCTGCCCTGCCTTGCCTTGAATTTGCTTATGAGGACTTGTGACTTGATTGACATGAGACTTGTCTTTATTGTCTTGAGACATTGTCTTGGATCTGCCCCATTAGTCTGATAAACAGCTCTGGTAAAAATGATAAGTTTCTGTGAATAAAAAGACACTTTTGATCGACATCCACTCACATTTTTGGAACCTGAGATGTTTCTTAAACTTTACGTTGACTGTGAACAAAACACACATGAGGCTGTCAGATTCCCGCATCGATTAAACGTACTGGAAACAAAGCTTGGAATAAATACCCTTAAGTTAGAAACAAATCACCAGTGGCTGACACTTCCTCTGTCATGTGGTCGTTTCAAAACAATCAGGAAATAGCACAAACCAACTAACACCCACAGTTTTAATATAGACTCATCGAATAAATAAAGAGTCCCTTATTGTGTTTACACGGTGGGGTTCAAATTAGACACAACACAACTGCAGGATTAAAAAACAATCAAAAGAGAGCTGAATGTATGAGGCTGTTGATGTACCAGCTAACATGCCACTAAAATCAAGCATGTGGTCTTCACAGTGATTTGCATGCTGCATTAGTTCTGCTCTCTCACTCATTCAGTCTGGGACAAATGTCAGAGCCTCACTGCAGGGTAGGACAGTATTAAACGAGCCTCTAAGAAGTTTTAGAGCCAACAGAGGAGATAAACATGCAGAATTAAACATGACAAAGTCACAGATACTCTCAGCGAACCTGTACGAGTCCCTGGTGGTTTAGAGGTTTTTGTTTTGTTTGTTCAGGCTGATTCTTTAGTTGAATTGGGCCTATAAAGAACACTGGATTCATTGTGAAAACCACAAGTGATTAACATACAACCCGAAAGAGCCAATATTTCGTTGACAACTTTATTAGCAGTCAGTTTATTAAATATTGAAAGCAAAAGAACCGGTTGGAAGCCCACCACTGTGCGTAAAAATAGCTGTTTGGCACACTATTGCGCACTGTTAGCCTGTTCGTGTCCTTTTAAGTGATGCACAAACTTTCCACCAGTTACCTTCATTATCTCTCCATCCATATCCAGCAGTCTCTCGCGGAAGTCCACCCCGATGGTGGCCTCCACTCTTCTGGGGAACTCTCCGGCGCAGAGTCGGTGTGTGAGGCAGGTCTTCCCCACCCCGGAGTCCCCGATCACCAGCACTTTAAAGGTCCGACAGCGAGTCAGCAGTGAGGACACGCTGCCCAACGAGCTGGAAAACTCAAGAGACGACTCCATTAAGCCGTAGTTCACCAGAAAACTCACTAGAAAACAACGCGCAAGGGCGGCGTAAAACGTGATCTCCAAGAAAGGTTTCTGAAGACGCAGCAACAAAAATATAGTTCTGGAGAAACACACTTTCTTTTGATGGTTCGGTGTAGCCTTCCCGCCCCCAAAAAGCTAATTGAAAACTCTCCACGGCATTGAGCAGCGTGAATGGGAGCAGGAGAGGGAGCCTCTGGACCTTATGGGTTTCATTTGGCAGCATGGTGATGACTGAAGTCTGAGGGTGGAGAGTTGATCAAATGACAAGCAGACATCTGCATATGGCCTTAGTTTCTAGGCAGACAAACACGGTGGACTACTCTGAGAGTATTTTACATGTGTTCGACCCCAACCTTTTAATTTTGTCCAAAAAATAAAAACAATTGATTCGAGACCTGCCTGAGAAGGCAGCAGCACAGGAAGCTGTGTGCAGCATGTGGGCTACCTGTATTTCTGTTTGTATTGTTTTACCTGATAGTTAGCTGCTAAACACAGACACTTATATTATGTAACACCTACATTAATCATCAATACTTTAGACTTTGTATATTTCAGCTCCACACCATAACCACATCCACGCTGCTGCCCCCTGCTGGTGGCTTTACTTACTGTCACACTTCTGTCTCCTTAGGATCCTCTGTATACTGCTGACCCACTGACCCCTACAGCCGCTGCTCTCCTGTAAGGTGTCATTTCCAATTTGTGCTTTTGGTAGACTATCGCTAAGCAAATAAATGAGCCGGATCACATTTGAGTGTGAGAGCGGTAGATGCTCCTCGGGTTGGATCGGCACATCGGTGGCGACCACAACTTTGTCTTCAGAGAGTTTGAAAGATCTCTAGACATATGAGGGCCTAAAGAAAGGCAGCATTTTGTAAAGTGGTGACATTTCCACACAGAAGACCCCCAAAAATGAAACACGAGTCCAGGAATGATGTGAGAGCACTTCAGCAGGCAACCAAAGTGTATAAACTTTATTGCATTGTAGATTCAGTACCCCGTCTCGATGAGGACAGGGACTGCAGTCACTAAAAAAAGTTCCTCATCCAGCTCACAAAATATAGGAAGTTCAGGGCAGCAGAGCAAAGAACACAGACAAGATGTGACTTTCCTCTTTGACACATCACCTACATTTAGTAAAAACCTCTAGTTTGAGTAAACTACATGCTCACAAGTGCCTGAACAGTCAGACAGGGACATCTGTTGTAACACTGATCCATAAATCAATCTTTGTTTTATAAATTGGAGTGTTGGCATGAAGCTCAGAGACCAGTTACCTGCAGCAGTTACTGCAGGTAACATTTTTTTAATGACCGACCTCAAAAAAGGGCTAAAGTGGTTCTGTGGAGGCCTCCATTATAAAACTCTTTATTCTAAAATGTGTATAAGAATATCAAAGTCAGTGACTTAAACTCTGGCTTGGAGTTGGTTAAAATTAGGATTTTGTAATTTCAACCAGATCCGACCCGAGGAACACAGCAGCAGCTCAGCGACGTTAACGGCCGCCTCACATACAGATGCAAAGAAGTCGATGGTTTTCTTTCGTTTGGTTTTAATACAAAAATCCGGAGATATCATACATCGTCATCTCAGATTTCATCTTTCACATTAGAACCCAAATCAGAGGAAAAAGGGGAAGAAAAGATATTATTTGGGGGGATAAAAAGGGAGGGAACAGAAAAAGTAAAAGAAATTCCAGGTGCTCATACGTTTACTCGCCTTGAAACATTTTCACTTCTGTCACCTCAGGCAATGGGCCTGGATGCTGAACTCTGACCTTTAGAAAAGCCATTTTTATTAGCAGAGAAGAGCCCTCTGAAGTAGGCTGCACAGTACATGTACTGATGGACTTGTTTCCACTTTGACTGTTAAAGTCCCTGTGTACATGCAGATAAAACCATTTGTAACGGCGACAAAAGCGACAACACAGGCGACTCTGCCAGGAGGCTCAGTGTAACCACTTCAACCTGATCTGGAGCCGATTAGCATCAATAAGAAGAGGTTCACCGATCCATTATTGATAGGAAGGTATCTATGGTATTGCTCAGATCTATCCAACTCTCTATGTAAAAACGTTAAGAGTAGCAATGTATTTAAAATGGAGCACAACACACAATACAGTTTTTAATCTGTGCTACAAGGTGCTCCATAATAACAGACAGAGGATTACATATTCCCAAGTTTAACCAGGAACCGTGAAGGAAGCACAGTCTGACCGAAAAAAACTTCCTTCTTCGCACCGCCGTTCCCCCCCGCAGAGATCGGGCCTTCCTTACGCTCCATTGCGCCGCCACATGTAGATTGGCAGTTTACTGGAGCGCTACCGCACGTCCAGATACACCTGTGGCCGCTGGATGTCCTCGGCCGTCTGCTCCGGGTCCTCTGTAACTCTTCCTGCTCAGCTTCCTACGGATCCGTCACAGATCAGATCCACTCAGCTCAGTCTCCCGTCCCCCAGTGATAGTTGTGTCCTATTTTCATTTAAATTAGCTTTTTAAAATAAGGGGAACACAGTATGCGATGGGCTTGGGTGGTCGGAGCAGCACCGAGTCAAACTCGAGTGGTTTCTGTCACCGTTATTGATCATCTCAGAGGAAACCGACCGCCTGTGTCAGTCCGTCACAGTTTCTCCCAACAGTTTGCCAATAACTATTGTTTATTTTCATATTCAGCACGGTTGTCGGCTCTATTAAAAAAGTAAAATGGTCATTCTGTTATCTTCTTCTCCCCCCCCCCCCTCCTTTCCCACAAATATACACAACCGCACACATGCTCTCAACACACACACACACACACACACACACACACAGTCCTGATATTCGCCATGTGGGAGAGAGCCAAGCCATGCCAGGTCAGACCAGATTAAGCTGAGCCAAAGAACGAAACACCCATTTTCGCTTCCCGTGTCTGGCTCTACAAAATGGCTGCCAGGCGTACCACAAGGCTCCGTGCTCGGCCCAATTCCTCTTCTCATCCGCTGTTGTTCTGCCGCGCTCACATCTCATTGGCTAGCTCCTCGGTTTCCGTGGAAACGTCTCCGTTGGCGATCTTGGTGTTCTCCTCGTACCCGGGGGGCGCGAAAGCTAACGTGTAGGGGTAAAGCTTGCGGCACTCGGCGCGGTACGACTCCGCGCGCTCCTTACAGTCGCCCAGGACGCCGCTCCGGAGACACTCCAGGGCCTCTGTGCAGATCTGAGGGGGGGAGAAAAAGGAAAATGGAAGCTCTGCACATTTATGGGACTTTATTTCTTCAAAGTCCACCTTAATTAATACTACATCAACACGATTTACAGTAATGTTCTATACTCTCAGTGTACCATATTAATAAGGTTAGCATTTTCTCAGCAGTAAAAGGACTACATTTATAAAAGCATTTCCACTGTGGTATCAGTGTATTATTACCAGCACTGATAGTACGTATTCCAGACCTTTGTCACATTGTGTAAGTCCATGAACACATACCTGTATGGTTCTGTTGTCGAGCGACTCATCTAGTGCAGTGGCCAGCTCCGCTGCCTTCGTTTCAGTCGACGAGTCCAGATACACCATCATCTTAGCAGCTGCAGGAGGGGGAGACGTGGCCGTGAGTTTGAAGGAAAGAGCCTGTGTTTGCGTCAGGCGCAAAATCAAAAACTTCTGAAACCTGAAGAATATGACTTTGAGAACTAAGACTTTTGAGGTATATGAAAGTAAGAGAACAACCACATTTTATGTGTGACCCAAAGAGTATTTGTGACACAGCGTAACGCAAACAAGAAGAGTGTTGGTCGAGTGAGTTCAGCGCTGTAAGTCTGAAGGTTTGCTGATGGGCGGAGGAAGCTCAACCCTGTATATATATATACGGGATTTATGGGAAACAGAACTTGAGATGGAAATATCCAAAGATGGCTGGTACAATAAGGGTGAGGTGAGACACACAACCACCAGCTCCAGGCTGTGGAAAGGAGTCCGATTCATCATCATCATCATCCCTAAGACTAAAAGCAAATTCCTCCACTTTGTCTTTAGAAACCTTTCTTGGAGACAATGTTTGACATCAGCAGTTTAATGAAAAGCGGGAAAAGTTCCAAACTGTATAAAACAAGAAAAGTTGTGGCAATATAATTTTATGTGAACCTATCCTGTGTGTGTGTGTGTGTGTGTGTGTGTGTGTGTGTGTGTGTGTGTGTGAGGCCTACCAGCCAGTCGGTGTGGTATGGAGTTTGAGTGCTTGGTGAGGTAGGCCTGGTTGAAGCTCTTAGCATTGCTGTCTCCGAACAGCCGGGTGATCTCCTGCTTCAGCACCGTCCTGACCACCTCCGGCAGCTCCTTGCTCTCCGAGACTGAAGGGAGGAAGAGGAAGGAGGGAGGGAGGAAGAAAACAAAGAAGTAAGAAAAAGGGTAGGAGGATGTGGTGGGTATTAGGTTAGAACGAGAAAGGATGTATGAACAAAAGGAACAAAGATATGTTAATATGTGACTACATATGGGGCATTAATGAGGAACCCTCTTCTCGTACCTCCTTT
Source organism: Maccullochella peelii (assembly GCA_002120245.1). Taxonomy (NCBI): domain Eukaryota; kingdom Metazoa; phylum Chordata; class Actinopteri; order Centrarchiformes; family Percichthyidae; genus Maccullochella; species Maccullochella peelii. Next base: position 78,974 of record LKNJ01000329.1, on the reverse strand, counting down.
AAAGAAGCGTACTAGACACTGGTGTAACCATGGGTGGTCTGGGTCAATGGCCAACGCTCTCTTCACCGATTGGAGCATCAACAGGTACTTTTCTAGAAAGAGAAGACGGATTGTAAATCTGCGTGAAGCCGAAACGAAAGCTACAGGACAACAGGAGTGTAAACACGTTAAAATCTGAGGGAAAGTCAGTGAAGTATGGCTGGAATACGAGTGCGCTTGCCAACCTTTTCTGAAGTAGATCTCAAAGGCCAGTAGGTGTGTGTCTATTTTGTCCTTGACCAGGTGTTTGAGAGGCATCAGGAACTTGACGGCTTCTTCCAGTGGATTTTCTACCTGTGAACAGGAAGTGACAAAAGACAGATTCCGTACCTGTGTGAGCCATGTCCGAGACATGTTTTCATCGCACTGCAATGGACAATAACATCTGTATGTCTCTCTAACCTTGACCAGTTTGTCAGGAATCAGCTCCTCCTTGGGCCCTCCGATCTCCTCGTCATCATCCTCCTTCTTCTTCTTCTGGTTCTTAAGCTGCTTCTCCTTCTCTGCATTCTTCTTCTCCTCCTCCAGCTGGGCCTTCTTCTGGGCTCTTCGCTGCTTGTTCCTCAGCTTCTTTAGCTCTTTGTCCGAGAGGTTAGCTACAGAAGAGAGCGGGGAGACATTAATGATGGACAAAACGTATTGGTTTCCACTTTTTCTTTGAGGAGAAAGATTTTTTTTCGGGGAATTTTTGCCTTTATTGGATAGTGACAGCTGTAGATAGAAGCAAAGAAGGGATGACATGTAGCAAAGGGCCCGGGGTGCTGGAATCGAACTCGGGCCGCTGCGGTAAGGACTCAGCCTTAATGGTAGATGCTTTACCAGGAGAGCATTTTAAATATATTAGAAACTCAACAGTGCAAATGGGACCTTTGCCCTCTACACAGACACACACCAGTGTCGGCCTGCAGCTCCTTGCTGTCGTCAGCCAGGGGATTGTCATGGAGACTCAGGTAGATCTGGATGGCCGTGATGGCAGCCTTGTAGTAGAAAGGATGCATCCGGAGCACGTCCTCCAGCTTCAGCAGGTCCACGTAGGAGCGTAGCGTCATCTTCCTCATGCAGTAGGTGTGGAAATCAAACTGGTCGTCTGTGATCTCCACAAAATGCTGACGACAGTGAGGAGAGAGAAGAAGGAAGATCAATGATTTGACCCATGCATGAAACATAACTTAATGTGGGTAGCTAGGGAGTCTCATTCAAACATGGCATGTAATGACACACCAGGAATCATCCCTGATAACAAGGGCTCACCCTTTCAATCTCGTGGCACTTCTTGAGGGCCTCCCCAAACTTGTTCATGGCCTTGTAGGCGAGCGCACACTCCGTCTGGAACCACATACACTGCATCTCGTTGAGGTTCTCCACTGCTGATGCTCCCTCCTGACAAAGACAGAAACACGGAGATATGCGTGAGCAAAGTCAATGATAAAACAGGGACGTGCTCAGTTTTCACGTCAGCTGCTGCAAACTAACTGCAGGAGAAAAGGCATTTAGTGTTTTAACACTATTTAAAAAGGAGCTGTGGCCACCTTACTATATTTTATTATTACTCACTTGGTTTTGTGTTTTAGCTTACTTGATTTCCTGCTCTCACACGCATAAACCAACACCCACACAATGTACAGACACCAGCTGTGTTACGGCTTCAAACACATACAAATAAACACTGAAGCTCTTTTTACTAGTGGTCCTCTTGCCATTAACTTTATTAACTCCTAAATATAATGTTATATATTATAAATGAGTTGCTCTGTTACTGAAGAAGTCATCGTGTGTGAAATCAAAGACAGAGTTCCACCCTCAGGTATTTAAGGTTGCAGGATAGTAATGCAAACAGGTCACGAGATGTCCAGGTTGAACTAGTTCTTTGCAAATGGACTTAACAGGAAACACAACCATGATTTTGTTGTGACATTTTCTAAAGTTTCCCTCAGCTTGTGCGTACACACCCACACAGTTTTTCTCACCCGTGTGAACTTGGAGCACATTTCCTCAGCCTCCTTGATCATGCCAGCCTTCAACATGTACTTGGCACACTTGGAGTTGATGAATCTGTCAGCCGTGTCCAGAGCCTGGGCCTCATCCATCCACTGAGCAGCCTCTCTGATGTTCCCAGCATGCTGCAGGAGGACAAAGGTTGAGGACAAAGGTTGACGACAACAGTCACGACGACAGCACGGCAACGCTACGCTCCTCAGTTTAAACTGCAAACACACGTACACATGTGCGGCGTATGCGTTACCTTGTAAATCTTGGCTTTGATAAGGAAGAGTTCGATGAGTGTTGGCGTGCTCTCAATGGCGGCGTTGATGTATTCTAGGGACAGTGTCTGTTGGCCAATCATGTCGTAGTGCTGCGCCAGGAAGTACTGTACCCAGAGCAACGTGGTCGGCGGTTCCTCCTTACCGTCGTCTGCGAGAGTGCAAGGAGATTATAAGTTCACGTCTTCAGGGTTGTAAAGAAAAGACTGACAGTCAAACTTGTAAATTAGAGTTATTATCCTTAAGATTTGAATGAAATCAAACACCGCTTTGGATACTTTTTAAAGTTAGCTTTACTTTCTGCAATGTATTAAATTCTGTAATTACCCCTCTTATTTATTAGTCTGTCTTGTTAGTGGTGGAGTCCACCATTCCTGCACTGGATTCAAATGACAGGAAATGATTCAGTGCTACTGTTTGATATTATTTTATCAATATCAACCTCACTGTTCACTCTCCGACAGCCGTAGTAAAGCTGGGTTAAGCTACTGCTAATGCTAACCCAACATTTCCTACTGCTTCACTTACAAAGTATTCAAACTTTTACTGTCACGGTTAGCACCGACAGTCGCTCATCAAAAAACGTGTCGACGGATCAGTGAAGGATTACTCCTTTAAAAAAAACCTGTCCATTACGCTACATTGCACACTCAGTATAGTTTTAAAAAAAGACATCAAATTCATTATCGTCATCATCCTGTAGAAATGTTTCGCCTCACCGTTCTGGTTGAACATTCTGCAGCTTTTTAATGTGGTTTCATAGCCGACCACCAACTCCTCTATTATTGCCACCTGCAAAGAGAAAGAGGACACAGCGCATTACCTCACCTGCAGTATGAAGTACGCATCTGTGAGTGAAGCTTCAGAATAACTTTAGTCTTTCCCTCAGATTGACCTCTCGTCCTTCAGTGCATTATGTAACTTTAGCTGTGTCGTTCTGATTTAGATTTAGATCAGTCAGCTGGCATCTCCAGCAGCAGCAGCTGCGTCACCTTTTCTTTGTCGTTGTACAGTGATTTGAGGGTGGTGAAGACGGGCGGACAGCCTTTACTCAGGTTGATCCTCAGATACCTGTCCAGACACTCTCGGAACTTCTCACCTGCAGAGAAATACGGGGAGATAGAGCAGATCATAAAACTCCACTTCTGACACAAAGAGTTAACTTCATTCTTGGTCAAAAGATGATAAAAGTGGAGAAACAACTGGAGCTGAACACAGCTACTAGCTTGTTCTTTTAACTCCTACGTCATGCATGGAAATGTGAAAGGAGACGTATTATATACCAGAGAGGAAGGTGAGGGGCAGCCGACGAGGAACCAGTCCTTTGGGAAACTTCTCCCAGGTGTCTTCATAGATCTTGTGTCTCTCCTCTACGCTGCCTGGAGAGAGAAAACAAAAACAACGTAATTTAGTAGTGTTGACAGCTGTAGCTTGTAAAGTGAATGTGGATATTTTAACAGCCAATGATCAGTGACGTTGGCGCTGGTGTTTCTAATAGAAAGGATAATGTGTCGTACTTGGTTTGAGGGCATTTTCCAAGCCACGGTAATAGGACCAGTTCTCTGGGTTCCTCTCCTGCAGACGGCGGTAGACTTCTGTTGCCTCGTCCAGACGCTCCAACTTCAATAGTAACTCTCCTATAAAACACGAGCGTCGCAATACACAGAAAGAGAGCCTAATAAAAATACAACCAGTCATCTGACTTTTGACATTCTCTTAGTGAAATACAGCAGCTACAAAGCAACTAGAGAACAAAGGGACACCTTACTGTAGCAGCTCTGTATTCACTAGTACTGTAGTTCATATTTTCCTGTGTTTCCTGTGGGATTTCCAGGGTTTTGGACTCGGTCAGACATTAAGAGAGTACGTTTGGAGCACAGCGACCCACCTCGTGTCTCCTCCACGGCGAGCTTATCACAGATCTGCTTCTCATAGTTGGACAGATGCTCCAGGGCCTCCTTGTTCAGGCCTGCTTCCCTCAGCACCTGGTTCTGGTACAGCAGCAGCTCGCTGTATTCGTAGTCCACTTTGTCTGGAGAAGTCTGGACAAACAGAGAGGCGACAGTGAAATCAACGTCTTCTACCAACAACAATGAAAAACGACTGGAGCTGCTGGGTGGACTTTTGTATCTGTGCAGGCCAGGAAACTCTGCGGCATTCTTCGAGTGTATATGCAGTTGCTTAGTCACACCAGCTCGTTGTGTTACAGAAATGGCACAAAGACAGGAAGCAGACCGATCTTATCAGGAGAAAGCGAGAGAGAGAGAGAAAGAGAGAGAGAACACCCATATTTAAAACTGTTGAGGCGAAGAACCGACTGGCCTCAAAGCACGCACTGTAACTCAGATGCAGCAATCAGCAAGTCAGACACCTACTACATGACAAGAAACGTGAGTAACCCTGATACTCAGCTTACAGAGCAATGCGTTGCAAACAACTTCAAATTCATGGCTCAGTTTCTCGGCTCTGACCATAATACCACACCTCACCTCATGTACGGAGGATGAAAAGTAGAGACTTTATACAGGGCTCGTACAGCTTTTTAAGAGTACAATTCAAGTACTTTCAAGGTACCTACCCCAAAAATTTAGGTACCTTGAACAACAAACAAATATGACGACGGATCATTTCGTTTGAACTATGAAAAGATTTTTGGTTTACATGAGTGATTGTGTGGATGAAACACCAGATTATGTTGAGAAAAGCATATTCCTAACCTGAAAACATAGAAATTAAGCGTTTTCCAAACTTTCAAGAATTTGTACGAACCTTGTTTATACAAGAGAAATGCTAAGCTGTCATTGGCTCTAACCTGTTGTGTTTTCCTGAACTCCTCAATGATCTTTGCAGCCATCTCGTAGTCTTCCAGGAGGTGATAAGCGATGGCGTAGCCAATCCAGGAGGCCCGCTGCGCCGGACGCAGCTGCAACAGCTGGTACCGTGTCTCCTACAGAAGAAAAAAACAAACAAACACAGGCTTATTTAGCCATGCGCCACATCAGAACCAACAGGCTAAAACAAGACTGGACTTAGCTGATGCCCTCTGTATGACGACTCAAATGTGGCCCAAAGGATTCATAATGTGCAGCTGGGGAGAACAGCTAGGAGGAACAAGGTGGAGCTGGTTTGTGGTATTGACACCAGGTTTCTGGCTCAGAGAGAACTAATACAGTTAATACACTCTGACTCAGAGCCCCTCCCTTTCCCTCTCTGATCCATATTTTTCATCCTTTCAACCAGACTTTCATCTTGCCACTTCATATCTCTCACTAAAGCAGCATCTAAATCCCAGGCACTGTCCCAGGAGAGCTGCTCCACATTGTGAAGACTGACTGCAACCTGATATCTGCCGGCTGATGTGCCCCGTCCTCTCCAAATCAGCGCCATACTGCGTCCTTGACGAGGTAGAGCGACAGATGGGAGTGTGTATTCCGGAAAGTACTTTCCCCACATTGAAGTTTTTTTAAATTTAAATTTTAAAGTTGCCAAATTTCTTAAATCTGCTTCTTACGACTGGGTGTCGTGCTGTTCTACGGCCGACCCTGTGCCCTGACCCCGCAGAGGAGCAGGACGACTGAAAATGGGGTCTCATGATGATGATAACCTGAAACGTATCCCAGAATAATTATTCAACAAGATAGAAACCATCCACTCTAGAGTCCCCCTGTCTGCTCTCACCCTGTAGCCCTCCAGGTCTCTCATCTGGATCTGCAGCAGGGACAGGTCTCGGAGGATCTGCAGGTTGTCCTTGTCCCACTTCAGTGCGTTGCGGTAACACTTGATGGCCTCGTCGTACTTCTTGTCCGAGCGCTGCAGTAGGCCGTATACATGCCAGCCTGGGACGCACAGAGTTAAGGGACATAGGAACTACACACACTACTGTTAGAAAGTGCACAGAGACTGACTCCGTGTTTACAACGCTGAAGTGGTCTACATAGATTTCAGAAGCGGCAGACAGAAAACTGAGTGGCCGGTAGAGATGTTCAGACACCTGCCACAGAGGCAGGTGAGGAAACTACTTGATTTCAGACCCTGGGTACGACTGATCCATAAAGCATCAATCACTTAATGGTAATTCTTTAACAATTTGTCTTAAATGTCAACTTAAACTTCTTGAAGAAGTAGAGCGTGGAAAACACAAAAAGATAAAATAAACCGCTCACGCCACTGATAAAAGTTAGCAGCACACACCCATGGCTGTCACTGCCGACTGCTGTTTTAAATACGGCTGCAACTAATGATTACTTTCATTACTTCTTCCATTAATCAATGAACTGTTTAGTGTATTAAAAAAGGTCAGAAAACAATGAAAAATGTCCATCACACTTCCCCAGAGCCCAAGTTGACATATGTAACTTGGCTTTATTCTAAAACACATTTTATTTACATGATATAACAAAAATCCTCACATCTGACAAAAATGGGGCCAGAGACGGTTAGAATGTTTTTCTGCGTGACGAATGACTAAAACGATTACTCGATTATGAAATCTGTTGTGTCCATTTCGGGTCAATCAACTCATCGGTTCACCAACTGATTGTTTTAGCTCTAGTTTGGAAATTAGTTCATCCAACAGCTCAGAAAATATATTGAGACAGAGTGAGACAAACAGAGCAAAGATGAGAAAAGAGGGACAGGAGTCAATTATATCTACACAGAAAAGATCGCTGTAATTTGTTGATAATATAATTGACCTAAAGAAAAATGACTATGAATTAAATGATTTGTTGTCAAGCCCCTGCTCTTCAAAACAAAACACTTTGGATATCAGCATACATCCCCTAAAGTGCACACTACATAAACAAGACTCGTTTTGTTTTGGCCACAGACTCTCAAGATAAGAAATGACTGGTGAGGCCAAAAAAGATTGTGTTGTCTGCTCAGAGATATGCTGACTGCAGGCTGAGATAGCACTTATCTGCTGGACATGTGCACAGATTTCCCCTCCGGCCTGGGAGTCTCACTCACACACACTGAAGTAGAGAGAGGACGTGCTGAGTGGACTCCACAAAGACAAGAGCTCCTCGGCCCAACCAATCTCAAGGTTTTGCTGTGGCAACAGACACACGCTCACCCATTTCACAAAAGACACACATGCATATCTCCTTGACTAACACAAGTTACGCCGCAGAGTTAAGGATACAGACGTGGCTCCTGAGGTCATTGCGCAGGCCTCTTCTCACCAGGTCGTAGGCCTCCTCCTTTTTCCCCAGACAGTTCAGGGTCAAGCCCTTCATCGCCAGGGTCTCTGGAGGGACACAATGGTACAGCAGACAGTAAGAGATACAGTACACGTTGGCCATGACAGGAGAACTTTTCCATGCATCTTTCCATCCACACACTTGTCTGCTGCTTACCTCCATGCTCCGCAAACTTGGGATTGGACAGGATTTGTTTGCAGAACTTGAGCCCGTTTCTGTACTGCTTGTGCTCGTAACATCGCTGTCGAAAAGAAGGAGAGAGGAATCAGGTTAGGCCAAGACATCAGGAGTGGTACTTCAGAGGGAGACAGAGACGAAGCCTAACACTCAGCGTGGAGTTCACGGTCTTTGTTACAACTCATAACAACTAGCTCAACTTAGCAAGATCCACTTGAGAAGGAAAACTATGAAAATGTCTTTATTTCACTGATGAAGAACAGGGTGAACCACAGCCGGACCTGTACGTTACAGCATCCTACAAATTACATTAAAGAACAAGGAACAATCAAGTCTTGGAAAGTTTAAGTTCACCAGCAATGATATTATTATTACAGCGGCACATTATCAGACAATGTCCCAAAAAACTATCCATATTAATTTGTGTGTGTG
>LKNJ01000329.1:51468-70822 GCA_002120245.1 Maccullochella peelii | reverse complement strand
AAAAAAAAAAAAAAAAAAAAAGATGACGTCAACTTCACATGTAGGTGCCAAGGTCGGTTATGAAATTATAAGCAATTCACTGTATGTGGAGGATTGCAGCATTAGCAGAGACTTTAGGGCGAGAGGATACAAGAAACAGGCTCATGTTGTGGCAGTAGCTGGATGGTGTTGCTTTAACTCTCACTGAACTGTATAAAAGGACAAAAGTGTGCAAACTGGTGCAAAACAAAAAGTAAATGTGAAAGGAACATCTGTTCAGGGGCAAATGGACACGCATTAAGAGATTAACTTGTTATTGAACTTACGGCTACAACTAACGATTCTTTTCATTATTGATTAATCATTTAGTCTATGAAATATCAAAAAAAAATTGTGGAAAATGCTCATCACAATTTCCCAGAGCCCAAAGTGACGTCTTCAAAGTGCTTCTTTTATCCAAAACCCAAAGACTCTTCATTTACTGTCAGAAATGATGAAGAAAAGCAGCAAATCCTCACATTTAAGAAGCTGGAACCAGCAAACGTTCGACAGTTTCGCTTGAAAAATGAAACAATTATTAACAATTACGTAATGACAGCCATGCAAAGGGCCTCAGTGTTGCATTTAGGTCATCAATAAACTTAGAACGTGTCCACAAGTTCAACTACATGTGAAGGTGTTCTTCGTCTTTGCTTCTACAGAGAAAAGACACACACTCCTAGTTTTCACGGCACTGAGGTCTAACCTGTAAATTTACTTTTACGTTTGACAGGCAATTTATTATTTTGGATGGTAAAAAATATAATTGGCCTGTGGATTTTTCCCCTTAGCCCGTGAGTGAACAAGTTAATTTCGGACACTGATGGCACGTAACATGAGTAACCCGAGTGAAATTTACAATGTTTGTAGTAGATGATATGTGGCTTCACCTTCATTATTATCCAGATAAAATAATGCAAGTTTTAAATGAGACGGATTCATATGAAAAAAGTACATTTCAGACAGTTGTAGTAAAAGACAGTAGCTCCATTATATGGTCTTTTAACACAACTTGACACGGACAACAATGTCTACGCCACGTGGCAGTTCAAAAAGTCACATGCATTATGAAAGTATACAGATGCTAGGACACACACATGCTGTACTATACATTTAATGTAAATTTAGCAACATTAACAGCACCAGCTGTGCTTATCCAGCATGTTCTCCAGCTCACCCAAAATAACACCCCCCCNCCCCCCCCCCCCCCCCCCCGAGTTACACAGAGAATCTGTCAGAGCGGTGGCTCTAAGCTGCAGGGAGGAGTGCTAACGGCAGATTTAGGGGAAACATTTCAAAGCTCCTTCCAAAGCTCTGACGTCGCACTAACATCATGTTGGAAGGAAGGTAGCGACGAGGACGATTCTTGTGGGTTACAGCTCGCAAGCAACATCACATTAGTGAAGGGCAACTGAAGATAATGATGGTGCAAAAGTTGTACTACAACTTCTCTCTGAGTACTGATGAGTCAACCTTTTTTTCTTAACCTTAAGAGGGAAGTAAAAATGTTAAAATGGAGTTGGGTTTTCAGCTAAGGGGCATTCACGTTCAGAAGCTTTCACAAAAACAGGAGTATTTGTAATCATACTAAACAAAAGTTGTGCGACAGCCTAAAAGGTCCTGGCACCTATATTGTTATGTTCTATACAGCAAATACTACCCATAATACATAAAGACAGTCCTGGACAAATCATTTCAACAGTTAGACTCCACTCTACTGACCACCATACTGAACCTGCCCGGCAGCATGCTGAGCAAAAACCATAAAGAGGCTCTCCCTTGGTGTGGACGTGTTGCTACAGGTATAAGCTAAATTAAATGAAATACCTGGAAGTCCATTTTTAAGAATGACATTAGTCAGACACTTCACACTGTGGTTTATAGTTACAATATTTATAGTTCTGAAAAGAACTCACAGCAGCAGTAGTTTTCTCTTACGTCTCCGTGACTGTGAAGTGAACATTAGTTAGATTTTTTACTTTTCCCCGCCCTGTCTGTAACACAGTTTTATCACTTGTTGATGCAGGTTAAGGGAGAAATCGAGGAGCGCTTGGTTGGATGCAGTTCATTGCCCTGCTAATTCAAATACAGCAGAAATGTTTTCATGCAAGAACAAGACGGCAATGAAGGATTGCTGAAAATCTCTATTTTACTGAGATGAATGCTCCAACTTCAGGTTAGGCAAACAGAAAGGAAAAGTGTTTCCTTTACCCCAAAAGAACAAACCGGAAACTCATCCAACTCCAGTGCCATGCAGAAGTTGGAGACCTGCCAACTTATAATAATGCATTTGGGCACTCAGTCTGGGAAAGCAAAACTAAAGAGGGGTGTGGTCCATTCCTGACTACAGCCAGAGAGAAAACCTTTTCAAATCTCATACCACATCCCCACTGCAGAAAGGTTAATGACAGTCATTTTATTCTAGGTTTTCTCACTCACGCAAACAACAATTTCCACCAGGCGTAATGCTTTCAGACTTCTTCTAAACTCGGAACAAGACCTGAAGGTCACCTCACTTAGTAGTGAGGAACAACGATGTTTAACTGAAAAAAGTTTGTGACATTAAACTCTGATAAATTAATGACTACCGGGAGACTGTTAAACCTGCAGTGCTGCACTGTGGTCCACAGGAAAGTTACCACAATTCAAGCGTGAGATCAGACAAACAACATTTCAATCCAACACATATAATAATGCGGCACAACAAGAGTTCAAAGAAAAGCAATACAGCAAACACAGGCTCCAACTTTTCAAGATCAGGTGCAGATCACAGGTCTGTTTCTCCTGGTAGAAACAGACTGAACGGCAACCCTCTGCCAATGTGCTGATTATCGTCCAATAACTGCCTGCTTCAGTCGCTCCTGCCTTCCAAAACAATGTTGTTGATCTGAACAGGTTAGTGGCATTAAACTGGTCACTGGCCACAAACTCCACACAGTTCCTGGAAAGTATGTAGCTAGATGCCTCTGCAGGGATGGCTGTCAACACACACTGACAACCAGTAAGTATGGCAGAAGAAGAAGAGTGAAAACCAGTAAGTCTGGAAGAAGAAGAGTGAAAACCAGTAAGTCTGGAAGAAGAAGAGTGAAAACCAGTAAGTATGGCAGAAGAAGAAGAGTGTTAAACATGCAGCAAACTTCACTGAGTTCATTGGCAGCTCAGTTACTGTCCTGCAAAAAATACAAGTAGACTTTATCCACAGCTATTCAACCATTCCTCTGACCTACATACAACTGTGTGCAAATAGCACAACAAAAATCCAGCGGGGCGACACAAGCACTCAAACATGGAAAAGAGGGATAGATACATGGATGGATGGACGGACGGATGGGTGGGTAGCTAGCTGCCAGAGCACAGCAGGCCTGAAGCAGCTACAGATTTGCTGACACAATCACACCGGTCCTTCCCTTCCCTAACTTTAATTTTCACACAAGCACTACCCGTTTGACCTAATCTAACATAAACTGGTGATGGTAATGTGTACCGGCCGAGGTCCCACACGGAGTTAATCAGCCTGACAGTTACCTAAAGTCTGCTAAACCAAGATATCTAACGCTAATTTGCTAGCGTTAGCCGATTGGCTAACGTCAAACGGGCAGGCTGTGGGCTGAGCTAGCATAGCAGGTTGGCATGGCCCGTATCTGACACGAATCAAACGTACAATTATATTCCAGTAAAGACACCTGTTATGCATTCAGCATTCAACACCTAACAAATGCCAAAACGTTTATGAAAGTAGCTTGAGAAGCTAGCCTAACAGCATGCACGAGCGTTACACTGGCTAGCGAGTTAGCCATCGTGGAGCGTTAAGCTGTCTGTTGTTGTGTTTGCCTGACTAACTAGTTAAATCTAGCTACTTAGACCGGCACCAACGTGTTTTAGCAGTGCTGTATTTTTTTAACCACCGTGAACAAATCTGTCAGAATCACAACAAAAGTCAGGAACAACCATTTTGACTTTACGTTACAGTGACAGCGCACGTCAGGGCCAGGCTAGCTAACTAGCCCCATTCAATGATGCCATTTTGCTAACAAACTGCAGCTAACGCTAGCAGCCGGAGAGCAACACTGACACACAAGAGTGCCGCCGGCGAATCTTTAAACTCGTCAGGTGCCTGTATTAACGACAGCTATCGTTATGGGGCTCTTTAACAATCAACTCACCAAAATCCTCTTGAAGAGAGCGTTCTCTTTCGGCGGTAAAGTAACTGTCGGCATTGCTGCGGTAGAGATCAATTTACCACTCGACCTCGGCACATGTAGCTAAAGCTAGCCCGGGCAGTCAAGACGAGTAGAGCGAAGTGACGGCCGCAGCTCGCCTGCTTCAGCCGCTCCGCTCGATTGCTCCGTCTTCTCTCCTCGCTCGCTTCCTCCTCACGTGGTGACGGAAGCTCCGACACCTTTCAAAATGGCGTCGGTTGGCTTTTACACGCAGAGCCTGGCAGACTGTGACAAAGAAGTTAAAGTTGCTCTGCAGACATGGATTGAAAACTTTGAATATGCAAATATTAATGTGCATTTAAACAGTGCTGGACACACTTTTAGGCTACTTCACTGAAAAGCCCATTCTCACTTTTGTGTAAGTTACACACTGGACCAGGATTGGCTTTGGCCTCCACACCCAAACTAGTAGTGGTTTAATAAAATGATTACAACCAATTTACAAATATCATGTATACTTTTCACTTTTATCGACCATTTCCCAAAACACGTCATGTTTCTAGATTGTTATAAAGATCAACTCCAACACAGATCTGAGGTGTCCTGTATTCTGAGATATAATAAAGCTGTAATTCTCTCCATGTTGGACTATTGATAAGTTTGTGTCTCTCCTTGATGATAACATTCATTTCCATTTCCAATTTACCTTCAGTTAACTTTTTTTAAACTTTTGGTCATGTGGTGTAATAATGCTAAACTACAATAAACTAATATAAACTGTATGACCTAACATCCAAGTGTGGCGTAACATATTGATTAGCATCACTGCTCCACACTGAAAGCCGCCTGTTATGGTGTAAAGTGGGTAAATAAATGTAGCAGCACCGTCAGCAGGGTGTAGCTTTTCCTCAGTTCCTGCCAGCATCCACTAGAGGGCGCCATGAAGACAGCAAAGAGGTGAAACCACATCACTGCTCACAAACCACTCAATTTGTCATTTGGCCAACAAGCAAACTTTGCACTACTTTTAAGTTGTTCACTAAACATGTGTGTGTGTGTGTGTGTACATATACATGTGCAGGTTGTCTCAAACAAGCTGGGGCAGCATGCAGCGCACTTATCCCACAGTCTGATACTTTGCATTTAAATAACTCAATGAAACAGAAAGATAAAGTCATCTGAAGGTAATTAGAAATCTGTGTGTGTGTGTGTGTGTGTGTGTGAGAGAGAGAGACAGAGATTTTCATGGTGTTTTATTCATGGTGTGAGACAGCTTAGGCCTTGCTCTGCTGTTATCTGGTGGCCTCCTACTCCTCCACCACCACAATGGCTCCTGCTACCACATTCATCAACTTGACACTGCACACACACACACTTTTCTCCACACTATCCCATCCCCTGTCCCCCCCCACCCCCATATGTCTTTCCACTCCAGCTACATTTCTTCGCCTTATTACTCTCTGAGAGGGAGAGAGAGTGAATGATTCTTCTAACTCATCTCCCACTCTTTGTGACACATCATTTGTCGTTCTGATTAGAGCCCATAACGGCGCCTCTGGAGTGTGTGCAAGGCTTATGGTGTGTGTGTGTGTGTGTTTGGCTACAGGAGGAAACTAGCTGTCATTAACTTGGACTTGTGGCTGGCTCGGTGACGATCTCCTGTCCTGAGCGCTGAGGAGCAAGGACAACAGGTGTGTGTGTGTGTGTGTGTGTGTGTGTTCATGAAGCCTTTCATCTGCCACCTGCCCCGTGCAATAATTCAATTAGCTGGGTTCGACTTTCCACTAAAGAAATTATGTGTTTTTGCTGCCAAAAATCAGCAACGTCACTTTTGCTCTGCAAATGCGGTTTAGTGTGTTGTGTGTTCCCACTGGAAAAATTACAAAATGAAGTATACTCATAAAATACAGCTGATTTGTTGAGCTGATCACAGCTGGGAAACATTTAAATATATTACTGGCTGGTGGTGAAACAGCTCCACAAAGATGTTGGAAAACTAATAAATACATTGCACGTATTGTCGTATTGTTTTTTTCTATGCTAACTCTACAGAATTAGTGGTATGGATGTGGCACGCCATGGTGAACATGGTGAGCATGTTAGCATTCTGACATTAGCATTTAGCTAGCATCAAGTACAGCCTCCCAGAGCTGGACTCTTAGTCTTGTTCATTTTATTATTTCGTTATTACAGTAAGTAATTCTCCTCACTGCTCACTAATTTGAATTTTGAAAACTAATAATTTTAGCAACTTATTAAGTAAAAATACCAAATACATGGTACTTAAATGTGAAATGGTGTTCAATTTTTATAATAAATACAGAATAATAAATTTGAATAAATATAATAAAATGTTTTTGTCTGTTGGAAGAAATTCCTTGAAACTCTGGTAATGTGCGATAGGCATTTATCATTATTTTTGACATTTTATACAATAAAGGATTAAATAATTGACAGGAGCAGCAGATTTAGTGATAATCTGAAACTTGTGGTTTCTTACAGCCCTGCAGCCACTCTGGTCTGACTGGATTTGTGAGTTTCAATCTTCCAGGCTGCCGGTATACTATCAACAGTTCTTCTACTTTTTCACACCAGTAATGAACACCTCAACATCGCGCTCTCTGGAGATGTTGAGGTGTGTGCTTGCGGGTGGATTGTAGCAAACACCTCCAACTGCAGCCTCCACCCCTCCACCCCTCCACTCCCCATCTTCCTCCTGTGCTGTCCTTCATCCTCCCTCTTCCTCTCGCGTTTCTCTGTCCTGTGTGGTGTCGCAACTGAACATGAGTAATGATGTTGTCATCTCTGTTAGTCTCCATTTATCAATGTCAGATGGGAAGCAGGAGTGCGGCGGATATGTGTGTGTGTGGTGCTGGTTGGTGGGGGGTAGAGAGTCGAGGAGGAACAAGAGGGGAAAGGAAAGGTGTAGCAGGAATATGAGGAGAAGAGGCAGAGGAAGGTTGCCACGACGAAGAGGAGAGATGAAGAAAAGGGGTGCGGTTGACAGAAGATGAGAAGAGTTTGAAACGGGGCGGATCGTGGAAAAGATGAATTACAACACAAAGGATCCTGGCCCTGCATGTGGTCTGTCTGCCTGCCTGTCTGCCTGCCTGTCTGCCTGTCTGTCTGCTGACACCAACAGGGAGCCCGTGATTCATCGTCACTATTACTGCCAGACAGAATTAAGGCTCTGCTCTTTAGCATATGCAAGTCTAATTATGCAAATCAGGTCTATTAGACAAAACATTACAGCAGCAGTTAGTCAGTCTGGTTTTAGGCGCTACATAAATGTGTGTGCATTTGTCTCAGCCAGTCGTGCGACCCTGAAATGAAATGACTGCTTGTCAGCTAACCGGGCAAGTAGTGATGCTGTGTATTCACAGACAATAACCAGTAACCTCCAACCAATTGATGAAATAAATTAAAATGTTTTTTACTCTTTTCCCCCACACATGTGTTAATGAGATGGGTATGTTCATGCATGGTCAGAGCAGTGATTGGTCGAGGGTTTGTGTTTGTGTAACATCAGTGGAAACTGGGGAGGACTGGCCGTTATTCCCCCCCACATGTTTTTGCAACAAGTCCGCCCTGCTGTGCTGCGACCGGCTAGTACTCGATACTTTGATACTATTGAGACTTATTGCATTCATTTAATAGTTGGTCTTTATTAGGAAATAGGAAAGATCTGTTTAGTTCGTTTACCACTGACACTAATACTTTTGAGGGCCATACCTTAAGATAATAAGAATCGCTTTTTTCCTAGATAAATTAACAAATGTTATTTTAACTGAAATGCTTTAACTTTAAATCATTTTGCCTTTTTTGATACAGTTCTCTAACTCTTTGTTTGTCTTGATTTATATTTGTATTATTGTTAGATTATCGTCAACGCCAGTAGTGTCGCTAGTGTCGCTAACGGCACTTCGAAAGATAAACAGGTGGAGCTAGCATCCAATCACAAGGACGTGTTGAAGTAATGAGCGAGCCAATCACAGCACAGCAGGGCGGGACTTATTAATAATGCTCGCCAAACACACGAGGCACCAGCATTTTCAGCTAGCTACACGTTTAAGCTAACTTTCGTCATAAAACTAGCCAGTGCACATATTGTGCTATACTTCTGTATAAACTCTTAGGTCAAGCATTTTAGCTAGCAGGCTAACAAAGTTAGTTAGCTAACGATACTTGGAAGTTCACAGACTTCTATTTCTAACTTTATAGCATTAGCTTCGTCTTTAAGTGCTCATCTAGTCTTCACAATGGAGTCTTGGACTTTGTGTCATCCATCGACATTTTGTAATATCAATGTATTTTTTTTTATAATGTCAAGCGTTAGCTTGCTGAATGTTTTCATGTATATTTTTGACATATTCAGTTATTTCTTTGACTTGTCTGATAATCAGTTTTGGGGCTCCACAGTTGTGGTCGTCTCATGACTGCACTAACAAATGAACCCAACAAAAACGTTCATTTAATATGATCAGCGAGAACATTTTCTCTTTATTGTATCTTTTTGAAAAACAAACAAACAAACAAACAAAAAAAAGTTTTTGTAATTCTCTTTTGTTAACATTTCAGAATTCTGTACAGGATAAAAAGAAATAAGCACTGCTTAAGAACAGAGTCAAATCTCAAACTAGAAAAAAAACAAATGAAAAAAATTCCAAAAAAGAGAGGAGGTTTACAATACAAATTAGTAGTAAGACATTGTCTGAAGTGCAATGGCATAGCTCAGATGGGTTAAACGTGAAACCAAAAAAACTTCAAAATAAAAATACTTCTCTATTTTCCAACAAACAGTAAATTCTTTACAGAGTAGAGACTGTATTATCTGATGTATTTAAACCTGTAAAAACATATTTACAAATAGCCATTATCTTTTATATACTTTTTCTCATAATCACATATATGTCAGCACCAGTAAAAAAAAAACAAATAAAATAAAACAAGGAACATCAACAATTTTTGTTAAAATGTTGTCTACAGACTTGGTCCCGGTACATAATATTTGGAGGAAGCTTCCTTTTCTCTTCCTGAAGGGATTTCAAACGAAGACAAGGTCACAAAGGCTGTGACCTTAACACTGACCCAGAAGTGTTTCTCTACCTTCCTGTCTCCAGTTTGGAGTGGCAAACCTCGGGTGTTTCCCTACACACAACCTCCACTTCACTGGTCCGACTACTCTGATTTTTATTTGAGCCTGCCTGGAGTACTGGATCAAGGTTTTGGAAGCATGAGCAGTGGAGCCATTGACGTGGTGAGCGCACCACTGCATTTCCTGCACAAGGAAGGCTCAAACAATCCAGGAGTTTTATCTAGACGCTGACACAGGGTTTTCATTTATTTGACCATCTTCCCCCTGATAAAACTGGAGGACGCTACAACCCTAAACATCGGTCTGCCCTTGACGTTCAGACTCCACACAGTGAGACGGAGGACTTCTACTCCCCAAACATGACAAAATCAAAGTACAGAACCTCATTCGTGGGTGCTACCAAACGCAGCAAACACTTACAGGACGATGGGTGTGGTGGTTAAAGTTTGTATTTAAAGGGTTGGATTATACAACATCAACAACCATGAGAACAAATGCGTTGATGGCAAGGAGTTAGTTTACAGAGAAGAAGGCTTTTTGGTTTGTTGATTACAGCATCATCCTCCAAATGTTCACTCTTATGAGCTAAATACAAAGTAATGCACGTACAAACACACTTTCATTCATCTTTTAACCAAGATTACAAAACAGTTAGAGAAGTAAGGTGTTATCTTACCAACGACTACTGTATTAAAACCTATTCGACACATATTTATTACTCAACCATTAGGGCAAAAGAGTGGACAGCTTGTTGACGATGAATGAAAGCCATGAGGCCTGAAATGAAGCCTACAGTTTACTTAAGTAAGCTCAGAGAAGGGGAGACACTGACTTCAGTGGAAGCACTGATAGTTTTGATGCTAACTGGCGCTAGCTGTCGTCACCCCGAAGCCCAATCAGCCGTCTGCAGTTTCTCTACTGTCTATAAAACAAACTCAAGGCTTAGCAGTGGTTCATTTTCCTAATAAAGCGCTGGAAGGGGTCAACTCGTATTTCTTCACAGTAGTGTTACAGTATAGCACAGTTAACGTTCTAGTTTGGAGCGAGGGCGTTTTATAGCTGCGGTACAAGAAAAGCCACGATGTAAAGCAGGGCTGCGGTGATTGACAGCTAGCTGTGTCACAATGGAAGGGAAGGCTGTGCTGCGACGGGAGGACAAACAGATTTTCAAAAGACAACACAAACTAAAAGAAGGCTAATTTAAACTTTTTTTTTTCCTTTTAATCGACAAAAGACACAACCAGCATCATTGTTAGAGATAAAACAGCAACAAACAAAAATAATTAAAAAAAAGTCACTTGTGGTGCTTGAATACATTCAGTGCCCAGCGATCGTTTTGCTTCGTGTCAGCCTGATGCATGTGATGTGGTTTGTGTCACACAGGCAGAAGGTTTAATGTAATATTAGCTCTGTTAGCTGCCTCTCACACATCCGCTCATCCTCCCGGGTTGATGCTTGTTTGTCTGTCTGTTGGTTTGTATATGTGTGTGTGTGTGTGTGTGTGTGTGTGTGTGCATGAGCTTTTAAGTCCAAGTGCTTGCTTTAGCTGCCTATTCTCTCCCTCTTTCTTAGATTTTCACTCTCTTTGTCTTCCTCTACACGCATACCCGTCATCCACAGCCACGCGCAGGAAATGACCCCCCCCCCCCAAAAAAACCCCCAAAATAAAACGCCACCCAGGTCGGTTGCCTAGCAAAAGCACTAGAGGGCAGAGTGCGCTTATGTGGCACAACAGAGGAACGTCATTTGTTCTGTTGTGATGTTCACAATTTAAACAGAGAAAGGAGTGTTGAGAGCGAGGAACGAGTCTCTGGAGAGAGGGTGGGAAAGACGGGAGGAGAGAAGGAAGGAGGATGAGAGAGAGAGAGAGATCAAGTGAGGAGAACAAAGTGAGAGAGCGCGAGGGAGACAGATTTGTGTGTGTGTGTGTGTGTGTGTATATGAGGGGCACAAATCTAAGATAGGAAATGGGAGCGCTGAGAGTGCTTTCTACTCCCTTCAGCTCCTCACATAGAGATCTGAAGCACAGAGCTGGGTGGCACAAACACACAAACACAAATAAATTGCTGTCTTGAGAACAAGTCTTCTTTCCCCTTCATCAGTCTGCGGTGTTCAATCAGCCCCTGCTGAAGCTCGGGCTCAAAGCGCTGCTGTGTAAACGGGGCTCGCTTTCAAACACTGGAACATGTGAAAAATTCATTCCATGGAGAAAAAAGGGAAACTAATGAAACACACCTCTTAATTTCTATATTGGTTTTTCATTAATATGCACGAGACATAATGATCGCTCTCTCTCCATCTCACACACACACACACACACACACACACACACACAAAACATAAGACTCGTTTATAACCTTGCTCATGTTTTACAAAACAAAAACATGCCAGTCCACGTCATGTCATCCTTTTTGTTTTACTTCCTCAGGTTTTAACGTTTAGTTCATCCAGTAAAAACTCATCTCCAGTTTCCCCGTTGGCTATTGGCTCGGGAAAAACTCCTCCATCCAACCATCGCTTGAGTCCAGCTCCGCCCCTGAGCCATCACCCAATCCGAAGGCTCCTCCCCCTGAGGGCCCGCCCCCATATCCATAGGATGACATGTCCTGATTGGCTGTCCTCTGGTAGCCCGGTGGCTGACCTCCAACCCCGACTCCCCCTGCTCCGTAGGGTCCACCTCCTCCTCCCCCTGCCCCTATTCCAGGCCCCCCAGGGCCTGGCCCGAACCCTCCCATCCCAGTCATCCCCTGGCCCATCACCCCCTGGTTCATCCCCTGGTTCATGACCATGGGCCGGGGCTGGTTGGTCCTGGGCTGACCGCCCATGTGAGGGGCCATCATTGGGCCGCCCATACCGGCCGCTGGGTTGCCCACTCTGGGGTCCATCCCCTGACTCATCCCCTGGCCCGGGCCCTGAAAGTGTTGCTTGGCCATGCGTGGGGGTTGACCCGGCTGCATTCCATAACCCTGGCCGGAGCTGAACCCCACCATGTCTCCTCCCCCTCCTCCTGTAGTCCTTCCGACTCCTCCCCCCATGGCCTGCAGACTCTGTCCTTGCTGCTGTGGCCAGCCGCCCCCCGCCATTCCCCCGCCTCCTCCTCCTGCTCCCAGCATGCTTTGCAGTCTCTGTGCTTGGGCTTTGGCATTGGGAGGGCCTTTGAGGGGTTGCTGGGCCATGGAGTTCATCAACATCCCCTGTCCTCCATACCCTCCAGCTCCACCACCTCCAGGGCCTCCGGGCATACCTCCGACCCCAGGACCTGCACCTGCCTGCCGGGGCGGACCTCCAGCGGGGTTGTGCTGTGGTGGAAGACCCATAGAGGCTTGGACACTTTGGCTCTGGTGCTGCTGCTGGTGGATCATTTGGCTCATGGAGGGGTTGATCCCATACAGGGAACCCTGGTTGGACCCCTGGTTGCCGTAGGGTAAGCCCATTTCAGTTTGGGGTCCCACGGAGCCCCCCTGGCCCTGAACAGAACTCATCTGGACCATCTGCTGCTGGTTCTGCTGCTGCTGTTGGAGGAGACGGGCAGCCCGAATGTTTTGGAGAGCCTGGCTCCTGGATGCCAGATCCTGAGGAGGACCTAGGAGAGAAGGATCAGAGGAGTTAAAACCAAAAATCAGAGACAACTGAGTTAGACTGAATAAAGAATTAGAGAGGCATATGGAGTCAGAAATCGCAAAGGAGCTGGACTTTCGTGAAAGAGCTTTGGAGCCTGTATACTAGATCCACTTAAATCACCAAATGGCACACAAGATCGATCTAATAAGACAGCGCTGAGGCAAAGATTTATGTTCCGTGACAACCTGTTTACTCTGAAAACGAATGCTTCCCTCCCAATTTACTTCAAATCCGACCGTACTAAAATGTAACTAAACACACTAAAGCGCCAGCACCTCACTTCCCCACTTTTTTTTCCTATTAGAGACTCCGCGGTGGCAGAGCCGAGGAGGTCCGCTAGCGTAGAAATGGCTCTAAATCCTTCAACAAACCACTTCTGACATCATTCCGCTAATCACTCACCTCACAGCCCGGACTAGAACTGTAACAGAGGAGCCCGAACGAAGAGGATCACACACTCAAAGGCTTGTAAGTAAGTATGGAGTGAGCAGAGCTGGAGGTAATGTAACACGACAAAATAGCCACATCTGTTCCACATATCACTTCATGTAAACATAAATAAGTACAGTGAGCATGATTATGTTCTGATTGCAGGTGATACTAGTGCAATCATTGCTTTCAAATCACTCATACGCTGCAGGATAGCTGAACTAACAGGTATATTTCCAGGCCAGAGTTTCGTGCTGAAGCCCCCTCTTCCTCTCCATATTATCTCCTAGACTTGCAGACAGACTCTCTGATGGCTATAAATGGCTTTCGATTTGACTCTCCTCCTCTCTCTCTGTATTTTTCTTCATCTCTCCATCATCCTCTCACCCACTCATCTCTTTCTTTCTTCCCAACCTCTCCTTCTACCCACAAGACCATCTACCTATTCCTCTTGTTGCCAGCCTCCCCCCTCTCCCATTTCCCTCCTCTCATCCATCTCTCTGACTTCACCGGAACTCTGGGGGATCCAGGACAGACAAGTTGCCGTGGTAACAGGCAGAGCAGGAATATTCTATATTTTTTTTTCCCGGAGAGAGCGATGAAGAGGAGAGAGAGAGAGAGAGAGAGAGAGAGAGAGAGAGAGAGAGAGAGAGAGAGAGAGGCTGAAGAGCATCTGAGCGCCAACTGATGTATCTGACAGACAGAGAGGACGACGTTTGGTTTCGGGGTGATGTTCAGTCAGCGCTGCTGTTTGCATACATGTTTTTATGTGTTTGTGTGTCTATCTGTCTCTGAATATGGCAGAGAGTGAACTGTAAAATCTGTTTAAATGTCTTGGCACTCTACCATGTATACCATACTTGTTGCAGACCAAGTATGCATGTGTGATTGCAAGCCTTTTTTTGTGTAACCATCTGGATGCTCTGCAAACAACTAGAAACTGATTTACCAAAAAATCCATTTACTAATGTGGTCATCAATAAACTGCTGAAGAATTTAGGTCACGTCTTGCCTTGTTTATTAGAAAATCTATTGGGATGCTGCCATTCTTATGTCTTTGCACATATTGTGTGTGTATTGTTGCACAGATGAAATGAATGCATGTGTTTGTGTGTCTCACCTTGGTACTGATTGACTTGGGGGTATGGATTCCTCTGGCCCTGGCCCATCTGTCTGGGGAGATGCTGCTGCTGTTGGAGCTACACACACACAATTATTAAGAGTGTAGGTTATAAGTGTGTTACATGCCTTCATATCTCTTTCATGAATTCAAGATGTGGTATCATTATGGGATACAGAGAAGAAAAAGGGTGACAGAAAAAAATAAAAATAGATTTTAGAAACATAATTAAATACTGTTACAAAATGCACACTGAAGTCTTAACTCCAAAGCTAGTATGTAACGATAAAGCCAAGCTTTTGGTCACTAGACCGTCACATATTTGCCTGATTTGTTACCATTAAATACTTTGCATTGGACCAAAGTGTGCAAAGCCTTCTTTTCTGCAAATTAGATTTTTTTTGGCCTTCCTGTGCCTTAACATTGTGTCATGAGTGAAGTAAACTTCCAAAAAGTACAGAGTCGCAACTTTCATTACATTCGGAGTGAGAATTGTGCATCAACAGGTACGAATACAGAGCGACCTGGCTACCTGTACTGTATAGCAGAAGTGAGACGGATGTTTTGGTACGGCAGAAGTGAGACAGATGTGTGCTTTCAGGATTTGATTGGTGTACAGTATCTGCATGATGCTCTCATACACAAATAACACCATAACTGATCAGTGTTCAAATCGTGAACCAGGGCTGGTTTACTATTTGAACACTGACCAGTTGCTATGTTGCTATATTATAGCTGTATTTGTGCTGCAGGGATAGAAAATGAAAATGAAAAATGGCAGTTTGGCTCCTTGCAGCATAAAAAGCAGCTACTGAATGTGGGCCTGGAAAGAAGAAGGTGTTGCTCATTTAAATGGAGGTATGATATCCAGTTAACAACATACACTAAACCCCAGCAGGATGCGTTTCCTTTCAGACACCTATATTTGTGTGTCTGTGTATGTTTTTGCAGATCCAATTAAAAGCAACATAGTGGGTGGTGACTTCAGAGTTCAGAACTCTTTAACACTTGATTCCCTCACAGAGAGAGAAATAAAAAGAAAACACCACATTATCACAGCAGGCGGCATGTGGCAAAAAAACACATGCGCACACACACATTGCAGAGATGAAAAGGAAGTAGTGACGATGGGGCTGATTGAGGGTAATTATACATGCAACCAGACGTGGAAGGAAGAGGAGAGGGTGAGCTGCTCTTGTTAGAGCTGCAGACGGGAATGTATGAACAAACAATGCACAAACACACACCTTATAATTTAACGCATGACAGATGAATCACACGGCCGAGCCATCGTTAATCACCACACCATCACACTCACCTTATGCTATGAACGCTCTGCCTTACAAAAACAACTCACCTGTTCGGCCAGTAGTTGCTGCTGCTGCTGTTGTCTCTGCTCTCTGAAGAGCTGCTGTTTCTGCTGCTCCATCATTTGCATCTGCACCCTCTTCTCCTGCTCCATCACCATCATCTGTTTCATCATGGCCGCCTGCTGCTGGTTGCCCACGTAGCCCGGAGGTGGACCGGACCCCTGGTTGGGCCCCACCCCTGAGGCCACGCCCCCAGCCGGGTGAAGAGGCGGGATGGCGCCCGGCGGTCGTGACATTCCCACCACACCTTGTTCCTGTACAGACAGAGAGGAGGGGGCAGCTGGTCAGATGGACTGTTGAGAAACCAGCCAATCACTTATCAATCAATCAAGTTAAAGGAATACGCTTGTTACGCTTTCTTGCCCAGAGTTAGATGAGAAGATCGATACCACGGTCATATCCGTCTGTTAAATATAAGGCTACAGCTTAGCTTAGCTTAGCATAAAGAATGGAAACAGGGGGAAACAGCTAGCCTAGCTCTGTCCAAATGTAAGAAAACCCACCTACCAGCACCTCTGAAGCTCACTAATTAACACGTTATATCTTGTTATATCTATAACTTCCTGGAGTCTCCACTGGTTGCCTGGCAACTGCTCCCGGTCGAAAAATAGTCCCGTACATAACTCCCCCATAAAATGGTAAATTGCCATTTTTACACTTTGGTTTTTGTACGGATATAACATGTTAATTAGTGAGCTTTAGATGTGCTAGGTGAATTCTGTTATCTTCAGACGGAGCCAGGCTAGCCGTTTCCCCCCGTTTCCAGTCTATGTGCTAAGCTAAGCTAACTAGCAGTGGCTTCATATTTACCATACAGGTATGAGGGTGGTATTGATTTTCTTGTTTAACTCTTGGCTTTTTCGCATCTAACAAAGCCACTTCAAACTATGCAAACCTCCTCTTCAGTGCCATTGTTGCTGCTCTTTATTACAAGTGAATGTCACACAGTTACCTCAGGTACAGAAGGAAGGCACATTCAATACACTCTCAGCGTTGTTGGCATCTACAGTGACACTTTGCACAGTCTGTTTCAGGCATAAAACTGCAGTCAGCCATTATGTTGTATAATAGCTCACAAAGACACAGTCCAGGTGTCTATGAATAAGAGTGAAAAATGAGATAAAGACAGGACTGCCTCAAGATTCAGCTCGTCAGGCCACCCTGAGTCCTGATCCTCACCGCATACATTATCTCCTCATTAGCATATAAAGAGCACTTCCTTCTCCACTCAGCCGTATGCTAATCTCTAATAGGATGAAATGGCCTGCTCTGGCCAATAGGAGGGGAGCGTTTACGAATCTATTAAAGGTTAGACAGCTGAACGAGAGTGGACATCGTTTAGGCCCGCCGGCGGTAAGGGAGGGGAAAGGCCCGAGAGGAGAAGAAAGGACAATTCAGGCCAGTAAACTAAACAGTATGTGTACACATAGAAATGCAACAACACACAGCCACACAGAGGAATAGACAGTGTACAACAAATCACATTTAACTGCAGGGCAAGAATGAAACAGCAAAAGCAGGATTACAGTAGCACATTGGCAAGAGTCTGTAATCACTATACTCAATATGTTTTGAAAGAACCAAAGCCTCATAATCTGTATGGAGGCTCTGCTCTTCTTAGAAAGTAGAAAGGAGTTAGGTGGAGATAAACCTCGTATATTAGAGCACAAAAAAACCCTGTGGAGCAAACAGAATCGGCTGCTTAAGACCAGCTCACCAGACAGCCAGACCAGACTGATCGATGTTCAGAGCTACGTGTCTCATCCACGGCTGGCATGTTCCTGCCGGATGGCAGCGGGGCAGTCAGACGGTGTAATACAGGAGCAGAGAGGGGAAGGAGAGGCGCAGTGTCAGGAAATGACCAACGGGTGGCAGTGGTGATCTTTAAGCGTGTGTGTGTGTGTGTGTGTGTGTGTGTGTGTGTGTGTGTGTGTGAGAGTCTCACTGGCCTCCTCTCAGCAGATGGCTCAATCATGATGGCTCTGATCTACGATCTCTCCCTCTCCCCCACTCACTCTACCTCTTTTCTTCCCTTCTCTCTAAACACCCCGCCATCAAACTCCTTTCTCCACTCCCTCTCTCTCTCTCTCTCTCCCTCTGTAGACAGGGGGCCCTGAGTCATGTCCACACAATTGCCAGGGAATGAAGGAATGAAAGAGAGATGGATTTCAAAGGAAAGAGGAGAGGAAAAGTCTCAGAAAATTGAGTTTTGGTGGAGGTGGTGTGTGTGGTGAAGAAGTGGTAGTAGTAGCAAAGAAGCAGTTAGCTGAAGAAATAACAGAAAACTACTGTATACACTGTGTATAGTTAAATAAAGACATGCAAAAGAGAAAGGCACATGACGGAAAGGATGACAAAAGAGCAAACGAATTAGCAGTAGTATCAGTAGTATCTCAGTGTTATTAGTACTTCGCTGAAGCGTTGCTAATATGCAATGAATTCAATGTCACGCCAATAAAGCTTATTGAATAGAATAGAAGAGCAGGTATCCTCTTCAGAATGAAAAAGGAAATTAAATTAATTGAAGGGAAGAGAAAAGAACCCGTGTGGAGAAAGAGGGAAGGCATGAGAGCAGGACACGAGAAAGAAGGGGAGAAGAGGAGAGCAGAAAAACCCAAAGAGGAAGCGAAGAGGTGACGAGCCAAAAGAGGAGGAGTGAAAGGTGGGATGGAGGGGAGGAGAGCAGGTACCCTGGCAACAGTTGCTGCGGCGAGGAGCAGATGGCACTCAGAGGAGCGGTTATGGCCGCCGCGCCTGGTCACCCTGCACAACGCTGGGCAGACCCGAACGAGTCAGACGTACACACAATCACACTCACAGTTGTCCTACAGTTTTACTTTGGCTTTCTTCGGCCTCTTCTTTCTCTATTCATCAGACCATCTTCCATTCTCTCTGTCCTCACTCATGAATGCTGTTGAATAATGTAACAAAGAGCATCCACAGTCCGTCTGTCTGTCTGTTTTCTCTTTTAGCCCTGTCAATCCAACTCTCCCCATCTTTGCCTCTGTTTCTCTGTGCGTCCCCCCAGATGCTTCATTCTGGCACTTTGGACCTGCTCGAGTCACTCCTTAAACTCTGTGCTGTTCAACAGAAATGGGTCAGCGGCTAATGACGGTGAGCTGCTAACTAAAGGAGGAGCAGAGGAACTCGGTCAGAAACCGGAGTTTGAAACTTGCGGCAGCTAGTGGAAGTGTCCGATGGGTCAGTTTGTAGCAGGAAAGACCGGTCAGAGAACAGAGGATGAAATGAAAGGAGAGTGAATGTATCACAGGTTGTTCCGGAGGATGTGTGTGTTTGTTTGTGTGTGTGTGTGTGTGTGTGTGTGTGTGTGTGTGTGTGTGTGCGTGGCAGAGGCTGTCAGCTTTATTAGGTTAGGTAGCATGGAGAGCCCAGGTGATTACATTACACACGAAGTGAGCGGAAATGTGTGTGTGCATGTGTGTAAGTGAGATAGTGAGAGAGACTGTCCATTTCATTCCTACGTCTCATGGAGACGGTGTCTACTGTATTCACTGTGTGTGTGTGTGTGTGTGTGTGTGTG
>LKNJ01000329.1:16003-51379 GCA_002120245.1 Maccullochella peelii | reverse complement strand
ACACACACACACACACACACACATTACAGCACATGCAACAACATTCAAAAAACAAAGACAAACACAGACAGACTACTACAGCGATTCATGATGCCTCACATGCATAAAGACATTAAGTGAAACACAACTGCACACCATTCGTAAACACACACACACACACACACACACAGAGCCTATCAGAGCAGCGGCGCCTGGCAGCAGAGTGCTGGGTGTCTGTGTGCTCTCCAGAGTGGCTCACATCTGTCACCCACTTGTGTAAGAGAAGGAAGGGAGGGAGTGTGAAGAGGAGGCGAGCAGGAGCAGTGAAAGAGAGGGCTGGATGGATGAGGAGATGCCTCATTAGACCTCTTACGCAGACTACGGCTGCAATCAGACTGAGAAAGTGAACGGGAAAATACATCGGCCCGCATTATTTGTTGATTCTGCATTTGGAGCGAGGGTGGATGCTGCAGCAGTTGATGGTTTGGGGGCGTGTTAGCGCCGCGTCTCTGGTTAGCGTGGCCAGCTTGAAGGTCACAGGTTTGATCTCTCTCACAGCCAGCGCTCATCAACGTCTGAATGTCTTTGAGCTTCACACTGGTTGACCTTGCACTCTGACCTTGCTGGTGATGTCTACAGATGTGTAGAAATATGCAAATCAAAGAGCTCTAAAAAAAAAACACCTGACCGCTGGAGTGGATTCCTGCATGTGTTTATAGGATGTGTAGCAGGTATTGATGTGTGTAGGATGAATAGAAAGACGGATATGAAGGTTGTCATAGTTATTTCATTTAAAAAGGCACCTCTATGTTCCAGGTCACCAATAAAAAGCATTTGCAGCCCATGTACAGTTGATATAAACACAATCTATTACCAGTGATCCTCTGTGACATCTATGAAAATGGCCATGATCTTATAAGACAAGTGACATCGCATGTTTATATAAAAAGCATCCAATTTCTACAGTTCAAATCAAATTCATGTTACTATGTGCATAGCTAAAGCTGTGTTAGCTATAGGCTTAAAACTGTATGCTGCTGCTAACCAAAGATGGCCTATGACAAATGCCAAAATATGGACAGTTCAAAATGTGAAAATAACACAAAATGATGAAAATGTGCACGTTTTGAGACAAAATATCTAACTACTGAGATATTTTAGCTTGTTCATTATTTCCTGCTACATCCACCATTAAGAGAGGGATTCATTTGGCATTATTCATCTGCAAGTCCAGAAACATTAAGAAAAAACTTTTTATGCTGTGCGACACAACTCTTATATTACACAGAACTTCCAGGTAGCCACAGACCGACTGAGTTTGTGTCTGCGCACCGTTGAGAGCCACAGTCAAGTGTCCTCAAGCATCACACTCAATCTCAACCTGCTCCTCATTGTATGTCGCCCTGGTTTAAAGTTTTAGTTAATAACTGACAGAGCAGAGATGGGTTGCAAGAAGAGCTAACTGATCCACTACTTGATGTCCTACACAGATGACCAGGACACTCACACAGTATCACTACCGGGCAACAGTTCTGTATCTCACAGGGAAGTACACGGTTTAAAGCAAGATTAGAACCCATGGCAACTAAATTGTCAGGCATTACGATGGTCTTGAGTCTCAGATCACACTTATATCGAGAAGTTTGTCAACTGGAATCGGCACAAATATGAACATTATTATGTAGTTTGGCTGGTTAATGGCAGCAATATGACTATCTGTCTATGGCTATAATCTGAAAAAGGTAGTGGTAAATTAAGTC
This sequence comes from Maccullochella peelii, assembly GCA_002120245.1. Taxonomy (NCBI): domain Eukaryota; kingdom Metazoa; phylum Chordata; class Actinopteri; order Centrarchiformes; family Percichthyidae; genus Maccullochella; species Maccullochella peelii. The sequence goes on along the minus strand of LKNJ01000329.1, from coordinate 49,640 downwards.
GAGGAATAATGTATTTGTAATGAAGAAAAAAACAAACGTGTTGTGTATTAAGAGTGCGTGGTTAAAACACAAGCATTATTATGCAGCACCTGGCACGTGCACATACAAAAAACACACGTACACACTAACCCCGAGCAGATGGTGGAGCCAGACCTCACAGTATTAAACTATTCCCACAGTGCCAGAGGTAAAGAAGACATCACTGACACACACACACACACACACACACAGTAACAAGGACAGGTGGAAGTATGAAGCCAGAGGTTTGATTCTTAACCACCAGTTGTGCCCACCCACCTACCCTAACCCCACCCCCTCAAACACCCACACCCACACTTACTCAGTTTCTCCCTGAAGAGAGTTATATTTAAACTGCTGGAGAGGAGTCTTGCTCCCCACAGAGGTCTGTTTAATCTCTTAACATCTCTCTGCTCTAAACCCTAACTGGCCTATTTCTGAATCTACACACACACACACACACACACACACACACACACACGTATAATTTAAGGGGCAATGTCAAAGTGAAATACAGACAACCCCTTTCTTTTTACAAAATTCCTCTCACAGACTCAAAAACAACGGACTGCTGGGTTAACAGGTTTTGTGGGGATCATCCTTTAACCATAACTGAACCAACATGATGCCATGCACAGATGCTGTGAAATGCATGTAGGCACGCAGGAGTGGATCAATTTAAGCAAATGAATCCCTGCAGCATGAATGCTGTTTGGAGGCACTGTGCTTAACCAAGGCATTTCTCTGCACACAGGATGCCACCCACAGACAGCACGGAGCCTGGAATGTCAGCTCATGCTTGTTTGCAGTCATGGAGCATGATATTCTTTAAATTACCAAACAAAACCTTTATTTATCTATTCATGTTTGTCTTTATACTTACAGATCAAGTAACCATTTAACGTTCACTCTATAGACTAATGACACATATCATCGCATTTATAGCCAAAACTAATTTGCAACGCTTGTCCCTTGATAGTCCCTGAATGACTTTTACTACTTTTTGCACGCAGTACATCACAGAGAATCTGTCTCCGCTGTATTTCACTGTTCCATTAATAGGATATTATAGGTGGTGGCTGCCTTGACTGATAGGCTTCTCAGCCTACACACTCAGTTGTGTTGGTTTCTACATGCTTACTCCACCACAGTTCCACCCAGGCTCGTTCGCTCGAGGTAACCAGGCGTCAAAAGACTTGTAGCCACACTAGCAGTGTGACTAAATGTATGGCAATGTGGATTGGTCGGTCCACCACTTTGGTCCAGACTGAAATATCTCAACAACTATTGGGTGTACTGCTATGAAATTTTGTACAGACGTTCATGGTCCCCAGAGGATGAATCCTACTGACGTTGGAGATCGCCTGACTTTTCCTCCAATGCCATCGTGAGGTTGACATTTGGGATTTTGAGTGAAATGTCTCGACAACTATTGGATTGTCACGTAGTTTGGTTCAGACATTCGTGTTCCCCACAGGATGAAATGGTGATCCCTTAACTTTTCATCTAGCTCCATAATCAGTCAAAATTTCAATTTGTCCAATATTTTCATGACCAACTACCTAAAAAATGAATTCCCATTCCTTGGTGTTTAGCGCTTGTTAGCAAGTGTTAGCATGCTAACACTAAAAACTAAGATGGTGAACCGTATACCTAAGGATAGCCTCAAAGAGCCGCTAACATGTTGTAGACTCTAAGTTTTGTTCTATAGTCTGTACTCAAAAGAGGATTTACTATAGTATAACTGTTGGAGTACTGGTGGAGAGTCAGGAAGAAGCCGCTAATAGATGGAAAACATGCCCGCTATCATATCAGTTTTTTCCCCTGCCCAGGAACAAAGCACAACACTGGCCACACACGGTCAGTGATCATTTGATGTGAATCAATTGATGCTCGTAGCACACATCGGATGTGATCATGGATGTGCCAATTTGCAAACGTGATAAAAATGCTGCTTTTCTTGAGTCATATGCTGCCCATGTGGGTTTTCCTCAACTTTGCATTGTTGCACTTTTTTTTGTTACCCTTTCACTAATATCTATCTCCTGCTTTACTATTGGCTTACTAGGGCTGTAACTAACAATTATTTTTTCATTGTTGATTAATGTGTATATTATGTTTTTGATGAATCATTTCGTCCAAAACATCAGAAAATAGTAAATGCGCAATTTCCTAATGACCAAGGTGACATCTTAAAATAGCTTGTTCTGTCCCATCAACAGTTCACAATGCCATAATATTCAGTAATATTTTAATATTAATATTTTGCTTTATAAATGACTGGATGAATGACTTAAACAAGTAATCAAACATCTAAACTGTGGATACATTTTCTTTCAATCAACTAATCATTAATCGACAAATTGTTTCTCGTAAAGCAGTTTATAAGCTATTCTAAATCTTATAAATGTGATTACTGAGGTGGATAAACGGTCACAGACGGTGGAATATGACGAGCGGCGAGAGAAGACGGGAGTAAATCATGCTCATGAAGACGGGCGAGGAGGAGGTGAGAGTGAGCGGCGCAAAGGGATGAGATCATTGGTGGCCGGGGAGTGATTGTGGCGAGCAGACGAGTGTACCACCCCGAGAGGGGACCAGGTGCTATAGTAAATCACCCTGGAAACGGTCGCCATGGAGACCTTAAAGACACACATGCGTGTGCACGGTGGAGAGAGGGCCACGTCTGGGCGAGCGTGTGAGTGAGTGATGTAAATGTGTGTATTTTAAAACAGGAGAATGGCGTGAGCGTGTATGTGCACGACAGAGAGGGAGATGTGTTTCGGTGTAATCTAATCATGGCGGCTGAGAATGGTACGTCTGAGTGACAACTCAGAGCCACAGCAGGTGGACTGCTCTTTCTCTTCTCTTTATCTCTCTCGGTCTCTCCATCACTCTCTCTTGTCTTGTGCGCTTTCATATCATAACCTTTATTACTACTGTGCGTGAGTGCACACATATATGCGTATTGAGGGTAATTTACAAAGCTTGAAGCTAGAAGTAGCTATAAACAGAGAGAGCGAGAGGGAAAACCAAACGCTGTGGCGAGTGTGTGTATGTGTATGTGAGGTTATCACATTCAGGCTCTTCCCAGAGAGAATTCCCAACTAGAGGGTTTGAATTATTCACAGCTGCAATCAGTGCAATAACGCGGCTGTTAACGGAGGTAAAGATGCACATCCGTCCATCCTCCCATCTCTGTTTACCTCCCTCCCTCTCTCTTGTTATGACAGTAAACTGCCTTTAAATACATCCAGCCATCCTCCATCTCTCTGAACAGCCACCTCTTCAATTTCCTCCTTTCCTGTCTCACCACACGCTCTGTGTTCCTCTCTCTCAGTTTATCCCTCCTTCTCTTCCTCGTCTCAATCAATATCTTCCCCTTTTCCACTGTTCTCTCATTCATCTCTATTTTTCTTATTTTCTATCTCTCTTCAGATCCCTCCATCCAGCCACTCCTCCGCCCCACGCTGCCCTTCCTCCCTTGTTCTCTGTCCACCCTTCGACAACATCCATCTTCCCCTCATTCCTTCCTTCTTTGTTCACCCGAGGGCTGATCCTTCCTCTTCTCGCCTGCCTCGCTCGCCCAACAGCGCTTCCCTCTCCTCCGCCACCCCCGCTTTCATTTGTTTTTCTACCTGTTTCACATTTGTTTTTCTACATCCACGCTCATCCATCTTTATTCTCGCTGTTGCTCATTTAAACGTCTGGATCCGTCCCTGCCTCAGCAGCTAGCATCCTGCTCCTTCGTCTCCCCGCCCCCTCCCTTTCACCATTTACCGTTTTCCTCTTTTTCCACTCTCTCCTCCTGTTTTCTTTGACTCCACCTTTATAGAATGCCCGTATAACCTCCACCTCTCTTTGTCTCTCCCTCCATCTACCTCTCTAAATCTATCTCTGCCGCTGTCATAGCCCCCTCATTATGCCTTCTCCTCCTCTCCACTCCCTCTCCCTCTCTCCAGAGAAGCCATTAGGTGCTGCTGTAAGGCTATCACTCTTTTGCTCCCTCCCTCTCTTTTCACTCTCTTTTTCTCTCTCTGCCGTAGTCTCGGGGCAATAGGCTCCCCCTTCCCTTCCCTCCATCCCTCTGCCGTTCCTCCTCAGTCTCTCCATCTCTCTCTTCCTGTGTTTCTTCGGGCGCTCGTTTCTCTCCTCCTTTTCCCTCCCCCTCTCCACATCATCCGACTCCCTTCCGCTTCCATCCTCTTCGCCCTACCTCCATCTTGATTTCTCCACCCCTCCAACGACCCCCTACCTTTCCCTCTATCCTGCCATATTCCAGTGAGATAGTCTAGTGTAGCGGTGGACTTATATACACTCCGTACTGTATATATATATAGACTATCTTGTCTATGGGTTTATTACACTCCTTGGGAGGGCTGCTACTAATAGACAGAGATGCATTTGCACTAAATCATACTGTCATTTCATCTCTTATAGGTAGGTATAAAACATATTCCCATTTTCAGCACCAGCTGCTTCACATTTGATCAGCTACATAAACACTGAAGGTGCAATCGATCAGGTCTGCAACTAATGATTATTTTTTATGATCAACTCATTCTTTTCTCGCTGAATCGTTCAGTCATATATATATAAATATATATAAATAGTAAAGTAAAAAGAAAACAGTAAAAAATGCAACAACTCCTCCAATTTAAATGACAAAATACGTTGTTGGTCCATGTCCTCCAGAATGATACATATAAGCATTTTCTGATCCGTTTCAAAAATAAAACTGTTTTCTGATCTTACACCTCAGTGGTTAAGGTTGGGTTCGGTTTAGGCACAAAACGACTTGGTTAATAAGGGAAGGGCGTTATGGCCAAAATCTTCTATCATGGTATATGTAATTTTATATCACGGTAACGGTATATATCACAATACAGTAACTGTTCTGTAAATTCAATTAAGAAATGGTTTAAAATAACCATAGCATACACTTTGACTCTCCTCCTCCATGTTTTATTGTCACTCTCTTCACCGCCACCAACTGTCGCTCTTCACGTCACATGAGAACGTGGTAAGCAGTCCTGCTGCCCAAATCACGTTACCTTGCGAGGCAGCTGGATTTGCAAAATCACTCTTGGGAGAATCACCCGAGAATCCAGCCCTGATTTGCTACTTAGGCTGGTCCTAATATACAGCAGAGACACTAAGGGATATTTCCCGTGGTGTAAACGGGAATGCCAAATCTTTTCCGGTGGACACATTTCTACCGTGACATGGTATACACCGTCATATTGCCCAACCCTATGGTTGAGGTTAGGAAAACATCATGGTTTGGGTTAAAATAATTTGTTAAGGTCGTCAGAGTTACCATAATAACGACTTGGTTAAGGTCAAAGAATGTCACGGTTAAAAGAAACCAATGGAGGAAACGGGAAACATTGTTTTATTGACCCATCCATCCACCCTGAACTCCTCCCTCTGTGGACTTTGTGGCTCTATAATAACGTCACCCAAACCCATCCTTTGCTTTCAATGTGTATTCAACCTCATTTGTTACTGTATTATTTATAATCGTATCTAATTATTTTTATTCCACTTTGAACTAGTACTTCTTGGTTTTACAGTATGTCTTTGTAAAGAACTCGTTTTTGAAAATAAAGTTATTGTTATTTAGGCAAATGACTGATACCGTTGCTCTTCTTGGGAGGGCAAAAAAAAAAGAAGAAAAAAAAAGGCAAGAAATATTTCCAAGAGGTGACTCCTTCAAATCGTTTGTTTTGTCCTAAATTCAAACATATTAGTCACATTTCAGCGAAGCAGGAATCACAGAATTTTTGCTTAGAAAATGATGAAACTCATTTCAATCAATTATCAAGATTGTTGTCACTTATATTTCTGTTTATCGACTAACAGATTAATCAGCTACTCGTTTCAGCTCTACAATGAGTTTCCCAGCAAATCTGTTGGTTTAAATCAGTCACTCACTGCTCACAAGTAGGGCTGCAAGTAATGATTATCCTCATTATCGATTAATCGCTTGGCTTATAAAACGTCAGAAAACAGTTAAAAAAAAACAAAAAAAAAACAAAAGTCCATTAGAAATTCCCAAAGCCCAAGGTGACATCATCAAATGTCTTGATTTGTCCGACCAACACTCAAAAACTCAAAAACATTCAATTCACTATAATGCAAGACCAAGAAAAGCAGCATATTCTTACATTTTAGAATGTGGAGAATTTTTTGGCATTTCAATTACTTAAAAGATTAATCAGTTACCAAAATAGTTGCATTTTCTTTTGATGGACTAATTGATCAATTGACTAATGGTTGCAGCTCTACTCACAGGCTTTTTTCTCAGATATTGTGTGGATAAGATCTGCACAAGAGGCAGACATTTCACCAGTGACCTGCGGTTGTTTTTTGAACATACTGTAGGCCTTCAGGAATACTGACTCTGCTGTAAAATATTCTGGCTGGTTTATTCGCTCTGGAGAAGGCATATAATGATGAATAAATCCAATTTCCTTATCCACTTATTGTATTAGAAGCAAACATTCACAAATGAGTCTGAGCACGCACACAAACGTTATCTACAGTGCACAACCTATCCGTATACTTCCCTTTGTCTTACACATTTAGCTGCCTTTTTATGCGCTGCACCTTCAGCTATCTCCATCGCCCCCAACTCTGCCCATCTTTGTATGCCATTAATCTCTCTCCTCCTTTACCTCCTCTGCCTCACCCCTCCTTCTCTAACGCAGGGGAGACAGAGCAAGGGAAAGAGGGAGAAAGATACGGAGAGAGAGAGAATGACCATTATCTAAGCCAGCATCTGCAATAATTCCACAGCAGCCTATTATCCACAATAGAGCCAAAATGGCCTTTGGTAATATGATGAAATCTGCCGTAAAAAGTAGAAAGGGGACTAAAAGCGTCAGAGTGTAGAAAAACCTCCATTCCTCAGCTGCTTTATCACATTATTGCATTCTACTCATCTCTGTCTGCCTCCCTCCCTCCCACATTCGGTGCATTACTGTGTGTTTCTCTAAATTCTCTCAATTTCACTCTCTTCCTATCTATTGCTTTCCTCATGTCTCACTTTTTCTTTCCGTCTCTCTCTCGCTCTCTCTCTCTCTCTCTGTCTATGTGACTCTCCACGAGTGTGTGTCGATCCGTCGTCAGATAGCACCATGTTCTCAAAAAGTAGAAAATGGAAATTCCATTAAACTAAGTGTTGGTCTCAGGCTCTTCCTAATGCAGCTAAAACGCTAATCCAACTCTCTCTCACACACACACACTCTCATACAGAGACAGACACAGGATGTGCATGGATGTGACTGTGCTTGCACACAAACACAAGAGAGAAAGGACCTTCCAATCAGTAGTGTACCACAAATAGGTGCAGGAAAAACAATTTGCCGTCATTGCTAACAGCTGCTGCTGGTTGTGTGGGTGTTTGAGTGTGAGAGAGAGAGGGAGAGAGAGGGGGAGAGAGAGAGCACCAGGCAGATCTCTCCTCCATCCCTTTTCTCCCCTCCTCCACTGTGTTGTCCCAAGGGAGGTGGAGAGGTGATGTATAGACCCTCTCCTGATCGCTCAGCTCAGCAGAACAGATGGACAGAGAGAGAGAGAGAGAGAGGTGTACAGTGGTAGACTGAACAAAAGCGCGATGCGATGGTGTGTGTGTGTCTGCAGGTGTGCGAATGCATGCAGTGTGGATAGGTTGAAGATGCTGAGAGCTAATTTATTGTTTCAATAATCTTTAAAGCTGCTATCTGTTGTGTTGGCAGGGTCTTCAAACACTGTGCTAGCACATTTCCTGTGTCTGGAGATGTTCTCCATGGTCTGGAATTGAAAAATATTGATCTGCTTGTCAAGTCACCCCTGCTCTAGTGTGGAAGTGTTTTCCCACAGCACTGACATCAACCACTTTAGCCTAGCTGTATCACACTTAACATGCTAGCATGATGTTTGAAGTTTTGCAAAGGCTATTTCAAATAAATAGGAAAACAAAGGTCCTCATAGGTGTGAAATTTTGGACCCGACATGAGACTGACCCGCGGAAAACATACCCAAACCTGACGCGTGTAAATGAAAAAAAAAAAAAAAAAAGGAAAAGGAGCCCCATCTTAAAGGTGCCCCAGGGCAGCCAGAAGCGGTACAAGATAGTCCCAAGGATAACTAGATACGATCCAAAACCTAAGACAGAGAGAGAAGAGAACACCAACACTGCTCTTCAGCAGCTAAATGCTCCACTATGTTCACCAGCAAGTTGCTAGCTTTGTTTGGGGCTGGGCGGGTAGCGTACAGTTGGTATATCAGAGCTTTTTTTGCTGCAAACAGATGAAATTGATGAAAGTGAACCGAAACAGTAAACGTGTGGGCTGTAAAACCAAGACAAAGAGCTAAAAGAGGCTAAAAGACTTAGTACACTTACATGCAGTACACTGCGTACACTATGTACTGACTTGCGTAGGGGGTGATTTTCGACAGGGTGGTGTTGTCTCAAATCGAACACGGCTGTTCTACACTTACTGGAAATGACGATGGCAACATTTGGCCGCTTCTTCTTTTTAATGGCGAATTGCAACCGGGCGGAGCATTAATGACATTGCCGATTTTTGCGATTGACGCACGCCAAAATATCTGCCGGCTCATTTGCTCACTTTCAATTCAATTTGATTAAAAATGAACATGCTTTTACTTTTAGCCGTAACAATCGTAACCGCAGCCGCCATTTTAATAGGTTGATGGTCCCTCCCTTTCCGCTACGTAGCCAAGATGGCGACCACTGAGGGTGAGTACTCACAGTGCACTGCACTTTGCCATACTTGTCAGTGTGAACGCACTCATGCACTCAAAATAATAAGTGTAAGTACAGAAGTACGCAATTTGAGACATAGCATTACTAAAGTCTACCTGTATGTAATGGCAGCCCTTCATGGCTGACACGACGTGGCTCTGGCAGTGAGGCTGCTAAGCCAGACTAAACCAGAGAACTCTCCACACAAAACTGAGCCGTAAAGAGCCAATTACCTCGGTTGTGACCAGAGACCCATCCTCCCGCCGCCTTATCATTTCTACAAAACAAGAGCAATCGAGGAGTGGTTAAGAGGGAGGGAGAGAACAGAGTGAAGGGTGGGTGGAGGAATGACTCGAGGAGGGGTGGAAGGAACACTGTTGATAAAGGAAGGGAGCAAACAGTCACCCTGAGGAGATGAAGAGAAGCAGCAGGAGAAGGGAGGGAGGGGATATATAGGGGAAATCATTTTTGAAGGAGTGAACTGTCGGCCAGCCTAGAGGGAGAAATAGATGTGTAAACAAACACTGGCAATAGGGACAAACAAGAGTGAGCTGGAATGAGAGAGAGAGAGAGAGAGAGAAAAGAGGGAAGGGAAGATGGAGGCAGAGTGGGAGGAAGGCACGGAGTGAGAAAACAAGCTCGACCATGTGTTTAAGTCAACAACGGCGAGAGAAACCTCAATAGAGAAAAAGGTGTGGGCGGGAAAACACTCCACGGGGAGAGAGGAGACAGATGTAGAGGGGAAACAGGCACTGTGAGATGTAGAAAGAGACAGAGGGAGGAGAAGGAAAGAGACGAATCGAGAGAAAGAAATCAAGAGAAAGGGAGATATTTAGATAGTGATGGAAAGTAAAGGATTGCAGAAACTTCCTATAGCTCAGTGACAGTGTTGACTGTTGACAGCAGAAAAACGAAGACGAAGTGGGAGAAGAGGGATGGGGTGATGGGGGGAGGGTGGTGGGAATTAAACGACAAGAAGAAAAACTAATTATTCTGTGATTCCGCTAATTAGCTCTGGCTTTACTGACAAGCTCTGCAAGGCAACAGACGTTTACCAAAGGATTCACACTACCCTGATGGCCCGGGTGGGAGGGACCGGAGGAGGGAGCGAAAGATAGAGGGAAGGCGAGGTGGGAAGGAAAAAGAGAGAGGGAGCGGTGAAGGTGGGGTGGGGGTGGGCGGGGTGGGGTGGGGGGGGGGAGGCGAGGACAGACAGATGAGCGGTCACGGACAGAAGGAGAGAGGAGGTGGCAGTGATGTGGGTCTGAAGTTATCTGAAACCACTCCATCAAGTGGGAGAGAGAGAGAGAGAGAGAAAGAAAGAGAAGAGCAAACCCCTGGGGATAAACGTGTGACGTCTGTTTACCCATGCATTGAGCATCTTTTACATAAACTAACAATTAAAAAGCCTCATTTAGGCTCTTACCACTGCAGATAATGCACACGCTGGCATATCAATGAGGGGAAGTCATCTTTAAACACTGACTGTATTCTAACAGCTACTTACAAAAGACAGAGGCAGGCTGTGTGTGTGGTAAGGATGAAGGGTTTCCCGTGATTCTTAAAATAATTGCTTCCTGGGAATATGTCACTCTTTTCCTGGGATTTCTCGTCACAACTGAATTTGATTTTAAACACAAAACTGTGGATAATTAAGCATAAAATGGCATGTCATTCTTTCATATAGCCTACGTTAGGTAATGTGGTGATATTCTTTAGTAGTACAATTGACCCTTCTCTAAGGCCCATCCTCCTGCTACTCTTGTCTATCTGTTCTAGCACGGCACATGAGAAGTTCATGCAACGTTTCAAGATTCACCACTTGAAATTCTTAGTCCTTGACTTCAGACAAAAGTAGACAAAAGCAGGCAACTGTTGCCAGCAGAATTTATTAGCTATAGCTAGCTAATGTTAGCTAACTAACATTAACTTCAGTTGAAAACTCTTTAATGTTTCCAGCTAGCTAATGTTAGCTAACTTCAAGCTTCAAACGGTATTAAATACCTATTTGATAACCTCATGCATGATATTTTTATAAACTGGCACAGGAAAAATGTAAGATTAGACTGTTTTTTGGTAACATGACGCAATCCAGATGTTTAATTTAATATAATACATAATAGGTTACCTTGGGCAAACAACACAAAGCTTAGATTTATGCTTTAATGTACGTATTTTAAACAATATGTTTCACTTTTACATGAGAAAAACATCTGAAAATGAGGACAAACCGCTGAGATTGGCATCTTGTCATCTTGATTCATACAGAATCATTTCATTCTGTTTTCCAGCAATATCTCTTACCAGTATTAATATATTTGAGCAGTCTAACCATCTTTAGAGTACTGACCTGAGGTTAATACTGCGTGCACGGGCAGGAAAGGAACATGAGTCGCATGCAGCCATACTGGCGTGTTGTTCGGTGGTGTGACGCATGGGAGCATTGTTCCTGGATGTTTAGTTGTAACGTTGGGGCTATTGTTGGCACTCTGATTCATTTTTTTTGAATGCTGCTCTCCATTCTTGATTTGAGGATGGTGGCCTACATATCTTATTGAATTGCGTGCATTTTTGTTTGCGCTCTGCTTTGTTCATACTTCTGAAAACATTTTGCTATTGCAATCTGCTTTTTTAGCATGAAAAGACATTGGGGAAAAAACGCTGCAACAGAAAAGTTGGTCCTGTCATATTAGTAGTTTGCTAAGAAGACAGTTGGTAATGTTAATAAGGTTTTGAGAAGGCGTCTTTGTTTCAGCACATGTTATGATAGTCTTCAGTCCATGATCATACAGATTACACACGTGCTAAGAATCCTGGGTCCCTGCAGGTGTTTTTTCCAGGCAAAAGTAAGGAGATTTTGGCAAGAATTTCCAGAAAATACTGTGATTGAGTAATTAATGCAAATGTACGGTAAGTTTGTGCACAACTGGACTTCGCATAACGTACAAACAGCATTGTGTTTGTGTGTGCGTGAGAGAAAGGGAGAGGCAAATGTAAAAGAAGAAGTGTGTGAGTATGTGAGTGTGTGTGTGTGTGTTTCTGCCTATGCTGAGAGCTCATTTGCAGTTCCTGCTCTTTACTCTGGCAGTGAGGTACGCCACGTGCCAGGAACGTGGCACTCGACAAAGCATTAGTTTACTGATATCACACACACAGACACACATTCACACACACACACACACACACAGACACGCTGCAGCTAATGGTTACTGGCAGATCCAAGCACGAATGAAGGGGGCCAAATGAAAGAGAGGGGTTAAGTCGCTGAGTATGGAGGGATTTAGACCTCAAACAGTTAGAGGAAAAGAAAGAGAGACAGGGGGGCGGGGGGAGTAAAAGAGTGCAGTGAATGACTCACTGAGCGTGTAAGTGTTTAACTGTGCTGTACTGGTGTTAGTGAGTGATAGGGAAATCTACAGGGACCAACGGTGAAGGTAATGCCACCGGTGCGGCAGTAACGTCTCTCTTTCTCTTGATTTCACTCTCTGTTTCTGCTTTTCTGTTTCTCTCTGCGCGTCAGGAGACCGAGGGAGAGAAGAACACGCCGTGGAAGGAAGAAGGGATATCCCTGCATCTCATTTCTCTTCTCCCAGCCTCTGACTTTCTATCTTGTGGCACAAACGGATGCTTCTTTAAACAGATGAGATATCCCAGATTATTGACCCAGTATATGTATGTGTGTGTGTGTGTGTTTGTCCTGGGAGACTAATGTTATGCCTCCAGTTTCTGCTGCAGAGAAATCAATGACAACACAACTCTTCTACCTTAGAAAACCAATGACGGAGTGGTTAGCAACACAAGTGTGTTTGTCAGTGTGTGCGCATTGTGTGTATGCAAGTTTAAGAATGTTTATGTGAGCTTGTTGGTGGACATTTGCACATCCTCTTCATCCCTGCAACACAGAGGGATAACAAGACGTTTCACAGCTACAGCTATAAAATATGCTTACATATCTGCTAATCCTCACTAGTGTCAATGTCTTTCAAACCTGGAGGTGTTCATTAGTGGCTAATGGCGGCCGAGGTGGGCTAATGCGGCAGGTCCTCTCAGAGACCACAGAGGGCCATTTGTGCCGCGGCTGCTGAGATTGATTGGGGGTGGGCAAGAGCGGCATATTGTAGCATCGTTAGCCTTGCTCATTGACCATATGGAGATCAATACTTGGAGCGGCCCGAGGACAGTCAGAAACACACACACACACACACACACACACACAAACATTCCTGTGTGGGAAAACTTGGAGGCAGAGAAATGCACACACTCACATCCACAAACAGCCTGTGGTCTAAATAATGTTAATGATTTGACCATTAGGAGTGAGGCATGAATCAGCGGTAATGGCTACAAGAGAGGGGCTGTATTGATAAATTGTTACACGTGTAAAAGCACGTACACACATACAAACACACACAACATAGCACGGAGCACGATACAATTAAAGCCACACATCTACAAAAACGAGAACGTGCACAGGGTTGTACATGTACCTTACATAGACATGTCACGTTGTGCCATTAGGCCATTTATGACCAGGACCAATCAGGGTACAGGTACTATGATAGTTCCATGTTAGTCCTTTCTCTTTTAACTTAATAACGAACTGGGAGATAAGCATATCGTCCCAGCCATACTTGACAGTACTGTAAATTGTACACAGTGCATTGCCAGATTGATGTTGCATTGCACTGAGGCAAAAGCTGAGCCAAGTTCAACCTTTTTGCCAGACGACCCCGCGTCTTTTTGCTGAAGCAAGTAAAAATATGACTTTCTGTATTTCACTTACAGCAACTGTAACTGTAAGAGTGGTGTGCCAGAAATCGGTCTATGCTATTGCAATTCCTACTATCGCTTACAAAGGCCAATACATGCCACAGATTAATAGGAGTCACAATGTGTTTGGTTGACAAAGCAATCTCATCTCAAGGTCCATTTAGAGGTCATTCTGGGGCTTTCAATCATAGAAGATGATGCTCAGAAAGTGCTCCAGAAAAATCTACAATTTCATCACAACTGAAAAACTCCATCTGCCAATAAAGATCATGGAATGTAATTGAAAGCTCCAAAAACAGCTACTAAATGGACCTTTAGGAGATTGTTTTGTCAACTGCTATTTCCAAGATCAATACTGAATATTAAACCTAGCCTAGCTTAGCAGAAAGACTGGAAGCAGGGGGAAACAGCTAGCTTGGCTCTGTCCAAACTGAAAAAACCAACACCTCTGTAACTAACAGTCTTATTTACACTGTGTATCTTGGTTGTTCAAGCTATACATGGACAGAAATGTGAAAAGGACAACTTGTGAGTGGGTGTGTTACATGTTAATAATAATAATAAAAAGTCAGGAAAGTATGAGACAAGAGGCAAGAACAAATCAAAAGCTCTCAAAAGCCGACACAGCCAACATCCTGACAGTCAATGAAACAAGGATGCATAGCTTGGATGGCCACTTGTACTGAGAGTTTGCAGAGATCACAGTTGGGTGAATATGACAACAACACAAGGTCAGTATCTGTGCCCAGTGCTCTGATACAGAAGTCGGCAGGCTGGAGGGAGGTGGAGGACGATGGGAGCGTTTAGGGCCCGCATTCCCAGGTGAGTCTCAAGACACAACGCCGGCTATTTCAGTCTCATCTGCAAGGAGGGAGAAAAGGAGGCGCAGGAGAGGAGGAGCGGGAGGGTAGGAGAAGGAAGAACGGAAACTAAGGCTCTAAATTTAGCCTGATGCGACATTCCAGAGAAGAATAATACTGCTTCCCCCTGCTGCTGCTTCTGCTAGTGGAGAAAGACAGAGAGAGAGGCAGAGAGAGGCACCAGAGGTGGGAGATATGCAAAGACGATGGCGATCCCATACGTTTTACTGAGACACGTGCAAAAAACTCGAGACAATAGGCTACCAATGAGAGTTTTAGAATGTTTCTATGGTTAACAGGGAAAAACGCTGCGGTATGAAAAGTTTCCACTCATTGACTTGCTGGTGAATGTGGAAGATTTCAGAGCGTGAGTACTCAGGGAAACTATCATGTGATTCTCTGCTCGTCCTCATATCCCTGACCTTCTGCAGAGGGAGGGAGAGAGAGAGAGGAGAGGTTAGTGAGGGGAGGAAGGAGAAGAGGAGAGGAGGAATGTTGAAAGAGCGAGGGAGTAGAGGGACTGGAAGTAAAGAGGCAGAGAAAGAGGAGGGAAGGAAAGATGAGAGGGAGGGAGTAATGGAGAGAAGGATGAAAAAACAAAAACACAAGGTAACAGGAATGAAAACATACCCCTACTCCCTATTGCATGCACACATGGGTGCAAACACACACACAAGAAATGAGTAGATGGTGCGGTTCCCACAATGCGTGAGTATGTGTGCATGTGCTCTTCAGACTCATGTCTCACATGACCACACACACAGCGTGGGGTGCGTCACCCACCAGGTAACTGTGCTCAGATCAGAACAGCTGCGTACAGGTGTGGGGAGGAGTGTTACACATGACCTTTGTTTGTCAGCGTGTTTCTGTGAATATGCATGTTCATGTGTCCGTGTGTGTGTTTACAGGAAAAACAGAGCTTGGAAACTTTCCAGAGTGACCAAAAGTGAAGGAAGTTATCATCAAATAATCACTTAAACTGCGCCCACTCTCCGAGAACTGAAACACATGCATTGCAATTAGCTATCTACACAAACAAACACACACTTTCGATTAAAGGATAATTCTGGTTTATTACAATCTGGGTCTGAATTTTATAGCTTAGCCCACCTTTGCTACCAGTTATGACAACATTGTACTCATCAAAGTGATCACAGAGAGTCCAACAGAGCAGGAAACAAGAGCAGTCAGACCATCAGACAGGAGATAAACGGGTCAACAGATGGAGTTAAAACGGTAGAAATCCCTCACTGGACAAGAAAACTGTGTGTGCACACAACTACAGCAAGGTCAATGGTAATTTTACGTTCGCCACTGACAGATAAATGTTCAAATTCACCAGCTACTCAATAGTGTATTATTTTGTGTCTGAAATCTACCAGCCACTTTCATATTTTACCAGCATCTGGCTGGTGGCTGCTGCTAACTTCCATCCCTGTGTTTGACAAACCTTGGGGTTTGATCTCAATCTTTGATCAATCTCATCTAACTTTTGGGAAGAAAGTAAATAAGTGTATTCCCCAAAATGTCAAACTATTCCTTTAAAACCTGTATGATCTTTTATCGATGTTACCGTGTTCCCACATCTCACTTAACTTGGTGAGTACAATACTGTAATTACTGATAGAAACCAAGACAGAAAGATATTGCTGTCTTCTTGATTTTATTAATTGTACCTTTTTCCATTTTCTTTTTAAATGTCATTATTACCTGACGCTTTGGCAATATTATCTTGTTACATACATGCCGCTAAAGCATATTGAATTGAATTAAAGTGTTAACTCAAATACAGCGCAGAGTACGAGTGTGTGGAAAAAGTAAACGGAGGAAAGAGAGAGTGACAGAAAGAGAGGGAGAGAGATCACGCCAGAGAACTAGGAGGGGGGGGAAGGGCACGTTTGTGCAATTTCAGCAGGAACTGTTTGTGCCGTTCCGGACCAGGGTGACATGGCAGTGGCAGGCATTAACAAACAATCAGCGGCGCCAGAACATCACGATCAAACCGTGGCTCAATTAAAGTCATTTCTCAGCACACTCTGGTAGTTACTCTCAAATGGCACAGATGAAGAGATGATTGAAGTTTTGGTGAAGGTATGATGGGACAACGTGTGTGTATTAGTGACCCCCTTGTAACATGTCGACAAACAATCCCACACCTTCTTTCTCTCTCTCTCTCACTTTCTCTCGCTTTCTCACTTTCTGTCAGGGGCAGGGTGACGGCAGGGCCGGCCACAACGAGGTCAAAGAGAGATTTACTTCCTTATCAATTGGACCAGACAGCTGCCTGTCAAAGGAAAGCGAGGCAGAAAGAAGGAGAGATGAAAGATGGAAACATGGATGAGATGGAGGGCTGCGATGGGCAAGGTCACGTTACTATGGAGATTTTACAGCAGCGTGACGTTGAAGGCGACTGTTGTGACTATCTGACACAGACGCACACATCAAGGTCTCTAGTCCTGTGAAAGACAGGCAGGAGGGTGGTCAGGAGGGGGAAAAAAGGAGGGAGAGAGTGATAGATGGAAATGAGACAGATTTGGTCTTCGCTACGGCAGCAATGGAGAAAGTAGAGAGCTCAGTATGTGTGTGTGTGTGTGCTGCTGCAGCCCTCCTCTGCCAGATTACAGAGTGACGTGAGTGTTATCATTTCTCTGATAGGAGCTCTGCCACAAGAGGAGGAAGAGGAGGAGGGAGGGGATGGAGGGAGAGGACAGAAAGGGGGAGGGGTGACGAGTCTCATTGCTGGAAAATGGTCTGATAGCCAAGAAAAGGGCAGGGAGGGAGGCAGGGAGGGAGGGAAAAGGAAAAGTGAGGCAGAGATAGACATAGTGCCACACAAAGGAACAGAGCATACACAAAGAAAGAGAGACAGGCAGAGGAAAAAGAGGACAAGGGAAAGAGGGAGCAGTAGAAAGTGAAAGAAGGGGGGGGAGGCATGGAGCTTGAAAAGAGAGAGTTCTTTGTGTGTGAGATCAGAGAGTGCAACAGCAAGGCGAAAAGTTAAAAAACAAGCGAGGAGAGAGAAAAAAAAAGGGCAGAAGAAGGAAAACGTAGAGGTGACAGAGAGGTGAGAAGACGACAGCAGAGAGAAAGAAAGAAAGAAAGAAAGAAAGAAAGAAAGAAAGAAAGAGGAGGAACAAGACACGCTGCGCTGCCCTGAGCGACTGGTGGGTCACAGAAAGTGTGTGTGTGTGTGTGTGTTTGTGCGTCCACATGGCAGCAGCAAGCAACATTTACAAAGAGGCAGCTGTTCCATTAGCTACTGCCATTGTGTCTAATTACATCCTGGTCTCCTTAGACACACATGCTCACACCGTTACACACACACACACACACACACACACACATACACAGCATATGTGCATGTAAACACAAAATCGCTTCCTCTCCAGCCAACCAAGAAATCCCTACCATGCACGCTAACAAGGAAAGGAACTTGGAGCGACAGAGCCACAGCATGTGTGTGCGTTTGTGTGTGTGTGTGTGTGTGTGTTAATCACAGTGTCATGCACACTCCCTTACAACCCCACCCCCCTCAACACAAGAATACGAGGCAGAGAAAAGATCCACGAGTGTCTGTGTATGTGTTAGCCAGCATCTTTCCCTTGCTCTCTCACACACACACACACACACACACACACACACACACACACACACACACACACACACCTCCCCCAGCCTTTGAGGAGAGGAGGATCTGAGGCTTTGTGAAATACCAAACATACCAGAGAAGCCACATGAGAGAGAAAAAGGCAGCTTTTGAGGAGCCTCAAAAGACAAACACACTCTCTTACACACACGCTCCATAAGACACACTGCAGTCGTTACAGGAACGAGGCTTTTCACACACAAACACACACTCTAAGCTAACATGATGTAAAAGCAGATAGACAAACACATATTCACACAAACATACACACACAGATCTCCTCCCTAATCAGCTCAGTGGTGTAGCATTTGGATAAGAAGCACTCCTAAGACTCATTGACAATGGTGAGACAGGAGAGCTTACATTGTATTAAACCAGACAAACCGTACACAAGCATCCTTCAAGCTAAGCGTTGCTGCTAACTTGCTGTCTGAAGAATACACCAGCACAGAAATAAGACAACCAAACAGGGCTACGAGCCAACAAAACACACACAAGTCTGGTTTTCCATTAAGTCAAGCCAGGTTAGGTCACAATCTTTCCATTAAACACTTGCAGAAACCTATGGACATGAAAAAGAAAAGATCATAAAACAAGGAAAGCGTAGGACACAGAAGGAATACAACACAAACCGTGTGCATTATTGCGAGAGAGAAAGAAGTAAGAGATAGACAGCGAACAAATGAGTATTCTGAGTAAATGTGAGATAGAAGTAGATGTGAGATATAATAGGTGTTTGCAGGCTCCAAGGCTCCAGGCTCTTAACATCCAAACGATCGCAAAAATGTATCACAGTGCCAGAAAACACTAAAGTTACTTCAATGGTCAATTTTAAAAGCTACAATTTGCAAAAGTACCACGACGCGCAATTCGCCAGGATACGTCCCTGTACCATTTCCCGATGTCGGCAACTCTTCAACTCTTCAAAAAAAGCACTTCATCACATTTGCATGCTTTTGGTGTGTGACACAGTCGTCAATTGATATGCGTCACATGATGCGATGCTTCACAACGTGGCCATATAGTACACAAAATAATCCTACATACTTTACGATTTTATACTAACAGGAAATTATACATCGGATGTCAATCCAACTGTGACTTTAGAATGTCACTGAAAACTTCAATAAGACAGCAAACTATCTTTATTAAGATTTAACACTTATTTTTCAAATTTTTTTTAACTGCTTTACTACCACCAACTGTAAGGAGCTCCTCTATTTCCTTTTTTGCATTGTGTTGTGGGAAAATAGTATCCATCCACAGCACGCTCAAAAATGGACTGTATTTAGTATGCATGCTGTCTGTTTTGAGTATACTTCATTTTGTCACTTTTCCAGTGTGAACACAAAACAAAACCTGCTTAGAACTAGTACGTAGTATGGATTTAGCATGTCATCTAATGTTATGGTATTTGTGTACTTTTGTAGCTGAAAATGGCCGACTGGATATGCATTGTTGTGCAGGTAGCAATCATATCTAGAGAGATAGACCAACTCAGATCTGCACTCTTTCTTGTATTTCTTCATTATCTCTGATTATCATATTAACACATGGACTATGATCATACGCCCCCGTACCCACACACATACACTCACACATGGACTATGCTTTTATGTTAGGATGTTATGTTTTAGATGTCCTTCACATGCTGTATTATGTATTGTGATGATTGTTGGAGCAGGTGATGCAAGACAAATTTCCGTGTGAACAGAGAATAAAGTGTTATCTTATTATGAGAAGTGAAGCCATGGTAGTAGGCATGTAGCTTGCTAGCTAGCTGTCTGGAGATGTCAGGCTGAAGTGTAGTCAGACACAAAAAGTGACTTCCAGCTTCTGCCCATCTGTACTCTGGGTCGTTACTGGACGGTAATAGCCGCGTCCATAAGTAGCGTAGCATCATATGTAATGCGACACAGTAAACAAAGAAACACAAGAACACAATGACGGTCATCGAATGTTTCGTGTTCTTTCTTCTCGGTATGTGGCTGTTTATTACAACATGGACACAAGCTTTGTTTGAGAAAAGGCTGCAGGCAACAAACCGAATGATGCGCGGTCTTGTGACAGTGTTTCCAGCTCCAGCTTTAAGTCCTGGATCAGTGTGCCTCAACAGAAGGGTAACGGAAATACAGGACAGAATGGAGCGGTTCTGTTGGTACCATCCACAACTGTTGCTAATGGAATCGCGAAAACAACCGTTCTAATGTGTAACGAACTGAACTGGACTGGACTGCTTGGTGGAAACACGGCTTTGGAAGGATAGCCATAAAGGCCATTGAGTTGCTGTGCGTTTGACAACGCTGCGGGTAAAGGCGCAGAAATAGTCCAAAAAAGGACGCAGACAGCAGACGTATACGCGGTTCTGTCTATACTACAATGGGTGTCTGCGTACATGGACATGTTTACACGTTTT
Organism: Maccullochella peelii; assembly: GCA_002120245.1. Classification (NCBI taxonomy): domain Eukaryota; kingdom Metazoa; phylum Chordata; class Actinopteri; order Centrarchiformes; family Percichthyidae; genus Maccullochella; species Maccullochella peelii. The sequence continues at coordinate 29,175 of LKNJ01000329.1, read as the reverse complement.
ATCTAGTCTACTTTAATCTCGTCACAGAGTTTTACATCATCGAGTGTCTGCTCACCTCAGACTGTCAAATTATGTGTTTTCATATCTGAAATACAAAGTCAACAGGACAAGAGGGGGATTGGGAGAGACAGAAAGAGACAGAGAGAGAGGAAAGACAAAGCAGGCAGGTCACCTCGCTGAGCTTGTCATCAGCAAAACCAGACATCGTTTTCTCTCCCTCACACACACACACACACACACACACACACACCACAGGTTTCTCTCATCTCACACTTAGGAGGAGAATGGGAGGAGTTTGCCTTATGAGTGACTGCATTACCGGTGCTCTGAGGGCACATTGTCCATTACAGCTCATTAGTTTCCTAAATCACTATTCATTTTCAATGGGGCGCCCTGTGGTCCAATCCCACTGTGAGGAGGAAATGGGAGGCCATACAGGAGGGAATGAGAGAGATCAGTCACGTCATCGACAAAGAGGCCGACACTACGTCGACGTCAAGCAAAGCAAATACAACATCTGAGGCGATGCCCCCCCTCCGCCCCCACCACCACCACCACTACCACCACTACCAACAGGTATGAGCTTGGTGAAGGAGTCACATACTCGCACACTCATACATACAGTCTTCATCCCCATTTCCATCCCCCACCTTGATTTATGAGCTCAACCTGGGAGATTGCTTTTCACATGAGAGGGAGAAACATACACCAGCCTGCCTTTTGAAAGACACACACGCACGCACGCACACGCAATGTCATAAACCCATGCTGCCGTCCGTGTCAAGGTGAAATGGAGTAGGAAAACAAATAGATGTGTTAGTGGCAAACCACTGGTCCGGTGAGCAGTGACTCTGGAATAACTGTCGGACACACACGCACGAATGATTTCCATCCACATCCAGCAATCAGCAGGGCAATAAAGATGTAGAGGGGTGCAGGTCTGCAGATTGTACCAGACATAAAGATGTCAAATGGTCCGAAAGAGATTATTATTATTATGTTTTTAATGCCTTGCTTCTCTTACTGCAGCTGATGTTCAGCACTATACCAACTCCACCTTCAGGAACACTGTCCCACAGACTTTTACCAAGGGGTAAGGAGCTGTGGCCAACAACAGTTCGCTAGTTCTTGAAAAATAGCTCAGGCATTCTGGGAAAAAAATCCTGCAGTGGAAAAAAAAAGCTAATTTAAATCCCTGTGGCAGGCAGGTATGTGTCCTAATCTGCTCCTTTTAAACCCCCCCCCCATCAAACACGCTAATGCTCCCAGTGTGTTGATTAATGGCCACAGTGGAATGGCTCATCCTCAGGGATTGGGGTAGGAAACATGGACAAGGTTCCTTAGTTTTGCAATATATTGTGCTTACTGGTCCATACACACTACAAGAGATGTGAAGCTAAATGATGTTAAATCACATTTGGTGTCTACCTGCTATCTATTTCATTGTGTGTGTGTGTGTGTGTGTGTGTGTGTGTGTGTGTGTGTGTGTGTGTGTGTGAAAGAGAGAGTGTGTGTTGTCTCTCTCAAAACAGAACCATATAACCTCTAACGCCCAGAAATAGTCATCATGTCAGCATGATCTGTAGTCTATTACCGTCCAGCCCAACAGTGGACGATGCTGCCGAGGATTAGCCTACATACCCGTACATGTATTCCAGCATGTAATGCAGGTATTTAGCATTTCTGGATCTGCTTCTCAACCAGAGGGGGAACACATTTTTTGCTCCCTTTAGGATTCTGAAACTCACCAGACATCATCACTATTTAACCAACGAACCTGAATATTGAAGTAGGGAGACATGAAGTGAACAAACTACTACAAAATATTCACATGCCTGCCTACATTTCCCATCATGGAGGCAATATATTCACCGTGGTTGAAGTATCTTAACACAAATCTATACACTACCCCCTTTTTCCCCAACCTGCTCCACACCCCTCGCACCACACACTGCATTGCTAGGAGAGTGTATGGTGTGATCATAATTGCTGTTTTACTACCTGAGTAAGAATCGACTAAATGATTACGCTGCATCACACGCCAGCCGCTTTCATATCACAACTATACAGTCAAACAGAAAGGATTTTCAGTTACTTATCGTCATCGCAACAAAACAGGGCACAATGGAAGCTGCCAATGAGCCGATTATAAGCAGCAAGACGGCCCAGTGTGTTTTTCTAAGGTATGGTTCGGTAGGTTTCTTACTATGACCCTTTTCTTTCATTGCGATTTTATTTTTCAGCACGGGCTCAGGTTAATGTGACTTTACCTACAGTGGACTGAAAATAACAGGATAAAGGTCCAATCCTCTCAATAAATCAGCCGCCGGTCTAGATCACCCTGAGCTCAGGTGGATCATTTATAACACGTTCACATGTCACAGCCGCTGTCCGAGGTGCTGATCCCGGGACCACCAGGGATGTGGGAGCTGTCTGGGGTGCTCGCCATCGTCGGATATGCTGACGAGCAGGATTCCCACTGCTAACGATGACAGAATAAAATCTCCACTGCTGAGAGGATTTGCTGTTCTACACGCTGATATTATTTTAGGAAGCTTGGCAGTAAATTCTGCTGTTGTTTGTCTGTGGTGACTTTGCTGGGGCACCACTCTGGTGTTTTCTATTCCTCTTTGTCGTCTCTGACCCGATATGGTGCGGTCCCCAACTTGTACCAAATTAAAGTTTTCTGCCTGATGCATCAGTTCGACCAAAGGACACCGATGTAAAGCATATGAAACAAAGATAAAGGGTGCCTCAACAGGATTTAACTTTTTTAAAAAGTACACTCACTATGTGCACCCTATCTGCTTTCATTATATTATCATACTGTGTCTGAAGCTCTTGCATTATTTTGCATTACAACCACAGCATGATGGCCAGACGTGTTCTCAATTGTACTCAACAACACAGAATAAAGGAAGCATGTGAGATGACTCAGCAGTACTTTATGTAAAGCCATGCTCTGTGCTGTACTCCAAAAGGAAATTCACTGTGCTGAACCGTCAATTAACAAATCTGATCATCAGTAAAAGGTGTTAATAGTCCATCGTCTTGTCCCCACATGAAGGCGTATGCCCTCAAGGCAGAAGAAACCTGTCCTGGTAAACACAGAGGCAGAGCCACAAACACACACAAACATGTACAGATATTGTTTACTGTACACACAAACACACACACACACACACACACACACACACAGAGCCACGGGAGAGAATATGCACGCACATACAGTATATACACACTCACGCACACACACATACACACACAGGTTTGCTGTTGATGGTGCAGGTAAAGCTGTGCTTTCCCAAGCAGTTTGAACTTTGTGTGAGACTGGCAAACATCCCTGTGTGTGGGGTAAGCAGATTTTCTGCCTTCTTGCGCAAAAACTACAATAAGGGAGAGTGGGATGGAGGGGAGATGGAAGGAGGAAAGGAAATGAGGGAGGGAGGGAGGGATAGAGGAGGAAGGGGACGGCAAAGGGAGAAAGGGAGGGATAAGGAGAATGACAATGTGTTTTAGCGCTTACCTTCAACAAAATGATGGTAGACGAGGAAAGAAGGTGAGAAAGTATACGGGGAAGGTGAGATCTCTTCCCTCAACCTGCAGCAGTGCAGAGCACATGCTTTATACTACTCACAGGTGGAGCTAAGTCATGTGACAGTAAACCTGCACCAAGTCAAATCTGTTGTTTACACATCTCAACACAGCATCTACTCTGCTCCGTCTGCAGAATTCAAGCACAAACTATGAAAAGTAAGAAAACACTATTTATAGTGATGTAGTGTAAGTGAAGAGGGAAACATTTCTGCACGGTTTGGGGACTTAAGAGGAAGATTGTAAGATGCAGTTTGGATATCAATTCATTTTTCTTATTAAAATATAGTCTCCAAGGTTGGGGATGCCTGAAATATTTACAATAGAAATTGCAAGAGTTCAAATGTAGACTAAAATAATCTTGTAAATGGAGATTTTTCAGCAGACTGGATTTAAAAAATATGACTTACAAACACATGGAAGCCTTTATAAAATAACTGTGAGCTATTATTTTGTATAATAAAAAATATGGCGCATTGTTCACAATTTTTTGATATTTTACAGAACAGACAATAGTTGGAAGATTAATCAATTAATCAATCCAGGAGGAAATCAGTCCTTAAGTGACATTTACTTGAAAAAAAAAAAAAAAAAGACATAATGGTGATTAATGAAATCCAAAAGTGTCTACGTTTTTAAAACAAAAATTCAGCATAAAAAAATGTATCTGCAGCTTCACCTGTGAAAGTGTTTATCACACAGGTGTGTAATTCTGTGCCTTTATAGGAGAACTTGACCTTAGTGTTTAGTTGCGGAGCTGCTTGTCGTGTTTGCCGTTGGACTTGAGACACGATGCCGATACTCCGTGGGACACGCCAGCTTTTCCTTTCATATGTGGTTTCACGGGCCACTAAAACCAAATGTTGTGAAATTGCCGTTCACAAATGTCAGAGCTTTGGTGGAGCGTTGACCATGTGTTATTGTTTACAGAGGCATATGAAATAAACTAGAGCTACTAAAGGGGAGAGGTGGAGCTGATAAGGATGGAGTCATCCACCCATCATCCCACCATTCCTGCACCTTATAGCTACAGTACAAAATTACATACAGCCAGACACGCCATCACCATACAGTCCCAAACTAGAAACAAGCACATTGGAATATGCAGAGAACTAAACAAAAATAGCACCTTCAGCCACATTTAACACAGTCACACACACACACACACACACACACACACACACACACACACACACACACACACACCAGGCAATTGGATTTTGCTGCTGCAAAGAGCAGCTCAGAGTGACATGAAGCATGTGAGACTGACGCTCAGAGCCGCCAAATTGAAACTCTGTGTCTAAAGTGAATTATCTTTGGCTGGCTGTGGCGGCTTCATTGCTCTGTGTGTGTGTGTGTGTGTGTGTGTGTGTGTGTGTGTGTGTGTGTGTGTGTGTGTGTGTCACCCCCTAAAGTCATAATGTGTGGGTGTGTATGAATGTGTCCCGGAATTAGTGTGACAGCGCATCTTTCCTGGTAAGGGTGTGTGCGTGTTTATTTATGCAATTGGACGGGATGTTGGGAAGCTTGAGAAATAATGATATAAGACTGCGAAACAAGAGTCGGGGGGAGTTAAAACAAATACACACACTCACGCAACTCGCATGCGCACAGACCTCTGGTATGGAGAAATCTGCCTGAGTGTTCCTGTTAGAGGGGTTAGTTTGATAAAAGAAACGGTACTCTGGGTTATATTGCAATGGTGTTATTTAGTCTTCACTATTGCATACAATGGCAGCTTTAAATAAATGTTGCCCTCTTGGAGTGTGTGTGTGTGTGTGTGTGTGTGTGTGTGTGTGTGTGTGTGTGTGCGCGACAGTCAAAACAGCAGTCTTCAACGTCACACTGTTTTGCCCGTGACAGCTCTCCCCCCCGGCCATCTTTCTCGCTTTCTTTCTGTGTCTTATCATGGTGGATAGGACCCTTGATAGGTGTCCTGTGCCATGCCTGATAACACCGCCTCCCTCCACTGCAGCTGTCACACCGGCTGACAGATGGACCTGGTACAGGCACACATGTACGAAGCGGACAGGTGCAGTTCACACACAGACAGAGCGCGTGTTTTGCGGACCATGACAAGAATAAAAACACAGAATAGAGCATGCTAACGCATTAGCCTAGCCATACATGCCAACATAGCCCCAATGATCCATTGTTATTAAGGATGGAACTAATCTTGTATAACTGAGAGGGTAGTTATCTAGTCCTCTCAGTTCTAGCTGCAAAATGCCAAATGTTGAATATAAACTATAAACTCTGTAAATTGGCCAAACTGCTAAATGAAACTTTGTTGTTGTCTTCCATCATTAAACCTGCTCTGCTAGCTGGCGTCTGTTAGTCAAAGACATCTTTCTAAAAAACATTTTAAAAAAACACCACTATGCTGTCTGTAGCTCTGTTAGCAGTAGCTCCACGTGGTACTGGCTGCTAGCTAGCTTTAGTCGAAATCTCACAATTAAAGCTTAATATTTAAATATTTTCAAACCTTAGCAGCAATTTGTCTCGTTTGTCTGTGACTCTGTAACGTTAACATTAGCTGTGAACATGATTATTTAGGAGCTGTCTGATATCTTTAGCTTGAACTAAGTGTTTGTTTGTTGGTACAATCTTAATTAGACAACCTTTGTTTTGTTATGACAGAAACTAAGTAGTGAGCAAAGCTAAGTACACCATTAATCAGTCAGAAGTGTATTAGTCATCATGGTTAATAGTTTAGGGCTAAGTTAAAGGCTCTGCACATCTGCACGGGTGTTTTCACTTATTCCAGCTGATTAGACCTCTGCTCAAGTTAAGCTGGGTGTAGTTATTCTGGGAATTATGTGAAGTCACCAAACTACATGTACCAGTAATAATGAGAAAGGTGTAGGTCTTGCTCTAAAAAGGTGAGGAAAACCCTGCAGGTGTATCACGGGCATGTTATTGACCTTTAACTGTATGATGTGAGATTCAATTAATTAACAGAATACATGCAAAGTTCTTCATCATCAAAAGAATAAAGAATATTGCTAATTATCACTATTCTTGGGCTGATATCAGCGTGGTCCAGCCCTAGTTGTTATAAGGTACAAATAAATGCAGCAGCTTGTCAAAAATAGATATTTTTTAATTTTTAATTTTTTGCTTGTTTGATATTAGGTGACAGGTGAGTCTCCTCTTGAAGCTGGAGATGGTGCATTACCGATAATGGTTGCAAACAGAGCAGGGAACCAAATTTCTGTCTTCAGGTAACAAGATAGTAAATCCCAAACTGCTCAAAAGGAAGTCGGCATACAGACCTGTAAATATAATTTGAATGTCTTATAAAGTGGCATATAGAGATACACCCCAGTTTAGAGCAAGAAAAAACATTTAATAAGTTTTCTGCCCTACACTACCATTGACCAACGTAGTGAGTTGTTGCTGAAAGAGGTATTTTTTTAGTAATTTGATCTCAGAGATCACGTGGTAATCAGACAGTGCTGCAGTGTCTTTTGTTTCTTAGATTTTCTGCTGATGAACTTGATCTGTAGGTGGCGCTCTCGTCTGTTCAGTCCAGCTTTATTGGGTACTGCCAATTTCATGAACTGGGTATGGACTGAATAAAAACTGCGTTAAGTCGAAGGGTGACAGAGAGTAGCAAAAACAACATTTATTTACGTGCAAATGTTGTAGATCATTACTTTAACCAACTAAGCATGATTTTTATTATCAGAAGCATCTGAAATCACTGTGCATCTCATAGCAAACACTCCAACACATAAAAATGACTTACATGTGCATAGCTGTATCCTGTAGACCCAAATAATTAATCAAACTACACAAACAGTGTGTGTGCACTTTTGTGTTTGAATGAGAGGGAGCCACAGTGCCAGTGGGAGAGAGAAGAGGGAGGTAGGGAGTGTGGGAATAAAGAGGGGGAAAAGGGAACGAGATGGAGAGAAAGAGCTTTGCGCAACCATCAATCACCTTCTTGGGGTTCAAGTTTATTTGGCTTCATTTTTTATTTTTTTATTTATTTATTTGGAAATACACAGCACACGGGAGAGGGAGAGGAGCCGGGGGATGGAGAGAAAGAGAGGAAGACAGAGGGAGAAAACAGCATGGCGGTAGAGAGAGGAAGAGGGGAAAGGAGGTGGAGAGTGATATACGGAGGGGGTAAACTACCTGGGAGTGAGAGGGTGAAGAGGGAGACGGAGAGGGAGGAGTGGAGGGGAGAGCAGAGAAGTCAGGAAAAAAAAAAAAAAAGAGGGAGAAGATATGTGCAGGGAGGGCACAAAAAAGGGAGGAACCAGGATTATACAAATGCCTCTGCATCTACAAGTCTTTAAATATGTGCAGAAATCGTGCAGACATTTGTATAAGCATCAGCACACACTGTTAAGGGTGCACTAGTGTCGCATTTAGCAAACAACATTATACAGGAAACACTAGAAACAGACACTCGATCCTAACACCACGAAAGGGAGAGAAAGAAGAGACATTAGCCAAGTGCACGTATGGAGGTGTGTTTTCTCTGAGTGTGTGCGCCTCTGGATCCACAGCCTGTCTCGGAGCTCTAATGAGAGACGAGAGCTCCCTCCGTCTCCATCTCCTCAATCACTACCCCGTCCCTCCTGCTCTCCGCCTGCGCTGCTGTCGCTCCTCATAACTATTTGGACATTTGTATGTAGGTTACTCTCACTTTGTGTGTCTCCATGTTGCTCTTTTTCCCCTCCCTCTCGTGCGAGCATCATGTGATCTTTCTCATGCTGCGATCGGTTTCCATTCCCTCTCTACCATGTAGAGACCTCCTCTGCCCTATAACAGCATGCAGCCCATGAGCCTGTCCTCCCCATGTTCTCATACGGTTCTTTTTTTCCAGTGCGGCCCACTTCTCCTTGCCATATTGCCCTACTAACATATGACTCACAATTCCTCCTTGTCAGCTCATTCATTCCCTCTGTTTTACTATTTAATCATCCATCTCTCCTTCCTGTTCTCTCTTTCCCTGTCACTATCTCTCCATCTCTGCCTGTTAAAGTTTTCAAACCATACTGCTTGCTTTAACTGCACTTTTAAATTCTGGTCACTCATTTTTTAGCATTGCATTAGCTGCTTGTTTTAGACCCAATTCGAACGCAGATACAAAGCACAGACTGGCATGGCTTCCAATTATCTGCTTATTATCTGAGTATGTCTGTCAATTCCTGTATGGATTAATATTAACTTTGGGACTTTACACAGCAGAAGACAAACAATATGAACTTTGACTTCTAGGTGGAGCATGTTAGTCATTGGGCTTGGTTCCACTGGATGTGACAGAAATGTTGTGTTGTGTTAGATGGCAGTATCCAGTACGTGGCAGTGTCACGGTGTTCTGCCATCTATCATCGTTTGGCAGTCTAGGTGTAAAACCACCAGCAACTACCATTAACGGCCCTGAGTGGGGGTATGCCCGAAATTAACTAGTTTGTAAGATGTGTTGTCCAACCTCGGAGCTGTTCTGAACGTCCGCACTTGAAGACCAAGTGCCTTTATAGAGAGAGGTGAGGCAGAATGAACTGTTCAAGTGGGAATAACGGAGCACACGTCCTTACGGAAGGCATTCATTGAGCTGCATTTGCTTTAACATGCAAAAAGTGACACAGATAGTTGCGTGATGAGTGGAAAAACAAACGGACAAGGACTTTACAACGCATACTGACGCCTTTACCACACAAATAGTCTGTGTACAGCATTTTCTTTCTTGTGTTTTAAAAAAAAAATGTTTTTATCGTTATGGGAAAGACGTTATCAATGAAAAGTAATAGTATCATTGACACCTGCCCTGGTATTACTTCCTTTTGGAACAAAACCACCCATAGCTCTGTTTTTCTCCCTTCCTGACCCAGTACAGACAGTACAGATGAGTTCATAAAGGTTGTCAAAGTATTTTTGCTGGCAGTGCTGCGAGAACATGCCAGCATACTCACTGCAACCTTAAGACTGTTGTTGATGTTAACGCCAAACAGGAGATCTTACAAATCACTTTCTTTAGCAAATATGACTTGCAAGCTTCTCAAATCAAGCACTGTTGAATTGCAGACAAGGGTGTATACTGTGGGGAGAAGAATGAGTCTGTGCAAAAACTTTGACAAGTTCGGCTCTCCAGCTTGTGAAGTGTTAGAAATCATGCTTTTGGATCGCAAATTTGCCATTTTGCCTGTCTGAACACGGCAAATTTGATTTTGTTTGGAGTATAGGCACAGTTTAACACACACACACACACACACACACACAACTCTCTCCCACACCCTCCCTCGGTTTTCTCTCAGTTTTCCTGTCTTCTTTCTGCCACTCTCCTTTCTCTCTTTTCTCAGTATCAGGTACAAGACTGTTGGATTAGGCTCCTTTAAAAGCGGATTAGCTGTGTCGGAGCCGTTTGAGGTAAATTGCTCCAAGGAGTCAATCTATCCCCTCCACCACCACCACCACATCCTTTCTCCTCTGTAAGACAGAGTCAAAATTCTCAACCTAATCCTCAAAGAGCCTTACCGCACCTCCCTCTGTCCTGCACCCCCCTCTCTGTTTCGGTTTTCCCTCCTCCATCCCCCCCCTCCTTCTTTCAGCCCACACAGAGGAGCGATGAGGAGTGGAAGAATGATAGACGTGTGGGATGGGTAAGGTGGGGTGGAGGGGGGTTGAGAGGAAGGGCTGGCATGCGAATACACTCCGACAGGCACACGTAGGTGAACCGTATGGTTTCACAAGACTGGCTGCTTTTGTTGTGTGTGCGCGCATGTGTGTGTGTGTGTGTGTGTGTGTGTGTGTGTGTGTGTGTGTGTGTGTGTGGATAACTGCTGTAGCATGTCACTAAACAGTGGTGAGTGGTGTTAATTGTAAGTGGCTGTGTGGCTCTGTGTGTGTGTGTGTGTGTGTGTGTTAGCATCTGACTGAGCAGATGGGGAGGATGGGGTGCATTTTGGGGACAAGGGCGGGGTCACATCTGTGTCGTCCCTCGCGCATTTGTCTTTGTGTGTGTGTGTGTCACTTGGCATGGTGGCCACATTTAGAGCCATCAATAAAAACAAGGTGATTAGCAAATTGGGACAAACACATTATTACTCCAAATGAATGGACTGACCTCATACTCTTTCTAATAGCCAACTGTTTTCCCTCCTATCTCTATCAACATGTCCAAAAAAAACTGTATTCTGTTTATTCTAGGCTTACATCCAATTTGTACAACATTGATAGTGCGCTGTTAATGCAACCTGCAGCTGAGCCTTATGCCATATTTATCACTAAACTATACACAAGTACAACCTGCTTATAGCCTGGAACATTTGGACGGAGACAGGCTGTCGCGTATACACAAACACACACACACGCACGCACACACACAAGCTACCGCTGCCTACCCTCGTCTTGGAGCTGCCATTGATTTGGGCTGCAAGGTGCTGTGGGCAATGGTTGCCATGGCAACCGGCAGCCGAGCAAGGCAGCCAAAGTTTGAGCTGGCATGAGGAGAGTGTGTGTGTGTGTGTGGACTGTTTGTGAGTGTGTATATAAGAGGTAGAGCAACCAAGCATGCATTTATGTTTCTGTGTGTGTGTGTGTGTGTGTGTGAGGTGCTGGCGGGGTGACAGCAGTCTGTTTAGTATGCAGCCTTCTGACTGCATCTCCCTTCCTCCCTCCTTTGGCCCACAGACACAGCATAAGAATGATATATATACACACACACACACACACACACACACACACACACACACACACACACACACACACACACACACACGGCTATGGTTGCTCTTCTACATAAGTCACATACACATACACTCAGACACCACGTGCCTGCAGACATGTCGACATGTCGACATGTGTCATGGCTGGTTTCCAACACAGTGAGGCCTGCAGGTCAATACTGCAGATGAGGTTAATATTAGAGAGGGCTTGATTACAGGCACACACACACACACTGGAAATAAACAATCCTCCATACAGTGACATTCCTCTGAAAAAGCAGCCTGTTGGTGGAGGTGAGTATTGATATTTCTTCTCCAACCCTGTAGTCACACCCCCAGGCCATGTCGAATGGGTGGAGATGGTCTGTCTCTGTGTGTGTGTTTTCTCTGGCGCTGTAGGAGCAAACCAAACAGCTTTGTTGGGGAGGGGGAGTCGGGGGACCCTGGGAATTGTTTTCCCTCCCGCTGCTGCTGCCTCTCTCTCACAAAACATATAGATATATAAACACACACACTTATGTGCCCACTGTAATCTCTATACATTTGCATAATACACTCGCTATCATGCTTGCTTACTGTGTATTAAACACACACGTGTATACGATCTTAAATAACTTAAATTCACACACACATACACACTTTTGTATCAGACAGAGTCTAGCATTAAACCAGATACACATGCATACATTTATATATAGCAAGAACATACACAAGCAATGACACACACACACACACATATTATTGATTGGGAGTAGTGAAGTGGAGCTCAGCACTAACAGCTCCCTCTAAGCACAGGAGAGGCAGAGTGGTTAAGGAGGCGAGGAGGAGGTAGAGGGAGGGCGGATGAGGATGGAGGGAAGAGATGAAAGGATGGGAAAAGAAAAGGAAAAGAAACGCTAGGAGAGGAAAGGAGGAGAGGACAGGAAAAGGAAATGAAAGAAAAGGAAACGTGAGGAGAAAAGGAGCAGAAGAGACAAGAGGAGAGGTGACGAGAGGAGAGAGGAAGCAAAGAGAACAGATATGAAAAAATGGACAGCGGGAGCACAGAGAGAGCTGTTTATCTTGTGTTTGACTTAACAGGAAGCATCTCAGGAGGGACACACACAGAGAGAGAGAGCAAATACACACCAGAGCACAGCAGACTCCACCCTGCCCCCTCCACCTCCACCCGAACACCCCTTCACAACCTGCCCCCCCACCACCCATCTTCAGAGCCTCTCTACAGGATCTGAGAACAGCCCAGCTCAAGCCCTGACACGTGTGCCTGAGAGAGAGAGAGCGAGCTGTATTCACTTGTGTGTGTGCATGTGAGAGAGGGTGAGGGGGGGTGACAGAGTGAGCAGGAGATAAAATGTGTGTACGTGAGGGAGGGAGGGAGGGAGGGAGGGAGAGAGAGAGAGGGTAATATCTCCTGCTCATGGGGATAGGTGGAGGAAAGAGAGAGAGAAATGACTTGGTTTGGGGCTGTGCTGTCCCCATGTTGCCCCCTCCCTTCATTCTTCACCATGTGCTTTGTAATACAGCCACACAGATATTGGATTTTTAAGGCCGATACAGATATCGATATTTGGGAGTTTGGGAATTTCTCAGTACTGACAATATTCTGTAAATACATAACATAAAATCCCTTCATGTTCCAAATCCATTAAATTTGGTTACATTAATATATGTCACAGTAAAAACATATAGCAGCAAATATAACACAGTGGAAATTAAATCATTAGTATCAATGACAACTGTATCCGACAAATACGAGAAAAAGATATCAAAGTTTTGATAAGAAAAATAAGATGCAGCCTATAAAGCTGAAAAAACTAATCAGAACTATAATTAACTAAACTGAACTATAATAAACCTTAGTTGAAGTAGTGTGTGTGTGTGTGTGTGTGTGTGTGT
>LKNJ01000329.1:4381-15993 GCA_002120245.1 Maccullochella peelii | reverse complement strand
GGGGGGGGGGGACTAGCCTGTGTTATGAAAATTAAAATTATCTGTCACCAATGACTAATTCATCTTTATTAATTCATCCTTCATGTAATGGGGCCGCCACTTTTTCAAAATTTCAAGTACTAATTAAAGCTACATTTTTGAATGTATCTGAATGCAACCCACGGAGCTTAATCCTAAACTGCGCTGTACAATCTACGTCGTTCTGTACAATCACGGTGTCTTCGCTGCCTTACTGAGTGATAAGCTAACAGGCAACTTTGGGTTTGCTGTCATGGTAACGTTAGGCATCAAGTGACCTTAAGATTTTTCCGTCTGTGGCGTCGAATCCAAAATGCTTCCTCACATTACTCCTCAGCTGGTGCGGTGTCGTGATTATTGTTATCTTCGGCACAACTCGCTAGTTTGTGACATGTTGTATGCTAACTAGTTAAATGTATTTCTTTTGTTTTATTAAGTAAAATTATTTTGCATTTTAGGTTTTCAAGGACAAAAAAAAAAACACACAGAAAACAGTGAAAATGAATAAATCTTGCAGCACCCTTGGCCCGTACTTAAGGCACCCACTTTGGGACCCACTGCAGTACATTAATGATTTCACAAATGGCCCTTTCTGGAGTACAAGGCACAGCTTATTGCATTTTTACACTGTGAATTTTGAATTCGGACAAATTATTACAGATCGGTCTTTTCCAACAGTAGTTTGAATTTCATATCTGAAGAGACAACTATCATTAGCTCAATTATAATAATTCACTCACTTATGTGATACAAGCTTCAGGAAACACTGAACACCGTTATATACCATACCGATACCATATATCTGCTCTAAGATAAAATCAGCCGATGTATTGGTCGGGTTCTAGTTCAGCGCGTGTGAGAGACCCTATACGAAACTGGCTGTTTGTGTGTGTGTGTGTGTTAAGTCCACCACCCCTGAGACCTTGTGGAGGTCAGGGTTCTCAGTAGAAGCGGATGGTGAAAGGGATGAAAAAGAGGGCAGAGGGGCTGATGAGAGAGGCTTTACCTCTGGAAAGAGAGGGGTGGAGAAGGTGAAGGAGGGGCTTTGTCAGAGAGTGTGCGAGCCTGTGGGTGTTTTTCAAAGCCTGTTTATTTGTTGTGTGTGTACACATGTGTGGAGGCTGGTGTCGTGACTCACAGGACCATTAGCACTGGCATCGGCTCCTTCGTGCACCGCAATCCCTGTGTGACACCGTGATCTCCTACGCGCACACGCACATACACACGCACATACACACACACACACACACACACACACACACTTACTCATTCACACATACACAAAGTCAAACCTCCCGCTCCAATTTATTAGGATGACACCAGAAGCCCTCCTCTGAGGCCTACACCTGTCAATCCATTCTCATCCAATCATCACTCAGATAACCCCAGAGACCCGCCCCCGCGCTGCTAGCTTCACACAGCTGCACGCACACTTGTGCAACAAACCACATCCGTCTCACAATCATTCTGTCACACGCACACACATACACACACACTCAGTGAGGCAACCGTATCATCCGTCACACGCAGACAATCACACACATCTTCCACAGACATCTTCATGCACGCGCCTCCGCTCCCCCCACTTGCTGCTTCCACTGAGACATCCACCACTGTGGCGACGGTAACCGCGACAACGGGCATAAATTAGCGTCATGGCGATATGCAAAGCGAGGGAGCAACAATTAAAGCTTGACTAACGAGCTTTTGAGGAGCGAGGCTGAAGTTTCCCCGAGCAGCTGCTAACTGGATTAGCCTACACACACACACACACACACACACACACACACACACACACACAAAGCCAAAGGCTGATCCTCTAATGCAGACAAAAAAACCCAAATCTAAACACAGCTAGTATCACTTCACCCAAACACAAACACCATTACCAAGAGTGTCCCAGGGGACATCGACATATCAACACGCTCCAGGAAACATACATGCACACCTTTAGTTAAGCAGGTGAGCTTTGACAGTCATCAACAGCTTTAGCAGACATTGGTTTACCTGAATAGTCCAACCAAGTCTACGAACTGAACAACATGGACACATTAACTGTTAGTGAACAGAAAGTACACAGCGCACATTCTAATGATACATAGCAACCAACAGGCTAACAGGCTTGCTAACGCAGAGAGGAACTGTTATTGAATCATCTAAAAGCAATAATTATATAATAAATACTGCGTCCTATCTGTCTTTTGTTTGAAGGGCATGTCTGTTTAATACTTCATTTGGACCAAGCAATTAAAAAGCCAGTGTGGGGAAAAGAGCAGCATTACTCTTTTCCCCATTGGTTCATTTCAGCTTGTAACTGTAGCACCTCCGTGTTTGTTGCATTTGGCATATGTTGTCAATGTTTTCAAGATTTCTCACCTTGACATACTGAAGAATTTTGCAGCTTTTTTGTCCAATGCGCCTACAATTTGGGCACAGATGGTTTGAAAACTCTAATATTAAAAGAGCCGATTGCCAAGACCTCTTTAAAGGCCGACAAACATTGCACCTAGTACAACACACCTCTGTAACTGCACTTAAAAGAGTACTCCAGGGATATTGTATTACACTTCAATAAAGCGAGGGGCATTTATCAGAGACAGATTTACAAATATATTGCCAATATTAGTACAGCAGAAGCTGAGATACCCTGACTTCTAGTCCGGATCAAGATCCAAAAACACTGGATCCTTCACAGTTTGGTTGACTATTTTCTGAGACTTGACAGAAGACATTATACTGTTTTCATAGACTAAGTAGTACTCCCCGTGACTAGCTAACTGATCTTGATGTGTAAAATCGGTGGCCTCCCCCTTTAAGTGTTGCCACTAGTTCAATGAATGATCACTATGACAAAACACACAAAAAAGAAAATCAGCGTATTATATTTTCTATTATTTGTTTTATAATGGGTTTGCTAATGTTATTTAAGACCTGTATGACTATTCACTAAAAATATTACAAATATTTCAGACACTCTGCATTGCTCACTTGCGTCTCTCTTTCCAGGCCCTTGACTTTCTTTTTAATATGCCACATCCTCACTCTACAATAAATCTCTCTCTTTCTGCATTTGCCTTTCTCCTTTAAGTCGTTCTTTTTTTTTCTTCTCTGCACATCCCTCTCCTCTCTCTTCCCGGTCTCCCAATTCTCCTCTGTTCACTCAAATAAATCTCTCCACCCCCCCACCCTCCTTCTACACCCCCCCCCAAAAAAAATCTATGAAACACACACAAACATGCATGTGCACTGACTCGCACTCACTCACTTACGCACACAAACACACAGCCCTCCAGGCAGCAGCCACAAAGGCCCCATATTAATAAATCTGCTCCTTTATTGGTGCTGAGTGTCTCTGGCAGAGGGAGAAAGAGAGGGAGGAGAGGGGGAGGAAAGAGGAGGAGCAGGACAGAAGACGCAGAGATCACCAGAGGGGAGGAGGAGGAGGAGGTGACTGACTGACTGTAGCCATATCATGAACACAAGGGAGGCAGACTGAGAGAGACAGAGAGATAAAGCGAGAAGGAGACAGCATCATCAACAAGCATGCACACCAGCACACACTCTTTCTATTGACGATAATACAATGGCCTTGAGATAATGAGCAACACCATGAGAAGAACCATACAAGTGTGAGGTTTTGTTAAGGAATAGTCCGCCCACACTTCCTTAACGTCCTCCGTCCGTCCGGTGGATTACTAAGGACACCTGACACCTGGCTGAACCACTGGAGTGTTCAGAGTGGGCTGTGCTGGTTGCTGGGCTTTGGGAAACAAACTGCCCGAGGTGGGCTTTCGGTAATGACAGCAGCCAGCTTGGCTTAGTGGTCCAATCTCAGCCATCAGTCAGCTGTGACAGATTGGGGATATGAGCTAAGGAGCCGTTTAGCTTTGGTGTTTGGCGTGGTGTGTGAGTGCATGCGCTTGTGTGTCTGGGGAAGGAGGAGTGGGGGGAGGCTATCAGTGCTGCTAGTGTTGCAGAGGCATCAATACACTCTCGACAGGCCATTTTCCTATGCCTATTCCCAGCCCTGGCTTGTTGCTGGGGCAACTACCGCCATTTTACCTTCCCTGGCTGCACCTCCAGAAGGTTTTATAAAACAGCAATCCATGTTCTGTAATCTGTCCCGGGCAACTGTTTGAATAACCTTAGCTTGTAATTTCCAGTCCAAGTGATCTGTATATTTTATAGGAAACCTCCAGTGAACAGCCAGCATTTCACATAGCTCCTCAAGGATTGACAAGCAAAAAAAGTGTAGGGTGTTTCACTCTCCTCCCAAGGTCATGGGTTGAGTGTCCAGTAACTGCTTTCTGTTCTCATCTGAAGAATGACAGTGGAATCAGAGCTCCAGCCATAGACAAACTACAGTTGAAGGAAACCTTCCTCCTCGACCAACAGTACTGGCAGGGTTCGACATTAACCATGGCCACCAAATACTCCAAGTTTTATCCCTAAACTGGATATACTTTGCCTCCGCCAAAGCAACGTTACAGTTCCACAAACATCCCAAATCCGAACTAAGAGACTGTGAGAGAATATATGTACCATATGTTTACAAAGAACTTCGAGATTTCAATTTAAATAAATTATAATAAATAATATAATAAATAATGTCTTTTAATTTATTGAAGTGTCACAGTAAAGGAAGGCTGTGTTAAGTTGTGTTAAATTGCCTTTTCTGTATTGTTTTTACATAACTTTACATTTGGCCCACCAAAAATGTACTTTGGCCACCAAATGTAGGGGCTTGGTGGCCCATGGGGCCAGTGCTTGAAAATATTAGCGCCTATCCCTGTATGGACTACACTTGAACTGCAACATTGCAATGCAAACAAGCCACGCTGATTAAAAATGGTAATTGGGAGCACCAAACAGTTCTCTTACCTGTCCATGAGGCTGCATGGTGCTGTAGGGCATGTTCTGGTTCAACACTTTCTGCTTCATCAGCAACATCCTCTTCTGCTCCTCACTCAGGTGGGCTGTCTGTCCCGGGATTGGCCCCTGCGTCTGCCCTGGCCCTGCGCCCTGGCCGCCGCCTCCTCCACCACCCATGTAGGGAGGCATCATGGGGTTCTTGACCTGATTGTTCCCTCCCATGGGTGGAGTCATCCTCTGGCCTATGTGATCAACGCCGCTGCCGCTGAAGTGACTCAGCGGTTTGGTGTTGTTGTAGGACAACATGGCTGCCGTTTGCTGCTGCTGTTGCTGCTGTTGTTTGGACAGGGTGTTCTGGTTGATGCTGTTTGGCTGTTGCTGGCCCATCATGCCCATGTGGTTGTGAGGGAGGTAGTTGTTCATGGGGGCTTTGGGCCCATTGTTGGGGGCCATCCCAGCCACTAGAGGGCCCTGTGGTGCATTAAAGGCTTGCGGTGGGTACATCATGGGGCTGTTGGGTTTGTCTTGGTTAAAGGGACCAGAGTTATAGGGACTGGTTGGAGCGCCTGCAGGGGACCAGTTAGCTGCTTGCTGCTGCTGCTGCTGTTTCTGCTGCAGCAGTTTAGCACGTTGCTGAGCCATTGCTTTTAGCTGCTCTGCTGGAGAAAGTTCAGGCGTCACTGGCCCTACAGGCTGACCTCCAGGGGCAACCCCAGCCGCTCCGGGCCCTGTGCCCGCCTGACTGACCCCTGGGCCTGGGTTCATCATGTATCCATTCCCAGGCCTTGAGACTGCTTGTGTCTGAGCCTGGGTTGGAGTCTGAGGGGAGCGAGCAACGCAGTTGTGCAATGGGGAACCTGATGCCATGGCAACGGCTGGAGACTGCTGCAAAGGTTGCTGGGGAGGCGTTCCATTGGCAGTGGTGGCAAACTGAGGGCCTGACGACGATGGTCGGACCTGAGGAAAGGAATCCAAGCACACCAAATCCAGTGAGACTCATTAACACTTAATAGAACTGAATAGTTTGCTAGCTTAGAACAAAGACTGGAAACGGGGAACAGCTAGCCTGGCTCTCTTTAATGTTCTAAACTAGGCCCATCAATACCTCTAAAGCTTTCTAATTAACATCTTGTTTGTTTAATCTATACACAAACAGCAAAGTAAAAATGACAATTCGTGGTTTTAGGGGGAGTTACTTCTCGGAGTCTTGTTGTCAGAAAGGTACCAACTTGCCTGAACAAAGACCTATACTAAAGCCTGTGCTCACTGGCCATATCTGGCAACCAGCAACACAGCCGGAGACACCGCACAGAAGCACTGGATGGATGAAGTGTTATTTGTCGAGAAATAGTCACAGAAAAAACTATATTATAACCCTAACACAGGGTACAAGCGCTTCGTGTTTGTTTCTTGCTCTGCATGTCTCACAGTTTTACAGTGCCTTGCAAAAGTATTCACCCCCCTTGCAATTTTTCCAATTTTGTTGTATTACGAACTGTAATTTAAATGGATTTTATATATTTTTTATGTAATTGACCTACACAAAATAGTCCAAATTGGTGAAGTGAAATGAAAAAAAAACTTGTTGGAAAAAATTCTAAACCCCCCCCCTTATACAAGGCACTGTATTCATGTATTAGTAATTTAGAGACAGTAAACTGAAGGACACACCTGTGTCAATATATTGCTATGAACTGGAATCAAGAATCAGTTCCCATTTAAAGCCAGTTCAAATGATCTGATTCCTGAAGAAAATGGATGAAAAGGCAGAATAATAAGGATATCAGAATTGATTAAAATAAATAAATAAAAATAAACGGCAATTTCTACTCATTACCTTGCGTCAGGAATGGATCAAAATCTGATTTATGAATTGTTGCTGTTATGACATGTCAACCTATTGTGTCTGTTAGAAAGCAAACAGGCATTAAATTGGTGCTCCAAGTGATTTGCATGCTAACAAATGTACTTTAATTCTGCCTTTAGAGAAAACAACAGACAAATGTCAATATGTGACTGAATCACCTAAGCTGGTCACAATTTAGGACAGAGATAGGGGTTAAACACCCCAGCCATAGGATATCAGGTTGACCCTCTTAGTACTGACCTGTGGTGAGCCCATGGGAACCTGTGGGCCTCCCTGCGGAGGCTGAGGAGGAGGAGGCAGGGCTGCTGCTGATGCTGCCCCCGCTCCAGGTGCCGTCGTATTCCCAGCTGCTTCCTGTGGGCCTGGAGTCTGATTGTTTGCCGGCCTGCCAAACTCTGCCTCTTTCTTGTCCTCAAAGTCCTCATTGAAGAGGTCGTGCATATCGTCCTCTGGCACGGTGTTGGCCAGCTCATCGATCAGCTCCTGCCACTCTTGGTCATTGAGGTTGATGTCAGAGAACAGTTTGTTCTGATTGGACAGAGACTGAGGATCAGAGGACTCCATCCCACCTCCGTCATCCAGTGGCTCTTGTTTCAGGTCTTTGAGGAGGCTGAAGCTGTCCTCCAGGTCCAGCGAGCCATTAAGCTTCATGTCCGCGAGATGGCTGCCACCATTCTTCCCCAGCTCGTCTGATGCTTGGCCTACGTGGTTGCCGTTGCTGTTTGTAGTGTTGTTTCCGGTAGACGTGTTGGGTCCGCCAAGTATGGGCTTAATGTCCATTTGGTGAAGCAGTGGAGAGATGGGTGGCACATTGTTGTTATTGTTGCTGTTAGGGAGACCTGTTAGTGAGTCCAAACCACCGGAGCCCTCCTTCCGTACCCGTTTGGCAGTCGGTGAGTAGCTGCCTCCATCACAGATGCCGTTCTGTTCTCCATTGAGCGGCGATCGTGCACTGTCCAGTTTCCTCTTTACAGTCTCCTGGAGCTGTAACAAACAGGAAAAAGAAAATGGATTAAGGCTGGAGGAGCACCAGAGATGGGACATGTTAGCAATATGAAAACTTTTCTGTGGTCTTCCGGGTTCCAACAATGGAAACAAGATGAGATACCGAATCAATAAGGCAACAGGCTGCTTCCTCTCTACACACATCGAGAACTGTCATGAGAATGCAAAAGGTGTGCTGAAAATCAAAATATCACCAAGACAAATCAATCGGGCTGAAATAATGATCACATAATAATGAGGTCTGACACATATGATGGTGACGTCTCACCGGCCTCCTGTCAGTGTGCTATACGGCTAATATTACCTGTAGCTATTATAGTAAATTAAAAAGTATGTACGCTGGTATATGGTATACAGTATATATTATGTATGTATGTATGTATTATAGTAAGTATGGTCACAGGTATATATTTAACTTTTTATTATTATTATATATATATATATTAACTGTACTTGGGGGGCGGGAGTGGACCGCCTGTTACGGGACGCTGTAAGAAGTAAAGCGAACGCGCCCGCAACGAGGCAGCGATCATTTCATTGGTTAACACTACAGCTGGCATTCTATTGGTTGGGGAATTTTGACAGGGTTGTTGCACAAAAAATCTGAGAGCAGAGCAGAAATGTGACAGCAGACGTTTCACGAGTGCACAGAAGCAGCCTGAGTGTGAGGAGTAGGGCTGAAGCTGGAGCGCAGGAAATCTGCGCAAGCAACAACATATCTGAGTGCTAGCGTACAGTTTGAGCAGAAGCAGAGCAAACCCAAGTGCAAGCAGGGGCTATTTGAGTGCGAGAGCAGGGTTTTGAGGGAGAGTATTACAAAATCTGAACATGAAATCAATAAATCATGCTCTCAAATTGAAAGATAGGCAAAAAAAACCATAGACATAGAGCACACGTTTTCTTAAGCATAAAGTAAAACATGAGGCAAAGCAATGAGAAGATTGGCAGCCCTTAATCTCAGCAGGCTGGACTAGAGGTTTTCTGAGGAGGGAAGGAAAGATCAAACAGCTCGTTCCATCTGTAGTATATATATATATAGTATCTGTAGTAGCCATACTGTAGGCAGACTCCGCACAGTGCGCTTAACTTTACAGTCTCACTGCCTCCGTCATGGCGCAGACGAGATAACGACAGGGTGCTAACGAATGCTGGCTGGCAGTTAAGGTAATCACTATCATAGACCTGGATTTGAGAGGAGAGGAAGTATGGGGGGAATAGCAAACACAAACTGAGACATAGCAAGAGAGAAGTGAGACAAAGGGCAGAAAAGGGGGGAAAGGAGCAAACTTGGACCATGGCAAAATGAGACATTTTAAGTACTCTCCATTTTGGCCTTTTATCCACGCTAGCATTGTTTTCCATCACCAAAAACTGTGCTTTTCAAAAAACAGTGGATACATTTGAAAACAGTAACCTCACAATGTATTACTTACATGTAAACTGTAAAGCTAGCCCCCTGCTGACACTTCGTTTGATGATACAGGGCTTACGGTTCAAGTGCAGTAATGAAAATATATAAAAATATCTTTTTTTAACAAGCACACAAAAATAAACTATTTTGTAATGTACTACTCCGTGTCTACTATCATCTGGTGTTCTGTTGTGGTGTAATTTACACTCAGGAACATTATTCTTTTTAAACATCAGCTAGTCAGATCAAGACATCACCAGCGTGAGAGAGGACATTTCCCAAACTCCGAGCGAGGCAGTGAGGCAACCTCTGGGTGAGTTACAATCTCCTGAATCTTTTTTTTTCCTCGGGAGAACAGAGTAACCTGGTGATTTCATAAATGTATGAAAAATAGGCACACTGTAGTCTTTAGGAAGTAGCAATGTGGGGGGGGGTGCATATAAATCAAAGTTTCTGTGCAATTTAATAAACTCTCAATCTCAATTTTACTCTTAACTCCTGTTAATTTCAAACCGTAATGAAGTTGGCAGAGAAATAGTCATTAAAATGACGGATGGGAAGCAGGGACCTCATTTATGAAAGGTTCCCTGGGTGCAAATTGTGTGCTCCAACCCAAATCCAAGACAATGTTTAGGATTCACACATAAAGGTGATCTTGGTGTTAGGCTTGCATTGAACTCCACTGTACAAAGAAACCCCCCTCCTATCTCATTCCTCTCAGTCAATTCACACATACACACTTGCACAAACGCATACAAATGCATAGCCCCGCAAATGCACATTGATTGGTTGGCAGTTTGCAAGTTATATACAGTACAACGTGTATCCTGCAGATCTACATTGCAAACAGTCTTCTGTGGGGAA
Source organism: Maccullochella peelii (assembly GCA_002120245.1). Taxonomy (NCBI): domain Eukaryota; kingdom Metazoa; phylum Chordata; class Actinopteri; order Centrarchiformes; family Percichthyidae; genus Maccullochella; species Maccullochella peelii. The sequence goes on along the minus strand of LKNJ01000329.1, from coordinate 5,956 downwards.
AAAAAGGAACTGAGAAGCAGTAAAATATTTTGTGAAATCCACTCTCAGCTGTCAAAAACACACAAAGGAAACACCAGTGATACATGTATGTGTGCAAATACACGCTTATCTCTTTGTTATTCAGATGGAACAACAGACAAAATATATTCAGATTGTATTCTGACCCTGAGGTGGAGCCACTCAAGCTGGCAGATGTACTCACACACTCACACACACACACACACACACACACACACACACACACACAACAAAAACACACAAATCATCCTTTTTTGACTTTCTTGGCCTACTGGTGTCTGAACGTGTGTGTGTGTGCATGTGTGTGTGTGTGGGGGGGGGGGCTGTCAGGTTGGCTTCCCCCTCTGTTCTCCACTATGACTGACAGTCAGCCTAATTATCTTTATGGCATGATAAACCCTATTAGTATTGACAGCCAAATCTACAGTGTTTGTGTGTGTGTGTGTGTGTGTGTGTGTGTGTGTGTGTGTGTGTGTGTGTGTGTGTTGGTGTATGACTTGAACTCTTATGCTGCTGTTGCCACATTACTGGAACAACTGAGAAAAACACAGGAAAACACACATCTCCACTGTCACGGCACGGCTTCATCAACTCTGTGTGTGTTTGTGTGTGTGGTCCTGCAATCAATGGGTTTAAATAATTCAGGTCTCCTGTATGTGGGTTTGGTTTTGTGTGTGTAGGGGTGTTGTTTGTGTGTTTGTGCATGCATGTGTGCGTTACAGGCTTTCCCTAAATGCCAGTGACTCATGTTGATAATAACAGACTCTCCTTTCAAAGCCCACCTATAAAAACTCCCGTAATTATCCAGGTGGTGTGAACTATAGCACCCTCCCACAGACGCATGCATGTGCGCGCGCACGCACGCACACACACACACACACACACACACACACACACACACACACACACACACACACACAGAGGTTTTGCATACACACCCACTTATAAAAAATCATTACCAGTTTAACCTCCTTGATAAAATCCTGAGACAGAAAAACAGGACTGTGGTTCTGTCTGCTCAGTACTGTATGAGTCAGCATGTCACAGCCTGAGGGCACGTGACAGCATGAATGACACAACTGTGAGCCAGTACGAAATACTTTATATTAAATGTAGTTTAATTAACATTTGTTTCTTTTAGCACAATTAGCAACCTAATTACACCTCTGAACCTGTCCTGCACTGCACACAGAAACACTATTTTCATTCATTTGATAATCAAAAAATACCTGAATTGAGAGAAATGAGCGTTTGCATGTGTGAGAGAAAGAATCAGAGCGAGGCGAAGAGAGAGGAAGACGTCGAGAGTCAGAGACAAAGAATTTTTGAAGTAGTTTAAATCAAGCTGGAGTGCTTAGCGAGAGCAGTGAGGGAAAAGAGCATCGGAGTAAAAAGGACGAGAGGATGTAAGAGAGCAAAGACGGGAGAGAGAAAAGGGAAGAGAGCGCTGTTTGTTTCTCCCCCTGCATCTCCCTCTGTATTCTTTGACACAAACACCTGCTGACTGCTCCTCTGTCGGCTCCCACAGCAGAGAGAGGGGGAGAGAGAGGGAGGGGG
>LKNJ01000328.1:139038-186377 GCA_002120245.1 Maccullochella peelii | reverse complement strand
TGTGTGTGTGTGTTTGTGTTTGTTTTTACGAGAAGCGTTCTCAGGAAGGAAATCCATAAGTGTATCATATTGTCACAGGAAAAAGAGGCGCCCGAATCTGTCTCTCTTGAGGACGGGACGTTTGAAGCCCAAAGCAACAACAATGGACTGCGTTTTCACCGGGAACTCACTCTTGGAGCCGTGCTGTGTACACACACACGGGGTTGTAGCGTTTCAAACCCAGACGGCATTCGTCTGTTGAGTTGTTAAACAGTGTTTACTTGTGTCGGGGGTCGTCAGTCGGAGCCCGTGATGCCCGCGAGGAACAGGTACAACCTGGTGGACGATGTGGCGGACTCGAGGGTGCCGCTCCATAATGAAGAGGCTTATCAGCATGGGATTCATTTCCAAGCCAAGGTGAAATGAACATAGTTGTCTTCCTTATTTTACTTTTTTCACACTGTTTAACCACACAGCCAATTTAGACTCGCGTTGTGTTTTGTTGGAGTGGCAGGTGCACTGGACCCTTTCAGCTGGGATCCACCATGAAGTTGGAACACATGTCAGTGTACTCCACTACATACACATGTGGTTTAATGCTGCAAGTCTAATGAAAATTGTAGTTTATTTGTCAAATTTAATTTGTAGAACTTTAAAACTGAGGTAGCTGTCCTTATTTTTGATGCTCAAAACTGAACTGAGTGTATTTTCAGGTTTTTCCCCAAGTCATTGAATTATTAAGCTCCCAGGGAAGCAGTTGGACAGTATTCAGTTTTTCGTGTCCCTATTCACACACAACCATCTGTAACTTTATCTTGGGCTGTCTGAACTGATTTGCACTATTGAATTTGAACAGGTAACAGAGAGCACAGTGATTCTTATATCTCATTAAGCCTGCTCATTAAGCAGCATTCTCATCTCTGTCTTTCTCAATGTCTTTATTTCATTGAGTGTGAACACAATCACATAGTAAATTCATGACACAGACAGTTTTCTCACTGTGGTTAGCCATACAACATGCTTCAACAAACAAACAAATAGGAGTAACAATCTGATGGCAGGTGAGACCAAGAACACATGCAGAAAGATACATACAGCCATGTAGCAGCATGAACATATCTACAAATTGTATTTGATAAGAAATGACTACAAATGCGAGAGTTTAGGTAGTTAAGTTTGTAGGGTGAGCATCACCACATATTGTGGACCCCACTCAATGGTTATGATTGGTGACAACGCTTAGTGAGATTAGCAATTGATTTCATACATAAGATCATTGAGTTTGTTACGTGTGTTCATGGAAGATTGATTGTGCAGCCGTATAGTGTGTGTGGAATAATATCTTCTAATGTGTGTGTGTGTGTGTGTGTGTGATTGTTTCTACAGTATGTGGGGAGTCTTGATGTTCCCAGGCCCAACAGTCGGATGGAGATCGTGGCAGCCATGAGGAGAATCAGGGTGAGATGAAATCATTATGTCATGAGTGTTAAAGAGCAGAAGCACACACATACACGCAATACAAAGAGTGTGCGGCTGTCAGATGAAATTTGTATTGAGAATGTAGTGACGCATTCACTGGCTGGACAACAGATCACGACTTCTGAAAGCAATGCAGGCCAGGGACGAATTTTGTAGAAAGAAAAAGCAATAAGAGAGAGGTGGATTGCGTGGCGTTCTTTGCTGAATAGTACATTGCCCTTTGTAGATTGTTTGAGAGTTGAAGGGCACAGTGTGTGTGTGCATGTTATCGCTGCCTTTGATTAAAGTCAAACACATCAAATCAACCTTTTTTGTACTTATGAGCTGTGTTTGTTTTTTGTCTGTCTGTTTCTCTCTGCATTCACTCTTTCTTCATTGTTATTCACACTATCCTATCATAGTCAGGCTTATTTATTTATTTATTTTTTACCATGAAGCTATATCAGTAGTGTTACTATGGGTAGTGTTTTTCCAGCGTTTTTCCTCCAGAAGCTAACACAGAGCCATATCAGACAGCCAGGGTGCTTCTGTAATTTAAGTGTGACTCACTAGACCAGCTTGGTTCAGACACGACAAGGCTCTTAAGCCTAGCCAAGTGAATACGCAGGAAAGAAATGTGTGATTTCATTTTTTTGAGCTACTAAAAAGCTAAACTGAAACAAATTAGTTTTGAGGCACAGCATTTTTGCTCCTATCTTTTTCAAGACTCTTACTTTGTTTTGGCTCCTGTAAGTGTGAAATTGTGTGTGTAAAATCAGAGGAACCCTGCTGTTAAAAAGAGATATTTTAGGTAAACTAAACCCATCTACAAAAGTAGGTCTATAAAACGGAGACAACGCCAGACTGTTTGTGAGTATCTGTGTGAATGGGCTGAGTGGGCAGATAGTGTCTGTTATTTTCTGCGATTCCCAAACTGACAAATCGATAAGGTTGTAAAGTAAATACACTGCAGGCGATGGCAGAACATAAACCAGCGGCTGAGCAGATATAGGCAGGCAGGGAAGATACCTTTGATTATTACAAGATAAAGATTATCTTTCTGAAAAAAAAAAATACACGAGACCTAGCTGTTTTTACATCATATCTAAATCTGTTTACCAGCATCTATTTATATAATGTTCCTATTTAAAAATACACACAGTGCGTCATTAGTGCTTATTTATGTCTGAGTGTCTGCTCACATGTGGATGCATACATGTTGGGTTTGCGCATCTCTCTGTAAGTTCCCTTGAGGTTCAAAGAAAGGCTTGAATGAATAATGAATGAATGAGTGAGTGTATTTAGGTTGTAGCTCTCAGCCTATAGAATGTCTTTGTTTTTGAATGGCTAATGAATGAAGCAGAACACTGCTTCATAGAGTCGCCTGTGACGAACGTAAACAGGAGAGTGTTGCTTGACTTTGGCTTAGTTTTTACTGTGTCATGTCATCTATGCAGTTGAAGCTTTAAAGCGACACTACATGATCTTTACTGGACAGCGGCCACTGTGGCCACAAGTGGCAATCGCAAGATGATGGAAAAGTGAATTTCCCTTCATGTTTTACTTTAAAGGAGTAGTTCAGCAATTTGGGAAATATGCTTCTTTGCGTTCTTGCTGAGAATCAGGTCTGTCCGTTAAATATGAAGCTACAGGAAATGGCTAGTTTAGCATAAAAACTGGACAAAAAACAATCAGTTTCTTCATGGAGTTGCCCCTGGTTGCCTGGTTACCTTACGTTGACGACAAGACTTCAAGAAGTCGCTGCACCCAGCCAGGAAATAGTCCCACACATAACGTCCCGTAAAACCACAATGGATTAAACGAGATATAACGTGTTAATTAGTGAGCTTTAGATGTTCTGGTGGGTGGATATTTTAATTTTGGGCTCAACCAAAAGTTCCCCTGTTTCCATTTTTTTTATGCTAAGCTAAGCTAACCGTCTCTTTTCAGTACCTTCATATTTAATAGCCAGACATGAGAGTGGTATTGATCTTTTCATCTAACGTTTGTTAAGAAAGAGAATAAGCATGTTTTTCCAAAATGTCTAAAATAAAACACAAAAGAGACGGCATCATTGGAACAACTGGAATGGAGGAAAAAGAAAGCATGCCCTCTGTATGTAGTGAAACAGTAGCAAAAGTCATATAATCAGCGAACTGTCTCAGTAATGTCAATTACACAACAGCAATATCTGTCTAAAGTTTTCTAACTAAAGCTAGCTAACATTAGCCATCATAAGCTACTGGTCATACTAGACCAAGTAAGACCGTAGCAGCAAAACTGCTGAATTTGAATACAAGAAGTGTTTTCAATTGACCGAGGGTGTGTTTTACTTTTTCATTTGTAAAGATTTACATGGTCTGGATTTAAAGTATGTCTTAGGGATTGTTAGTGCACCTGTCTGTTTGTGTTGCTTCGGTTTCAAACACATGGGAAAGTAAAGACTGTATTTCTGTGCCAGCCACTTATGTAGTTTCTAGGTGAACTCTCTCACACTGTGCCTACACTCTGTGAATGCAAACACATGAGTGTTTTAGTGGGCAGGCGCGTGCATTTAGGGTTGGTTGCCCAGTCAAATGTAATTAGCTTTGTGTAGATGAATATTGACTGGCCTTCCTGACTTTCTCCTCATCTCTTTTCACAAAAGCAAAGGCCTTGCCTTTAATTTAAAAGCCCAATCCTTTAGCCGAGGGACTGCGCAGAGACTCCAGAGTTGAGTGTGATTAAAGAGATTGAAGAATGAACTGATGGCGGTGGGAGAAGTCTTGAAGTCCTGGAATTGAGAGGGGTTGCATGATGGCCGGGAGTCCCTCGCCTAATCTCTTTAGTCTTAGTCGATGTGAGAAAACAGGAGCAAACATGAGAGGAGTGAGAGAGGGACAGCAGACAACACAGCCCGATCATCTCTGAGCAAACAGTGAATCTGGGTTTGACAGGGCAGAGGAGCTGTGCTAGTTGAGTCAAGTCCTCAGCCGTTTTACAAACACACACACACACACACACACACACACACACACACACACCTGCCATTCCCACAGCAAGAAAGTGAAAAGACAATTTTGTATCCTGTGGATCTTTCCAGAGTTGTGTTTTGTTAAACCTTCTCCCATTATGGCTGGCTGGTCCTACTGTGTTGGTTTATAAGAATTTGTTTCATTCAGTTTGACCAGTGGTGTAGAAACCAGCCCAGCGGTGTGCAAGTGCGTTCACACACGGGTTTGTGTGTGTGTGTGTGTGTGTGTGTGTGTGTGTGTGTGTGTGTGTGTGTGAGCTCCAGCGCTCACACACAGCGCTCCATAATAGCGAGACTGCTTGCATTCTAACAACCTCCGCAATTGATTAACGAGGCTGAATGACAAAGGCTGCCGTTGCTGCATCCCACATGGAGAGATTTGGTGTAGTCGTCCACAGCTCACTGCCTCAGAAAAGGACGTTTGTATATACTGAATTTCCGTTGGGAAACAAACATGCACAATTTACTGGAGGCCACTGTCTCTCTACAAAAGGAAACAAGTTTAAGGCTATTCCCCTCTCTCTTACTCCCTCATTTCTACTGCTCCCTCCACTGCTGTTTTCTCTCCATCCCCTCACTCTCCTCCTACCAAAATAGACTCTCTCAATTTAGCCCATCTCTGCCATCTACTCAGTGCTGACAGGAATAGATTTTAGGCTGAGGGCAGGCTATGCATGCTTCCCTTTGAATTTTGATCGGCTCTAATGGGATTTTAAGCCTCCCTCACATGTCTGTCAGGATTCCTCCCTCAGACTCCCAAGAGTCTCGCTGGAAACATGGCTCCCTTCTTTCTGCATTTGTCCCCCTGTCTGTCTGGAACATCTCATGAGAAGGTCTCTGTCTGCTGTGCGAGAAAGGTTTCTCCATTTCAGTATGGGTCCGTTGAGTCTGTGTCAGTCTTTTGAGAGTCATGACTCAGTCAGGAGCAGATGTTTGGGTGTTTCAAGGGATGTAGTGGCAAAAGAGGCACTCTGGACCTGTCAGAGAATGCAACAGAAATTTTTCCACCACCTTAGTTTTACTTTGTGTCCTTTTGTGTCTCTATGCTTCAGACTTTACTTAAACTGTGGACAGGAACTGTTTTAGATTGTGAGAACCAATGGCAGTTACATAATGAAGAAGTAAAAATTGGCATACAAATATTTGCATTACATCTTCTAATTGCAGATTTTGCAACTGCTAAATCGTCAAGCACGGCTAAGGCACCAGTGTTGCAAAGCAATCATGTTCGTTATTAACCATCTTGTTTCTCTTCTCTATGCTCATGCGACCACCTGTCACTCACTCATACAACACTGTGGCTGCAGTCAACGTATTTGTCAGCAGCCAAAATAAACAACCTCCAGATAAACGGAGAAATGTCTATATTTTACTTGCTATCCTTTCTGTTTCTCTCTCTCTCTTTCACTTAATTCTTAATGGTCAGATTTTGGGAGCTAACCATAACAAATGCTTACCCATGCCTGAAGGCTGCAGAACACACAAAACACACACAGATTAGTGATAACATCGCATATGACTATGCATGAGTGTGAAATGCCCAAATTAGGCATTTCACTCTAAACCTACAGTAGAACCAAAGTTAGACTTGAGCAGAGATGACAATCAAACAACATGGCCATGAGGAAAACTGAACAGGAGTCAGGACCCAACATAAACAATTCCTAATTATCAGTGAATCACATTTTTGCATAACAATTACACACCCTGCATGTCCCAGAAAACCAGGAGAGAAACGACAGCTTAACTCCAGGGGGGTTACAGATCTATAGCAAAGTGGGGGTGGTTGGTCGGGTGTTGTTCTGTGTGCACTCACACTAGTGAATGTGGGATATGCTGTATTTAGGGAGGCGTGACACATATTGGGGGGGCATTGTTTTCACTTTGTATTCATGCTAGCTTAATGGCAGATGTACAGTAGCATAGTACGTGACCTATATGTGTACTGGATTAGATGTGATTTCAGCTTTGAAAGGGTGCATTTACCCTTTGTTTATCCAAACCCCTAGAGAACAGGGGTCCCATTCTTCTTGATTATTAGTCACTTGAAAATGAGTCACAATCTGTGCTGTTTAAAAGTATATTTCTGCATGATGTGCTCTGTTAAGGCCAGGTCAGACCAGAAAGTGGCACAGTCAAATCCATCCAGGCGTCTTCGCAAAATATGTGGTTCTAGAAGCTTTTGACATGGTGACTAGTTGGTGAACTACTATAGCTGCCGAGCTAACCACTAATAGGCCAGCTAGCCGGGAACATGCTGGCACAATAGCTCCACAAGCTTCTTTCTGTTTTCTCTGTGCTGTGCTGTGCTGTTTATTACATTGTGTTCTCAGAGTTGTAGATCATTTCATTCAATAAAAAGGCTTAACGAGCTTGCTAGCTGCTTACTAACTGACAGGTAGAAAGCTCAGTCGCTAATACAGGACAACAGGTTCACACAGTTTATTCAAAAGGTCATTTGGAGCTCCGTCAGATGAGGTTAAATAAAAGTGAATCATACAACACAGCTAATAAGATACGATAGGGCTCCTCTATTTTGGACTCTCTGTTGCCGTAAAGGTCAGCACTGTCAAGACAGCTCGCTATTGGTCAAAGGTGCAAATTCACAGTTCAAAGTTCACCAAAGTTGATGCGAAAAAGCCATGTAGATTTACTTTGTCCCCAAGAGCGAATGCACTGATTGCAGCGATCCCGTTGAAATGAACTGATTCCGTCGTTTGAAACGCTGGTGTGACCAAGCCCTTAGTTGTAATGTTGCTCTAAAACATGATGCTCCTCACTGGAAGTGAACTGACATCCAGACTCTCTGAGAAACACTTAGAGTTCTGCCGGCAAAATATGATCTGACTCACAAAAACATTACCACAGCGAAATAATTTTATCTTAATGCTGAGGTGGAACACTGTATTTTATCTTTAAAAAATGTGTGATCATTTTCATGACTGCACTTGAGTTAATGTTTGATTTTCTTCTATTTCTTTTTTTTTCTTCTGTGTTTTATACTTTATATTTCCTGCTGTTTTTCAACACTAGTGTGTGTGGTGGATAAATATACTGAAGGGACAGCAGGTCTTTTCTCACATGGATGGACAGACAGGTGGTGAGTCCCTGCTTCCACAACCAGCATCATGTCACACGCATACACAAACGCACAGGCCTCTGCTTTCATAATCATCTGCCCTAAGGCTATACCATGTATTTCAGTGCCACAATTAGTCAAGTCTTATTTACTCCGACCTCCCCACGCTCACCCAAAACAAGCCTTATCATAAGGAAAAGACATTTCTAAAGCCATTAACTCAATCCTGCTGCAGAGCCTGAAGGGACATTTTCTTCATAGACATTCCCTGACCATTGCTCTCTGCAGCCTTAGCACGTAAAGTAGAGGTAGTAAAGGTAGTTTTTTCAGTTTCCTATATGTGTTGGATGAATGAATATGGAATGTGCTGTTTGTAGCATTTCCAGACTTGAAAATCCTTATTTTCTAAAAATAACAAAACACAGATGTTAGTGGATTTATATGACTCAGTCATTTTGACAAAAAAAAAAAGCCAGATATGACTGTAAAATTCAAATGATACACAAACTGATCAGGGTTGGTATTTCCAACCAGGTCAGCTGTATAAAGCCAGTGTTGTTTTTACTCTATTTGGGGGTATTGCTATATGTCAGCAAGTCCAAGCTTGTAGTTACATTACAGTGTGAAGGCCCCCGCGAAGCTCATAGCCAGAAACTCATCAGTCCTAAAACCTACTTGTTACCGTTATTACTGACTGCTGCAAAGCCTTCTGTAGCTAATCTCAATTACAAACACAACTCGACAGACCAGGAACTGGACACGTGTGTGGGTGTATTGGGTGGGTACTCTTTGTGGGTATGTGTGTGTGTGTTCCTGCACCTGCATATCTGCAGTCATATGTCCTTGGTTATAAGCCAAAAAGTCCTGTATATGTACAAAGGGTGGAAGAAATAACAGGGACATTTTACAATATGATGCAATCATATACAAGAGCAACACAAATCTGAGCTTCAGAAATGACCACAGTGATGAGTCAACTCCTCTCTGACAGTCTGAACCTGAAATGTTTGATTTTGAATGTAGCTACTGTTATTTCAGTAACATTCTCAGTAAGCTGTAGAGATAATTTCAGCTTGTTAAGATAAACTCTCCAAGTCTTGTTATAGTGTATTTTCCGTAAGTGTTTGTGTCTTCTTTTCTCTTTCTCTTTTCCTTTTGCTGGTCACTGTGTCTATATTTGATCAAACTAATTCTTTGGCCTGTAAATTTACAAATTCACTTTGGTCATCTTGATTGTCCCAACAGAACGATTAGATTTGAATTAGATTAGAACTTCAATTGCATGGTTTGCCTCCATTCGTCTTTTGATGAATGGTACTGTTGAGCTCTCGCTCTCGCTCTCTCTCGTTATTATTCTTTAGATCTGAATTAACCACAAATGTCAGGCCGCTCCTCATGTCTCCCTGGCAACCAGTTCTGCCGCCAAAACATGTCTTTCTTACCTATTCTTCAGGTTTGGGATGGGCTCAAAGTTTGGTGCGGACAGAGAAACTAACCCTGTTCGATTTGTCATGAATATATGTGATGACAGTTGCACAGGAAAAACATATATATGTAGCCTTTAGATTCAGATTTTACCTAAAGCAGCAGTATTTTTTGGTATTCAATTTTGAAAAACGCACAAAGTTAAAGACTTTTTATTCACACTCACACAACTTAGTCTACGTTTTACCAGAAACTCATTCTCCATATTATTTAAAATAAACATGAAGTTTGCAAGTTGTTCTTCTCTGCCTGGAAGCCTTCTTTCTTAGCATGAGTAGGCAGATAAAGTAGGCCTATTGTATTGTGGTATCGTTTGTTGGATAATGATTGAGGAAAGTGCTGCAGGCTTCTGAGCTGGCGGATATGCTGCCCTACTTCTAAATGTTATTTGGAGTCGTGTGTGTGTGTGCGCGGTTGTGTACATGTGCGTGTGCGCATTCATCTCACTTCTCTCATCTTGTTCCAGCGTGCTATATAGAGAGCCTCAAGGTCTCACTCTCCTGCTCCTATCGTTCAACCTCCTCCCTGCACTCTGATTCTCTTTTTGTTCCACTACCTTCATCTCTCTTTCACTGTAGCTACATTTACTCTGCATCCTCCTTCTCTTGTCTCAAGTCTGTGTTGGTTTAAACATGCAGGAAGCAGTTGGGGTTTAAAAGCTCTGAGATCAAGTTGATGTTGGATCGTTACTGACTTCCTAGTGTAAATACCTCCATTAACCAGTTACCTACACCATACTTTTGTAGCTGTAACATCTACATACTGACTATTTGGAATGACCCTTAATGAAGCAATATTATATTTTCCATATGGAGACACAGCAAAAACATGTCATAAGCATGACTCATTTCCCATTCAGACTGACTTAATGAATGGGTCAACTCAGGTCAGCCAAACCCTCCTCCTGACCTGGGCTGGACGTGGGTTGACTTTTGCATGAATGGGAATCCTGGATGCAGTTTGCCATCCAGCAGCTTTGGTTGTAATGTGAGGGTGTATCATAATTTAAAGGAATAGTCCTACATTTTGGGTAATACACTTAGTCGCTTTCTTGCAGAGAATTAGATGTCTGTGTGCTAAACATGAAGCTACTGCCAGTAGCTGGTTAGCTTAGATTGATCAGGTGATCCTGTATGGAGATCGAATATATTTACATACATTTAATAATGTATTTGCAATGGTTCATGAATGATACTGTATACTGTATTTATGATGCATTGTTTAATATATAACATTCTTGATATATTATAATGGTATAATGTCTATTGCATTATATTTTTTAATATATGTCAAAATATGCTGCTTCTGTAAGGGACAGCTTACTGTATATAGTAAATATATGCACTCTCTCATATATTGGGTGCATTTCAACAATGGACTCTACATCTACAATTTACCATTTTGTCTTTCTGTTGTCACAAACTCTCATTTTATCTGTTGAGTTTGACTGATGTGTGGTTCGTGGATGCTTTTAGGAATCTAAGACTTGTCAGTGGGATTGTGTTTTTCGCTTTAGTCCGTTAGGGGACACAATAGTCGCTCCCTGTTATACTCTAATTGGATAAATGATGTGAGCAAACTGCTGCTGCTCATCCCAAGGACTCTAAACTGCTTCAGCACTGCCATCCACACAGCCATTAACAAGATAACGTATTCTCTGCTGTCCAAGTGACAAGGCTAATGTGACTGTCACTCAGATTAACAACATCTCAGTCTCACAGAGGACCATGTCCCTGCCTTCCATTCATTAATGTCTGTCACTTAGGCAGCATAGGTTTTTAATAGATAAAATAAAATCGAAGCTGTATATTCAGTTGTTGATCGAACAGAAAAGGAATTATGTTGTGTGATTTGCTTTAGTATTGTTTATATAACACACTGCTCTGCAGAGAGAGTTTCAGAAACTGTTTTGCGGCATTCATTGTTATCTCCACTTGCATCAACCCATCAGGGCAGAAAAACTGAATGGATAATGAGGGAGGAGACAGCCCATAAGCCATTTTATCATATGCACTGGAGGCATTAGCATATTTTTGGAGCAGAATCTCAATTTTCCAAACTCTGTACTTTTTTCATGTTTTCTTGTGCTTCCTTTGAATAATTTGATCCCAATTGGATTTCTGTGTAATCTTTGCCTTTGACTTGTCTGGTTTCTCACTTCCTGTGTGTGTTTGGGGGTTATGATAAAGCTTGCGCTCCTCAGATCTCTTTCTTATCTTTCTGTCTGGTTGTGTCTGTCTCCCCTTGCCATAACCTACATTGGATACATCAAACTGATGGTATTACACCAGCCAAATATCCCTGAAGGTTTGGTCAACATCCATGAACTGAATATCCTGAATATTCTACAAATACAGTTACAGCTAGCCTACAACACCTACTGTTACATCTTGGGTTTCTCTTTTCCAAATAAGAAACTGAATTGGACACTGATGTAGGCTATACTACTAGATTTTTAGCCATGCTTGTGACGTGGCTCTAGGGACAGCAGTGTCAGTTGTTCCACCACTTTGGTCGAGACTGAAATATATTAATTCAATAACAACTATTGAATGGATTGCCATGAAATTTTATACAAGCGTTTATGGTGTCCGGAGGATGAATCCTACTGACTTTGGTGATCCCCTGACTTTTCCCCTAGCACCACCAAGAGGTTCATATTTATATATATTTATTGTGTGAAATTTGGTACAGACATTCACGTTACCCTCAATGATTTGTAATCGCTTTGGTGATCCATGAACTTTTCATCCAGCGTCCTCATTACCCTTTAGCCTTGTTGTTGGGTAATATCACAAAGATAGTACTGTGATCTTCTTGGTTATCACACTGCATACTGAACACTGCTCATCTCTACCAAGTCCTTTGATTCTGCACAAAATGTATTCAGTGCTTTTGATCCATTTGATTGCCTCTAATCTGCTGCAGTGCATTACTAATGGTGAATCACAGAGCGTCAGCGACAGAGGGCCACCAAATGAAAACACTAACTTTGCTGTTTTTTAAAAAATTTTTGTCAGATATTTTGTGTGATTTAAGCACTTGTCTTAGGTGTGAATTCATATTTACCTTGACAAGTGCAGGGAAGCAGTAAGGGAGGGGGGGAAGTGCAGACAGCAGTAATTGGAGTGGAGGTGACTGTCATCAGTCAGTGCCATATGGTGGCACACTTTGTTCAACCTTCTGTTGTCAGACAAGTTGTCAGTCCTCTCAGACAAGGATTTAAGCTACTCATGACTGAGCTTCATAAAAGCTCTCACACACTCTTAAAGCCTCTTCCAAGGGGCATTTTGGGACATGTTTGCATGTAAGGCACAGATGGCGCCCCTGATTCACACCCCACGTTTACCCCCCTAAAACAAGGTTAACAGTTGCATTTGGCCTCAAACATGACATTGTTTTATTAAGTGGTTCATCACCTACTTTCTTTTGTTCTCCCTGGTTTCCTTTCATCACGAACCTCCTTCACACCAGCTGTAGGCTCCCCAGTGTCCTGTCCATTCACATTTGTGTTTTCCCTTTGTAACAGACATGTAGAGTGACAGTTTGGCAACAGATGTGTGACTACTCCTAATAGATTCTAGGTTATCATTAATCTCTTTTTTTGTGCTGGAAGAATTAAAGGCTTAATCCTCATAATTTAAGATATTTGGAAAATATAATAATCTTTAGAACGGTGTAGGGCTGCAACTAATGATTATTTTCTTCATGCATCGATTAATGTCAAAAGTTGTGAAAAATATGTCCATTGTGGGTTTTTGACTTAAAAAATGACTAAAACGATTAATAGAGTATCAGAGTAGTTGCTGATTCATTTTCTGCCGATCGACTAATCAATTAATCGACTGATCATTTTAGCTAATTTTATCATTTATTATCTGGAAATTATATAACAACAAGCCCTTAAACAAACCCTCAAAGTGCAGAATCTGCTTCTGCCGTAACTAGAGATCGTCATGTTGACTAATTATATAGCAGCATAAACGCAGTATCTGGATGTAGATCGGTGATGGTTGCCCCCCTGCACTGGGTGCTGGGATTTTAGGCCCTGTGATCTGACAGCGTTCGTCCCAATAATCCTATTACTCTGACTGCTGCTTTGCCAGACTACTGCACTGGACAAAGCCATGCTCAGCATCTCTGTATCATCATGGTTCCTATGTTAACCTCTTGCTTCAGGACACTCTGTTGCCCCAGTACCTAACCTTAACCTGCCAACATGTCTACATTTAGACAGACCATTTTCAGTTTTGAACTAACTGAGGCCAAAAACACTTCCTTCAGCAGATGAATATGAAAACAGACTTCTAGTGTCAAACTGTGCACACACATCATTCTGCACAGTGAAGGTCAAAGGTAAAAATGAAGTAACAATAAGCCAAACACATTTTTGAGTGGAGTGGGACTTTGCCCTTGGAACATGTTCCCTTATTAGGGTCCAGAGGTCTGATTCTGGCAGGGCCGAAACTGCTCATTCCATCATTATCAAATCTATATAGTCCTTTTAAACCCAATATTCCCCCTTTTCAGTTCAAAAGTATTATATGTTACTATAAGAAAAGCTAAAGCTATCAATCATTGTCTTATTGTAGATTTAATTCCATCTACAGACACAGCACTGGACAAAGTGGGATAGTTATGCTTAATATGGAACATAACGTTTCTTTGACATCAGCCCAAAATGTTCTTACTCTACTGCACCACACCAACAATAATTTGGTATATTGTGGCTCATTTTCCAGAAAAGTTACTTGTGAATATGACGTTTGGAGACTGCAGGTGTAGTTCTGTTTTACCTCCACCTTTTCAGGCGTTTGGACATGTCTGCTTGATTCCAGCTTTTTTGAAAACATGTCGACGCCCATCTGAGTTATTTTGCCTGAAACACAGAAGTGTTGCCTCACTTTGGATTTGGGTTTCGTTATGAAAAGTTATGAAATAGTGTAAATAATTACCTTATATTACAGTAAATCTAGTTATTGAGTTGTCTTCCTGAGTGCACATGTAGAAGTACGTACTTAGTGTATATCCGTGTGCACCTTCTGCCTGTATGTCATTGAGAGTGAGTGTTTGGCATGCTCAGGTCGTTCCTTTGTATTTCCTCTATGTCCCATGTGACTAACCCTGAGTAGCCGCCGTCAGCGCTCTGGGACTGGCTGTCCTTTCACTGTACATGTCAGCGAGTCACTCAGGCGTGGGTCCATTCTCACTGCAAGGGCGCCGACACTCGAGGAGTGCCTGCCTGGGCCCGCACCGGGGCTTAGCGGTTTCCTCTGACAAGCCTGCTTCAAGTGTAGTTGCCTCCTCTCCAAAGGTATGGGTTGACTCATCCTGCATCACATTTACTGTTTTCTTCCTCCTTGCTGCTTTCATTTGAGATGGAAGAACATAATCATGATCAATCCAGTGTACCACATGGTCTGTTGTAATGGCTGCCCAGAGTTCAGGGGGTTTGATTCCTTCCCTGCCTCAGTCCAGACGTATTAACAACAAAGATTGATCAATTCTGTCTTTCAGCCACTATAAACACTATACAATAAAGCCTCAGTTATTCTGTGCCCTTGCAGTAAATTCCAGTCTTGCGTGTAACCCCGCTCTCATGCAGAAGCCCCCGTTAAGCAGCCCTTTAAGCAGGGTGCCAACAGACTGGAGCCCAGGAGTCCAATCCATAATATCTGCACTCAGGCGGAAACCACTCACGTAGGCACAGACAGGCACCAGCAAGCATCTAAATGCGCTCAGACACAAATTTTGTCTGCCCATCTTTCTCTTGTATCTTGTTCTTTTTTTCTTCGTCATACATAGCATTGCCAGCGTGCACAAACACAAACTCCCGTCCGTTTCTGATCTAGGCCAAGGTCATCGTCTGTGGCAACTGTCGAGGTAATTGCTCCCTTATCACACTACTGTTGACTAATGATGAGACGTGCCAATTCACTCCGGAGGTTTGGGCCTCTCCGCCGTCATGGGAGTCACTCCGTCCTCACTGTTTGACCGCGAGCCTGAGAGGCCTGTCTGAAAATACAACTCACAGGAAGAGAGACTAGTAGCAGGAGTGATTAAAGCTCCAATTCTTTGTTAAACTAATGGGACATTGTAAGAAGCCGCTGCTTGATTGCCAAAACGCGTGGTTTCCTTGTCAAAACAAATTAGCACTCGCAGTTGGCAATTAAAATAAATGTGCTAATTTTATTTCAAATTGTTTCCTGCTACTTTGATTTCCAAGAAGTCTCTTTTCCCGTTAAATGCCAGGCTGTTGGGCAGCTGTTGTGTTTCTCAGCTCAGTTCTGCTCTCAACAGTCATGTCTTTGTGTACCAAATTGGGAAAAAAGCAGTGAAATTCCTTGGAACTCCCCAAATCCTGAGAATTGTAATGAAGGGGTTGCTAGGTTGCAATCTATAGGGCCTATTGTGTACTCCTGTATGGATTCAATGGTACTACAGGGAGCATCAATGACCCACAATGCACCCTGCATTCCACTGCTTTTCAGGATCGACGAAGGGGAGTGGGGGGTTGCCCATCATTTCTTTTTCCATGATTTGGTTTGCAAAACCTAAATCCTTCTCATTTATTCTCTCTAAAAATATCCATGAACAGTAGAAGGGGAAAAAAAAATTGTCCTTTTCCAACTTTTCCTTTTAAAATTTCTCCGAAGTCAGACTTTCAAGTGTGAACCAAATAACATTAACTGAAGGACTCGGAGGACTTTCATTAAGAGGTTGCTGACAGGTGGCTTTTGGAGCCAGGAGGTTTATTTACAGTATCTGCAGTACAACTACTTCCATGTAATGCACGGGAGCCCTGTTCCTTGAACTGCAGTCCCTCTAGGAAAGAGGATTTGACCATCATAACACTGGAGTTCAGTAGAGTCCCTCATGTCCTCTGGGACGCCCTCTACAATTTGCTCTGAGACTCAGTCCTCTTTATACCTCATGGTTTGTGGACAGGGAGATCTTGCTCTGTATCTTGGGATCATAAGATCCAAATTTTTTAGTGTATGTGGAGTTGGATTATTTGTCCAACAGAGAGATTACTAACTCATAACCATATCTGTTGAATACACTGGAAGTAGGTAATAACAGCTTCTAAGTTCAGATCTAGAGTAAATGCCTTTCTTCGAAAGTGGGTATTTTTAATTTATGAAGTCTGCCTCCCAGTGCTAACAAAACATCACTCTTTACATTGAATGAATAGTTTAACATTTCATACCATAATGTGCAACAGGTTTCCATGATACAGAAATAAGCTTTACTCCAGTGCTGTGGTAGTGTTATCAGTTGATACTGCACACCCACTGTACAATATATTTACTTGTTTGTATATTTGTTTCTGTTCACACAAGTACAGCAATTCAAAATGAGGTACAGTAACTTTGTGTTTTAGTTGAGGTTTGAGGTGATTGAATAATAAGACTAAGAGAATGTGTTAGCTTTCTGACATTTGCTCATTAACAGTAAATACAAAGGACAGCTGAGGCTGATGGTAGTGTCATTCATTTTGCAGGTATTTGGTCAGAAACTTAAGTATTGAACAAATAAAACCTTTCACCTGATGATGGTGCTAGATGAAAAGTTAAGGATCATCAAAGTTATTACAGTTCATCCTGAGGGGAACATGAATGTGTGTACCAAATTTCATGGTAATCCATCCAATAGATGTTGAGATATTTCAGTCTGGACCAAAGTGGTGGACCGACCAACATTGCTATTTTTAGAGACATGTCGCTAGCATGGCTAAGAACAGAGCAAAAACATAGAATTCATTTTCTCATTTTTCACTCTCACAATTTACCAAATGATTATATGTTGAGGTAAATACATGAAGATACTTAAAGCAACTGATTTGGAAGCTGTCACACTCAGCTCTTGAGGACTTTCAGATATTATATAGTTGGGCTTTGGTCATAGCTGATTATTCATGCCACAAAAATAAACTGCTCTGAAACTGTCACACCAAATTCTATTGTCTTGACTTGCTCAGATATTACTAATAAAAAGTGAAGGGCCTCTTGTCTCCTCTGGTTTGACCTTGTAATATTGTTTGTCTCTGTTTTAAAGCAGCCAAATTTATTAAACTGGGTTCAAAAATTCTACTGAGGGCCAGCTTTCCCTTCTTCATTTTGTGCACATAGCAACAGCCGTCACTATTCTGTCTGACACTTTCATAATAGATTGCAGAGAGGAACGATGGCTGAAATTTGTTACGCTGTCTGGGAAGACTGATGAGTCTGACGGCTTAAATGCACACATCCAGACTGAGAAAGATTTGAAATAAATGCTCTCACTCAGTTTGCTGTAAGCGTGAACATTGCTGTAGCACTGCAACACTCGCAGTCAGCATCGCAGGCAAAGTTTTTAGGTTTTAATCCAAATCTTTGAAGAGTGCATCTTGGAACTTAAAGCCCTTGTCCTTTGCATGCCTGTTCAATCCACATATTAGTCATGCATTCATTCATTACAACTCATGTGTTATTTCTCAAGTCTGTCTTCCTAAATTTCTCAAACATAATTCAGGAAGTTTCAGAATCCGTATCAGCGGACTAAAATAAACTAAGCTCCTCTGTGGAACATTTTTATGCCTTGCTGAAAATTTTCTAACCTCACATGCTGAGGCTTAGGGGAAATTGTGTCATGACTTTTAAATGTTTGTTCTGCTGTTGGTATCAGGACAACCATAACAATGCAAGTGCATTAACAGCTTGAATATTTCAAAACACTTGGCACTCAAGCAAAGAAAATATAAAAATTTCATACTTTGAATGAAGTTGCAAAATCCCATTTTGCTTAACCAGAATCCTGGTATAAACTGAATAATAAAAGAGCTGCGTGTGAGTTGTTTGACACTGATGTGTTAGCAATGGTAGTAAGTTGCCTGGCTTTGCAGGTGTGTGTTAGACTTTGTAGTGTGTAGGTCATCTATGTATGGAAAGTGTTTGTTTGTGTTGTTTTTTTTCTTTTCACATAGCTAGCTAACTTTGTTGGTGTTGGCTTGCCAGCTAAAATGCTTTACCTATTGTTACACGAGTATATACGATAATGCTTAAGCAGTAAGTCTGCTAAATTGAATGATATTTGGCAGCCTGGTCTTTCCCCCAAAATTTTATTTGTTCAACCAATTTGTTAGTGATTATGTCTGAGAGCCAGACAGTGTTTCTTAACTTTTCCACATTGTTAACAGACATTTTAATGCAGTAATGAGACAATAATTAATCTGATCTGAAGATCTGTTGAGGATTGCGAGAGTTTGTGACGTCCTTCAGATACATTAAAACTGTTTGACAGTCTGGTTTTATCGATGTGTATAAAGTCGCAGTTTTAATTTATTTTAGGTAAACTTATTGGAGGTAAAGGAAGGATTTCCTCACTCTATTCTAACTTTTTAACTAATAGCATTCTTAATTAATGCATTCAGTTATGTTTTTGTTACCTTTTACTACCTTTTGTCAGTTTTTGGGGCTCCATGTTTGGCAGGTTGATGCCTGAAAATCATGATACTGCTCAGTCACCTTTCTTTGAATTGCCTCATCTCATTATTTGCCCCAGAGCAAATACTGTAATCTCAATATCAGTGGATTTTGCATGGGGTTCATAAGCATACTGCAATAGAGATAAATGAAGTTCAGCAGCACCTGGTTTGTGGTTTTACACTTGGGCACATTTCTTTCATCTTACCACCATACCACTTCACTTTGCAGCATGAGCATTTCTCCATTCCTCCTCTTTAAACCCTGGCTAGCGTCTCTCTCTGTCTCTGTGGTGTGTTTCCTGCTCTCCCTCTCTAAACCTTTTCTCCATTTAATCAGCTCTCTCAGGACTCAGTTCTGTATAATTAGAGACTGAATCTTTAATCACCATGGATCCAGGCCAGGGAGAGCGGTTTATTTCAAATAGACACAAGCCGAAAATGAGCATGAATGAAGGTATGGAAACGCATTTATTTGCTGTCAGTCTTTGCGCACATTCACAGGCAATGAGGACATTTCCTAGGTTCACACAAGGCAATTGAAAGCCAAACTATCTTATAATCATGTCTGGTAGTTCTTCACTTCCATTGCAGCATTGTGTAGCTGGATTAAAGGTCACAGTTTGCAGGAGGTCCTTACATAAACAGCTGTGTCTTCACCTCATCTCCTTCTGTCTCCTCCTATCTGCTCACCTCTCATCTTCTAATATTCTGTCTTTGTCTTCTTACCCTTGGCTTGTCTCCATACTGGCATTCATTTTACCCTTTCCTTTTTAACAACATATCATTCTTTCCTTTACTAATTCATCTTGCTGAAGACCATTCAGTTTTGATGTATATTAACATTTTAGCAGAATGTGGTAAACGGCAAACTGGACATTTATTGTTTTCTGGGAAACTAGTGTGCCTACTTTGTCCGCAGCAGCAGATTTGAAAAATCCTCAATGTGTGTGAATGAAAGCTACATGTGATTAAAAAGGGAAGATCTAATGAAAGACTGACTGATTTTACTTGCGGTTGACGGGAAAATATGGCAAAAGTTGGCCTGGGAGTTCAGTTTATTTATAGTGGTAAATATAACTTGGAGACATTTCATGAGACACATCATGCACAAATATCAAGAATTGAGAAGAACACTCAGCCTTTATGCACGCGAAGCACTTTGGAATATTTCCAGCACCCGAAAGAAGAATGTCTCAGTCGTTTAAGTTTCAGTTTCTGTTTCTCCTGATCAGGATGAGAAGTTATGGTAGTAGGCGGGCCGAACTGCTAGGTGTACATAATGTGATTGGATAACTATGGTATTTGACTGACAGCGGTGATAACCAATAGAAAACTGATGAATATAAATTAAAGATAGATTGGCCTTTTTAACCCAAACACCTGCATTTTGTAACATGAAAGATGGCTGTGGCCTGACCGTCCCGCTGCAGGCCTTGATAGCTGGTAGCTAACAAGAGTTGAACCCTGCTTCATATTTAAAAGTGACACTGATTTGAGTCGACAGGCCAGACTTGCTAAGTTCCTCAGCAGAGAGCCAGGCCAGTTGACGAGGCGGAAACATGTTAGTCACTCAGACACAGACACAGCTGTTGTTTATACCACTCAGCAAACAGAATGGAGATCTATATCCTATAAACATATATCCAGGGCCTTTTATTTAAATGTTGTTTAATTTAGCTGGTGTAGTTTGTTTTGTGCCCCTGAGAAGCAGAGACATGGTTCAATTCTGCATTTATAAGAGGAATTATCCAGATTTGACCTATTGGATGTTGGTTCTCATTACCGTCAAGGTGAAGTTAGCCAAGTGTCCTTTCTCTTTTCACTGGCATTGGAGAGCTGCAGAGAAGTGGGGGTTTTTTTTTGTCTTGGCTACAAATATTCAGCAGACTTTATCCTAATATGAGCTCGCTGCCAAGCTATTAAAGATGCTGATATATTAAAATGCACTGCAGATCATGTTTTAATGCTGACAGATTGTTCCCCCTTAATTCTGTAAGCATGCCAAAATGTGCAGCAGGACATACACTCTCACTGCAATAAAGAGGTAGAGTGGTGTGAGAATGTGTGTGCAGTGTGTCTTTATGTCAAAGTTGCGCGTACAGGTAAAACAAGTAGTCAATTAATCGATTTGTCAAATAACAAAACATTTGTATGCAACAATTTAGATTTCTTTTATTTATTAAGTGTTTAATCTTCATTTTTCAAGACAGAATTCCTCAAATTTGCTGGTTTCAGCCTCTCAAGATTTCTTGCTTTTCTTTGTCTTACATGATACTAAATAGAATAATATATTTGAGTTAAGAACTGCTGTTGTTCGGACAAAACAAGCTATTTGAATAAGTCATTTTGGGCTCTGGGAGCTTGTGATGTGCATGTGGTCGTCAGAGTAGTAGAAAATAATCACTAGTTTCAGTCCTAGCGGTTTCCAAGCTTTTGCAAGATTATGACTGATTTATCGGGCATTTTTGCTCAGTTATGTGTAATCGGCTGCAACCAAATTGTCTCCATGAAACCAACAAACCTACAGTATAAAAGCTTAATTTACTGTCTTGCAGTTTATTGGTTACTTAAAACTGTGCTGCCTGTTGCAATCATATAATTTTTAGATTTTGACTTATTTCAAATGGGAAAGGTAAGATACTCTAAACATGTAATACTACCATTCTGATGTACTTCTTTTTGTCTGTTTTCCCAGTATGAATTCAAGGCCAAGAACATCAAGAAGAAGAAGGTCAGCATTGTGGTGTCTGTGGACGGGGTCAAGGTGATGCTGAGGAAGAAACAGAAGGTAAGTCACTAGTGGCAAAGTCACTAGTGGCAAACTCTAACAGGAATAAGATATAACCATTTTCCATCAGAGTCGGTAACACTGAACAAAAAAAAAGATGTTTCAGCTTTAAATGAGATGTAAAGCTGGCCAGTTTTAGCATATTAGTATTAAATGTATAACTTCTTTGATATGAGATGCTTTATCAGTGCTTAATCACAATCATCTGTCTCATACACAGAGAAAAGAATGGACATGGGATGAGAGCAAGATGATGATCATGCAAGATCCCATATACAGGTCAGTCACACCTCTCAATCTCTGACGCTTCAATATGTTCATACTATATGTAAAAGAAACATAAAATCTCACTATCTTTTCTTCTTTCTTTATACAACCAGGGGATTAAACTATCTGATATTCAGTCCAGTCTCTTCTTTGCACTCTGCATGTTCTTATTAGCTTTACCCAAAGAAATTACTGTGAGTATACTGCAGATAATGCATACTGTATGTCTTTTAGTGGAAATAAAATCCTTCAACTCTGCCTCTGTAGATGAAGCTGAGGCTTGCTTTATAGGCCAGCCTGTGAACTTTACCATGCAGGACAAATGTGCTTGAATGTACTTTATGCCATATACAGTTACATTCATAAGAGAGCATAATGAATAATCTTTAGCTTGTGCATGTAGTTGGTAGAGCATATGTTTGTTGCTTTAAAGTATGTAATATTTCCAGGGGAGGCATCCTGCTCTCAGATTATATTGACAGTAATCTGGTATTTAGCACCTATCTGCTTGTTTGGGGAAATACCTCAGCATGTGCACCCAAAGAAGAAAGTGCAATTCATTAGGGCCTCAACATCCTAGCACCTTCCCTGTTTACATGGTGATGGAGCCTGTCAATCAATCATCAACGGGCCTGTGAAACTGTCGGTCACAGCAATTAAACTGGAAAGTGTCAAAATAATGGTTAGGAAGACTGTGAAATGATTGAATGTGAGGAGTTTTTTTTGTTCTTTTTTTGGCCCAAAACAAGCAGTTATAGATAATAAGACAACCTCTTCCTGGAAATGGAAATCTCAACAATGGAAAGGAGGCAGCCATTTAAAAGTGTCTAAACATTAAACATCTAACCAGCTTGTGTGTGTGTGTGTGTGTGTGTGTATGTTTGTAAATTATGCATGTATCTGTGGGAGGATCCCATCTGGCAAAGCCACACCCCATCAAGCGGTTAGATATAATTATCCTTGCTTGCGTTTCTGTGGTTGTGGGTGTGTTTGTGCAGTGGGGAAATATAGTACACTCTGTACCATGTGACTTTCATTTGTAGATGGTCATAATTTGTTTGCCTGGCTCCCAGAGGAGATGTTTTATAGCAGTGGAGCTGCAGATGGAGATGCAGGGCTGACCCTTTGCTCTCCCAGTTTACTGCAGAGTGTGTTGTTGCAGGGTTGCTGGCAAGGACAGAAGCAGATGGGACAGCATACTTGTACAGTATAAAACCCAAGGAGTGTACTGTAGTGGAGTGATGTGTATTTATATAAAGTATTATACTGTAAATATCCTTTCATGTGATTTATATTTGCATTAGGTCAGCTCTCTCTCCCTGATTTCTATATTGCTTTTATTTGTCATTAGGAAGATAGTAACGGTGAAGAAAGGGATGGAGCAAGTAAAAAAAAAAAAAAAAAAAGAACTTCTTTTACATTTTGAGGTTTGTGTAACTTTTGTGTATTTAAATTTCCAGGATTTTCTACGTGTCTCATGACTCCCAGGACTTAAAGATCTTCAGCTACATCGCAAGAGATGGTTCCAATAATTCCTTCAGATGTAATGTCTTCAAGTCAAAGAAGAAGGTACAACTAAGGTCCACCCATACACCTCATGACTGCAGACATGCAGAGCTGATTACAGATCTGCACTATGATAATTAAAGCAACAGTTTGACATTTTGCTTATTCGCTAACCGAGGGTTAGATGAGAAGATTAATACCACTTTTATGTCTGTACGCTAAAAATGAAGCTGGAGTCAGCAGACGGTTAGCTTAGCTGGAACATACTGTGGCCTATGCAAGGTACAAACATAAATGTGCAAGCAATGTACAGTGCAAGTCAACTGCAGTGGAAAACATCTTCCTGGTTGATTTAACTCTTAAATACACATTACAGGAATTGTTTGACATTTTGAACAATAAGCTTATTTGCTTTCTTGCAGAGAATTTGAGCAGAAAATCAATACCACTCCGTTAAATATGAGCCAGCAGGTGATTAGCTTAGTTTAGCATAAAGACTGGATGCAGGGGCTACACATTATATGTCAGAGCCAGGCTATCTGTTTCCTCCTGCTTCCAGTCTTTATGCTAAGCTAAGCTAACCGTCCCCTGGCTGTAGTTACGGACAAATATGAGAGTCTTCTCATCTAACTCTCAGCAAAAAAAAAGCAATCATACAGGGAGAAACCCATCTTAGAGAAAGAAGAGATACCAAATTTACCACAGCTACTTCAACATCAGTAGGCCTTAATCTAATGCAGCCAGGAGACATGTTTCTTCTGGATGCATTAGATTACTCAGATTAGATTGCTTTTTCTTAACTGGAAAAACTTGTGCACTTTTCCCTCTTACCGCCCAATTTGCTGCTGCCATTGCTCCTCCCAGCTGAATACAGCAAGTGTTAAGTTCACTGTGGGACGCATGCAGATGGTTGTTTTTTATTCTGTGTTGTTTTTATTTAAGAATTAATTTCCTTAGTTAATCAATTTTGGTTTTAAATTTTATCTGAAATTCAATTTCCGGTGGCTTAGCACTGCAGATCCATAGCCTGCAGTGAATACAGAATAGATGCACTCAAGGACAAGGATTACAACTGCATATTTCTGACAAGCATCTCTTTACCTTTCCTCAGTCTATAAGCTGTTTTCATTTTGCTGCAGTTGTTGCACGTTACTGCTGTCTTGGCTCAGAGGTGCTATTATCAGTCAGCTGTAATGAGAATTGTTCCACAGAAGTGATATTATTAGTCTCTGAACTTGGGGGATTCAACTGCATGCCAAGGATGACTGAGCGTCAGTGTGCATGTTTTCAGTCCATCCAAAGAACGGGTGATTTCACGGTCTTAAAGCAGACAGGAGGAAGTGATGAATGAAATTACTTTCTGTGGTGTTTGGTGGCATGAAAAGCCTCACACACTCTGCTTATTGTTGAATTCTGCTGCTCTGAACGTTGACCTTTTGTCTCAAACTCTCCACTCCGTTCTATCTGTCTCTCTCTCTCTCTCCCCCTCCTGTTAGACGCAGGCCATGCGTATTGTGCGGACAGTAGGTCAGGCCTTTGAAGTGTGCCATAAGCTCAGTCTGCAGCATGCTGAGCAGGATGCAGACGGACAGGCGGATGGAGAGAGTGACAAGTCCACAGAGGAGCCCAGCAGTCATGGTGAGGACTACCTGTTATCTACTATGCACAGTGTTGCCTTTGCAGAGTTCATTCAAATACACAAAGACAAATACACATTTTAGGTTATTATATTGTGACTGATTTTCATGACTACAAAGAACTGTGTAAAATGATTACAGTATATTAAAATAAGGTATTGAAAGGAAGCAATAAAATCCTGAAATGTTGTTAACAGTCAACTGGCTTTGTTTGCATATAACTTTTGTGAGCCAGAGTCTGTTTGTACAGTTTCTGTTTAGCATTGTGCAAACACCTGCTGCTTGTCTGAGCCTTCCAATTGTTAGAGAGCCAGCAACTCTTTGTGGGCCAAACAGAAGAAAAACAGCACATAACTAAGATGCAAGCATTAAACTACTTTGCTAACTTTTTCTTGCTGGACTGTGGGGGGAAAAAAAGTATTTTCTGAATTCTTAGCTATGCTATTAGATAATTCATTGAAACATTTTTTCCCCTTCTGTTACAGTTAGTTGGATGCAAAATGCTAAAGCATTTTAGTTTTTTACTGTTGGAAAAAGGTCTGCAGCCATGCTAGCAGCTGTGTTTGGGCACTGCAGTGCTTTGAGCTAAATGCTAATGTCAGCATGCTAACATGCTGATGTTTAGAAAGCACAGCTGATGCTGATGGGATTGTCTGCTGGTGGCGTTATAGGAAAATCCGGAGGATCACCAATATCATTAGGATTAATCCTCTGGGCACTAGAGCTCAACAATTAATCAAAATATTATCGAAATCGCAATATGACGGGTACAATATTAAAATTGCAGGAGCTGCAATTTTTTGATAAAGGTAAAATGTGTCACGACATACCATTTTATAAATGAAGAATTGTGGTGCTACAGAGATGCCCCGGCCTACAAATCATATTCTCCAGACGTAAGTGAACATGCTTGTTTGGTACAGACAAATCACATCATTATCATTTTCAACCAAATAATGGTGGAAACAAAAGCACACGAACAAACAGAAAGCTCTGTGGTCCACATTGTTCCAGATGTTTTATAAAGTGAGTGAGTAGCATTATGGTTTCTTACAAAGGAATAATGCTAACCATTCTTCACAGAGAAGCATGCTGGTATATTAAAACACACATATTACCTTTTAACATCTGGTCTGAGCTATGTTATTGTGGAAAACATGGTGTTTATGAGCTTTTAATGGTCATTTTGGTCACATGAGGGCCATCTCTCTCCTGACTAAAGCTTGACTTTGTCCGTTTAGTTTGATTACACGCCTCTTTATGGCCCAAATTGAACCATCAAACCTCACTAGCTCATTAATTCAGCACAGTGATCAAACAGATTGTAAACGGATTTAAGGGACAACATGAAGCTAGTCTGGATTTGAGTGTTCTCTGAGGCCTCATGTTGCGTTCATTTCATGTGGGACGGAGGGTAAAGATGGGAAAGATTCCCATGATTACAACTTTCACATCATTGGACAACACAAGAGGGTGTTTGCCAGTGTTACCAGTAATGAGTGTAATTTGCACAGTGAATGAATAGTTGTCTGGCACTAAGCTACAGTTATGTGACAGGCAGAGTTGGTCATGTGAGGGTAAAATAATATGTATGTGCTCAAAATAGCATTAACTTAGGGTTTAGTTATCTAAATGAAGGCATTCATGTTTGTATGCTTTTTATAGACTCTTGTGCATTATTTTACTGTGAAGATGGATGTATCCGAGCTTTCAGAAGGATATTAAATTCGATAAATTGACAAGCTGTATTTATATTTAAAGGAAAATTTTGTGATTTCTTGCCAAGATTTAGATGAGAAGATTGATCCCACTCTCATGTCTGTCTGTTTTTATGATAACTGCAATGTTAATCAGAATATAAAAACAGAAGTCTCATGGATATTTCATTGATATGCTATGTATAATGTAAACTTTGTTTCATCAACTGCTTTAATGTCAGTTTGGTATTTTGAATAACACTAAAGTGCCCATAAGAGTACTGGCATATTCTGAACACTTCTAAGCAGGAACGAAACACTGCACAAGTAGTTTGCGAAATCAGTCCAAAAGTGAACAAACGTAAACCCCAGAAGTGATGGTTATGCTTATTAACAGTTAATTGTCTTTGTGTATTCCTTTACAGGTCGTAAACTGACAGGGGCAGAGCGAGGGGAGGAAGAGGAGGACAGCAAACATGGAGGAAGACGAGGAGGAGAGGATCCTTCAGCTGGCACTTCACTGTGTGAAAAGGCATTCAGTGAAATTCTGCAGAGTCTGGCTGAACTGAGCGTGGTCAAACCAGGACAGACTATCATAGTAAGATACCGCAGGACACACACGCACGCACGCGCGCACAAACACACAAATTATACACTGTCTTGTGCTTGATATATTATAGTTGTCTACAGTCCTGCCCTACAGTTAAAAGGCAAACAGCCTTACTTTTTTTAATTTCAAAGGTCACGAATGGGTGGCTATTGTGCATATTTTTTCAAAAGAGGATAAAACAGGTACTGCTGTGATGCTCTTTACCATGTAGCCTACAAACAGTGTTATAAGACTTTTTCCCCCTCTTTTTCAACAAGCCCACACTGCATTGGTTATGTACCTTGCTGCTTAATTTGTAATCCCCTTGGAAGGTAGAAGCTAGCAAGCTAGGCTAACTAGGTTCCATTCGGACAGTGGAAGCTAGTTACCCTAGCATGCTAACATTAGCACTGATTCCCACTAGATGTTACTTTTTGTTCATGTTATTTCAACATCTGCTGAGTGATCGGCAGCTTTCACACACTCAGTGCTGTGTTCGTCCAGCATTATAGAAAGTTAATGAGGCTAATGTTAGCTGTCTCTGTAACAGCAAATAACCAGGCTGTTAAAACTTGCAGTAACGAGTAGTTCTGTAACCACAGTGCTCCCGTACTCTGATCAAATCACAACACAGGACAAAGCAACCGCTAACAACGTTGGCATCTCAACTGTTTGCCTGTCCGTGTGGCTGTTAGCAGTCTTGCCAACAATTTTTTATGGAAAGGAGCTAAAACCTTTAAAAGATTATGATGGAAAAAAATGTCAAACTAAACTGACTAGTTTCATCATCAACTTTATTCAAGCCGCTATCATGTCATTTCAGTACTAAATCTACCTATAATTTCAGAAGGACCCAGACACTGGAATAAACTCACTCACAAAATGTTTCATTTTTGTTAAATAGTCAATTTACATAATTTAGAGCAAACACAAAGGAGTTCCCGGACAAACAGTGAGGATTAGTGACTGCTCATTAGGAGCACACTTTCACGAGTCATTCACATTTGTGGCTGGCTGATGACCGAACATGCTACTGCTCTGTCCCACTCACTGAAAACAGTCACAATCCAGAGAGCCACAGCCACTGTGAGCAAGGGTGAGTGCAAATTTACTGACAAATGTTAGGGAGTGCCTTTAAGGGAGAGGAGGTAAGGTCAGCCAAAAAAGTAGCAAGATTTGTCGCTATGGACATTTTTGAAAAAAGTTGCTAAGGGGGTCGTAAAAGTTGCTAAATCTGGAGGCAGAAATCGCCAAGTTGGCAACAGTAACCGTTGGAACTGATGTGATATTACCAACTATTTTTAGTGCCTGACATTGTCAGTCAATGCCAAAAATTCACGGCCCCTGGAGAACATTAATATAGGGGAGCTCGATCAGTACACAACACGAAGGATACTTATTTCTTAAAAGAACAACATTTTTTTTGTTTGAGTTCACCCTTTGTTCCACAGTCTAATAGTATGCATTTTATTACTCAAGCATTCCTTATTGTGGATGTATTTCTTGTCGTGGTCATTGGGCAGCTAAACCTTACATCAAAGTCCCCCTTTATTACTGACACCAGCAGTAGGGTTGAGGTAGCAGCAGCATCCACATTTGAATGATTACAGGTTTCTTTGCTCCAGATTGTTTCTGGCTTTGTAGCCACAGGACTTTGCTTTGATTCATTGTTTTGGCTTTAGTGGTGTTTTGATGCTATTATCTAGGCATAGTGCTGCCAAATGGCTCACTGAACTAAGGAAGTACAGTATACTGCTTTGTCATCTACTGCAGTACCTGACCAGATTACTGACTGCAGCTCTCCATGACTTATCACAGCTTCAAGTTGGCAGTAGATACTGTAGGTGTGAAATATCTGGTCACTCTAGCATGAGGTAAAAAGACTATTTCTCTGTGATTTGGCAGACTTTAAAATCCTCAGGAACTTAGGAACTGACGATTATCTTCAAGCATCAAGCAGGCTTTGGTGTGTCATGATGTGTTCCTTCGGATTTGTCACCAGAGCGAGTCTGGTAGACACAGCTGTTATCGTGCTGCTAAAATAGAGAGAGTGTGATTGGAGTGAGGAACCTGAATATTCCTGCTTGCTGTGAAAGGGGGACACCTAATCCCAAAACCCCAGTCTGTTCCCTTTGATTTCTGAGAAACGCCACCATAATCCCATTGAGGGGTTCGCGAACATCTGCTCTATGGAGATAAGCAAGGAGCGGGGGAAGGAATAAAAGAGAGGGAAAGAATGAGATGGAGTAAGGAATAATGAGAGATCAGGATAACGGAAAGGAAGACTGGCCAAAAGATATAAACTACACAAGATGCTGGTTGTATTGGTAGTTGCAAACAGGAAACACAGGGGTGGACAATAGTACAGAAGCACCTCCATCTGAGGTGTTGAATCAACTTGTTTTTTGAGGCCACAGTTTCTAGGGCTGCTACTAATAATTATTTTCATTATAAATGAAAGGCCCTGAAAACTTATTTTCTCAATCGGCGTTTTTCTGTGAACAATGGGGTCTTACATGAGCGCAACGTTTTCTGCCAAAATAGAACAGTTTCGGTTATTTCACATTTCTGCTTTTGTGTTTTTGTCTTCTCACTGGTTTGAAGTGGGCGGGGCTCCGTTTGAAAAAGGTGATCAAACCACACCCACACAGTCCTGATGATGAAATACTTTTAAACCAGGTTTTCTTGAGCTTTAATCTGCTCATTGGTTTGTTTAATTGTTCTGTCTCTAAAATGTCAGAAAATGGTAAATAACACAAGCCCGTTACCATTTCCCAGAGCCTAAGGTGTGACGTCTTTAAATTGCTTGTTTTGTCTGACCAACAGCCTAAAACACAAAGATGTTCAATTTACTTTTATATAAAAACATCACATTTGAGTAGCTGGAACCTGTAAATGTTGGTCATTTTTTTTATTGCTTGATAAATTACTTTTGTTGTCACATAATTATCTAACAATTGACTAATCGATTAATCAACTTTTTTTCAGTTGTTAAAGCCCCTGAAAACTATTTATTTATTTATATTTAGTAATAGTTTAACACTCACAAACTTAGATAATCTGCTTCAGCGCAACTTTGTGAGTACAATCTGATCAGATTTGATTGACATTGACCAAACAACTGAAAGATTGGATTGTCAAAATCAGAGATAGAATTTTATAGTGCCAAATTAAATTGTGCTTTTCTTTTTTACTTTTCTTTTAAATGTGTTACTTACTAAAGGAAGCTGATGATATACTGATGTAGAAGCCCCTCTCACTGAGATGCACTCTCTTGAGAAACTTCAGTTGAATGTGCTGTACTTTACAGTGTGCTACTTCTCCCTCTAGTGGTGTGATGTAGGAGTTACAATATACCATGTACCACTGCACCACAAAGGCAGTAATTTTGCATGACAGCAGTAGTAATTTGTGCAATTATACAGACCTGAATATTATGTGTTTATGTATGACTTGACCATACATTCTCACTGAAGCCATCCACACACACTAAATCCATTTATCTTGGTCAGTGTTGATATCCAGGGAGGAAGGAGACTGAGAGAGATAAATGGAGACAGAGGAAGAGAGTGTATGGTATGATAATGAGCTTAGAGAATATTCCAGTTCTGGTGAGTAGTTACAGTAGGGCTCCAGTGGGGCTCCAGATCAGTGGGTCGCAGTCTTGGTCACAGGGACTCGGAAGACTGGGTGATTTCTGTCCTACTGGTTCATTAATTGCATTCATCTGGTGTTCAAGGTCTAAAAATAGCTCTTATTATGTGAGGATGAAAAACTGGGTCCTGAGGGCCAACACTAGCCCATTGTGTCTTTGCTGTTTTTTGTGGGCACAGTATGTGTCAGGGAATATATTGACAGATAATTACACCCATCATTTCAGCTTAAAGTATGTTGTTTTTACTACCATTTTCCTTCCATAAGAAATTTCTGTGCGTGTTTGTCTGTGGTCAGGACTTTGATCAAAGGTCCCTCTTCACTGTGACATCCCAAGGCGTTACTCCCAGCAGCCCTTGCTCTAGATCTCTCACTCCGCTGGCATCACAGCACTACCTGCAGCTTCTTCAGCAGCAGGTACAGCAGCAACAGCAGCACACGCAGGTGGCCGTCGCACAGGTAAGGAACGGATACAAGCAATCATATACAGTGTGCAGGGTTGTGTAAAACACAGCAGTAGGCCTGGCTGAAAACACTATCACTATCTTTGAACACCTACAATACCAGGTCTGATTTAGGACTGCAACTAACAATTATTTTCATTATCAATTAATCTGATAATTTGTGTTTTCGGTTCATCGTTTATTCTATGAAATGCCAAAAAGCTGTGAAACAATTCCCGTCACAACTTCCTAGAGCCCAAGATGACGTCTTCAAATGTCTTGTTTTGTTCGACCAAAAGTCCAAAATCTAAAGAGATTCAATTTACAATGAAGTATGGCAAAGTAAAGCAGCAAATTGAGAAGTTGGAACCAGATAATGTTTTGGCATTTTTTCACTATTTCTGTTTGCATCGACTAATCAATTATTCGACTTCATCGTTTCAGCTCCACTCAGATTTGTTCTTCTATAAATGCACAAACATTTCTATTCACTTTTTCAAATCTTTCATTGATGAGATTAACATTTCTCACAGTCTTTGCTCTTTTTATAATAGCCTCATATTTATTTCAGTCAGCTTGTGAAAACCTGGGGTATTTTGTAATAGGAAACTGGAATTATTTTGTCAACTAGGCTTTTCCTAATTAGAATCACACACACACATATTTTTTTTGTTGCAGTTTTGTCATGATATTGACATTTATTCCACCCATACCTTCCTAGGATGCACAACACTCACGGTACACTTTTACTGTACTTGAGGCTAATACTCACTCTGTTAAACACATCCAGGAAGAATTGTTTAGCAAAATAAAGCAGAATAGAGACCTATGGAGGTGCTCTTCATCTTAGCAACCAGTTCATAGTTCACTTCATCAAGTGTCAGTCTGTTATTCACAGTAAAGTCCCAATAACCTGTGTGAGCCTCATGCCACCTCCATGTTACCTCTCTCTCTCCACTCTATGTGCTGTATGTATTTTACTGATGCTCGCCCACTAGGGGGCAGCACCAATACAGTAATGGAAGGACAGTCAGTGCAGCATAATAAAATACAAGCTGTGCTCAAATAAAAATGTACATTTGCAACAAAGCATCTCAGGAGATTCATCAAGCCGTCATCAAAATGTCATCTGAGGAACTGCAACACAAATGCATGTTTACTTTAGTGTTTTATTTCTGATCCGGCTGATTGCGCTGCCATAGCAAAATCGACCTGCATGTTAATGATCTACCTTAATAGCCATCCAATCATTACTTTCAGTTTCAGTCTTGGGACTATAGATATGGGCAGGATTATGCATCCGATTTCATCCCCATAATATCATGGATCAAAAACACATGATGTGGGAGCTGAGTGGAATTGAGGCATGAGACAGGGGGAAAAAAAGTATTCAAACAAACGTGTCAATAGATAATGCATCTAGGTTTTGCATATAAATCGAATCAGAAATGCAAACACACCTTACGCTTTGTTTCCACTACAGGTGCAGCTGTTGAAGGATCAGATGGCAGCAGAGACTGCTGCTCGTATGGAGGCTCAGGCCCGTGTCCACCAGCTGCTGCTGCAGAACAGGGACCTGCTGCAGCACCTGGCCCTGCTCGTGCAGCAGCTGAAAGAGCTGGAGGCCCGCTCCCCAAAAACAACACAACCAGCGCAGCCACAACAGGAGCCTCAAGCTAATGGACACAGTAAGTGACTGGTGTGGTGACTTGTGGCAACAGTGTAATCCCTCAGATGAGCTCATGTCAGGTCAGGTTCCCCCTGTGTGTTGCAGTCCTTGTCATTGCTCACTCTCCTGTTGGCCCGTGGATGGTGTAGTCATGATCCCTCACTGGCTTCCTGCCTGCAAACATCGTCAGTTCTATTTGATGGGGCAGAAGCACAGCTGCCAGGGGTTTAACCTGCTCTGCTGGTGAACATGAGTGCTTTTCCCTTTGCGCCACCTGTCATTTAATTGAGCATTTCTTTTTTTTATCTGTACTGAGGAGAAAAACGTTGTCCTCCAGGTGCGAGCAAAACCAGTTTAAAGCATTCTTGTAGATGTTAGTGAGGCTTTTTTTAATGTTGAATATGCCATGATCACAGTATCAAAGGAGGCACTTAAGTCACGAATAATCATGACTAATGCAAAGCCCCAGTCAATTTTAATGATAAAGAATGCGGAAGAAAGGGAGAATGTAAAGTAGTGCTCAAACATGTTTCTGGTCATTTTTAGAGGATCTTAATTTTAAAAAAGCATCTATGAATTTTCAAATTTCCATATATCTATATATCTATATCTATATATCTATATCTATATCTCTATATATATATATATATATATATATATATAGATAGATAGATAGATAGATAGATATAGATATAGATATAGAGATAGATAGATATAGATAGATAGATATAGATATAGATATATATATAGAGATAGATATAGATATAGAGATATATAGATAGATAGATAGATATATATCTCAGATCTGATTGTTTCATGTTTTATACTTTACTCATGGAAAACAAGTTGCATGCACTCAGTTAATGTATATTATAGTGACAAGACTAAGAGTCTACAGCCATGCTATGCGGCTCTGTGAGGCTGTGCTTGGGCATAGCGGTGCCTTGTGCTAAATGTAACACATCTTAGTTTAGTGTGTTAGCATGCTAACATTTGCTAATTGCACTAAATTTGCACTAAATACAAAGTACAGCTGAGGCTGGTGGGAATGTCATTAGTTTTGCAGGTATTTGGTCATGAACCAAAGTATTGAACTAAGTGAAAATTTGACCTGATGGTGACACTAGAGGAAAAGTCAGGGGATCACCAATGTCATTAGGATTCATCCTCTCAGCACCATGAATGTCTACACAAAAATTCATGGAAATCCATCCAATATTTTTTTTAGGTATTTCAATCTGGACCATCCATAGAGCCACACTGCTAGCGTGGCTAATAGATTGCACTGAGTGTACACAAAAATGTATTTGCAACTGCATTTGTGTCGATTACAGAATATATTTCAGAATGGGACTATTGATCGCACTTTGAAATGATTATTGAGACTTTACATGAGCCTGATGATTAAAATAGAGGGCCATGCATCAACCTCACATTGTGTTAAACACCACGCTCACTCTGTAACACAATGTGTGTAAATAACATATTTTTAAACACAATAGCATCTCTACACTAAACTGATAGCAGAGTATATAATCACAGTGAATTTAAAACCACATTCTGTCAGCATTGTCTCATACTCACAGATTTTGTTTTGTGTGAACTACATTTATTTTGGTAAACACACAAACACACACACACTTTGTCCCAAAGGAGGATTTTTGGAGGAGGGATGTATTTACAGCAGCTAAGAGAACGGTCAGTCTTGCCAAAGTAATAATGAATAACCACACACACACACACACACACACACACACACACACACACACAGTGGGCAGAGCTGTGTGTGAGTTTATGTATGAATCTGTGTACATATTGAATGTGTTTTTACGTGTGTGTTTCATGCTTGTATTAATCATGTTAGTCCCTTCTGATAGAAAATGCTAATCTTGCTAATCTCAGACATGGCTGTCCTAAGTGCTGCCACTGGCACAGTGCCAACTCCTTTCTGTAATGAGAGTGAGCACTTAGAGAGATCTTAGAAAAAGAAGGACAAGCCAACAAGTTGTTTGTGGTTGACTCTTCTTGTTATCTTTACTTTTTGTTATTAATGGTGGCATTTTGTTGATTTGTCTTCTGTGTTATCTGTTTATTCTAGATGGTCCACAGTCATTGTGCACCTCAGTTTCTATGGCAGCAAAGTCTCTGTCTCTGAATCTGAAGAATCACTACAGCCAGACCCTGGACCAGCTCATCACCTCCACACCTGCATGGCCACTCCAAACCTCACCCCTCTCCCCCACCCAAGTGGACTGCGCTGAGTCCTACCTGAATCTGCTCAACCTGGAGAACAGCACCAAACCAGACGCAGCGGTCAACGGAGACCTGGACCCCTTCATCAGGGCCAATGGGAGAGCGGACAACAAGGACACCTTGTGCAATGAGATCGTCCCGTTGAGGAAATCTGCCAACATGGATGAAAAGTAAGACGAATGTCCTCGTGTTTATTACACAGAGAGAAAAGTACCAACACATAGGAATAACAGTCAGTCCACTGGCAGCGTAGTGTAAGAAGATCGTTTTGCAATGAAGCCATTATACGTTAAAGGAATAGTTCGACATTTTGGGAAAAATGCTTAATTAATTTTCTGGCAGAGGAAAGTGTTAGTGTTCCTGGAATATAAGAACCATGTCAATGGGACATTGTGAGCCTTAGTACTGTAAAAAAGAAAATATTGACAATGCAACACGAAAAAAGTTTATGTTAATGGGTTTTGTCACTCCTACTATTAATCTTTGTCTTAAATTTATTTGGGGGATAATCATGCTCCAAGTTTTGGGACTATAGTCCACATGATGCTTTGGGGGATGTAAACAGGAAGTATAATGTTGCCATGGAGTCAGTTAGCTAGCTTTGGGATACAACTTGAGCCCTGTTTTGTTTTTTTTGTTTTTGCCTGTATTTGTTTACATTTTGGCAAATTGGCACCATTAAAAGTAAGCCAAATTAGTTATTAGCAGTTCCTGTTTGCAATGTACTAACGGATGTACAGACAACTATCGCTGGATTACTTTGATACTGAAGAAAACTTAAAAACGTGATGATTCTCAGGCAAGTTGTGGAGATATAAGGATCGTCTTTTTTTTAATTTGATTTCTAAGCAGATTTATGGTCATTTATTCGCATGGACGTGGATATAATCATATGCTCGGAAAGTGTAAGTAAAGAGTTGTGACTCAGAGAAGGAGTACAAATTTTCACAGTCATGAGCTAAGGGTTTTAAAGTACCTTCATTGCCTCTATGAGGTGTGTGTAACACCTTCTGCTGTAGCTCCAAATGTTGACGGTGTTAGTAAGCAAGACCAATCAAAGGGCCAAATACAGTAACTTCCCATTGTTTTTGTATTAAGCTAAGTGCCTGCTGGCTATAGCTAATCAATAGACACACACCTAAGAGTGTTATCGATCTTCTCATCTAACTCTCTGCCAGAAAGCAAATATATCCCAACATGTCTACTAAACTATTCCTTTAATGTGCGTACACATTCCTAATGTGGTACCAGTCAGTTTGTGTTTGAGGTAACCAGGCTACACAGTGACATACACATCCTGTAGCTTTTAGTGTTATTAGTAGAGAACAGTACAACTCAGCAGAAACAGCCTCCAGCTAATGAAAGTGTGACTATAATCAGGGGATTACAGAACACTGGGGGAAAAGGGTTTGGGTTAGAAAAACAGAGGGGATCAGGTCTGAGCTTGAAAGGGGGAATCAGAGAAGCTTGTGTGAGAGAGAATGAGATTTAAGAGAAACACGGAAACTCCATCAGCTTTAACTCCATCCCAGAGTTTCTATTTCATGAAATAACTAATTTTGAGAAGCTGTTAAAAGAAGTGTCAAGAAAATAAAAGACAGTAAATGGAATCATTTTCTTTGGAATAATTTATGATGAATGTATTTTGCTTTTCAGGGATGTTTGAGGTTCTATTTATTGCTGCCTCGCACATTTTATCTCATGAAGTGCTTTCCCGACTGTACTTTGGACTTAATGTCTGAATGCTCTGGCATACAGCTTAGTGATACACAAGCAGCCCTTATGTTGAATGCATACTGTATATGGAGCCACAGAATGTAATTACTTTTTAATGAGCTTTTAATCTCCTTAAAGTCATCACAAAGACCAGCTATAGTATATAAGATCAAGCAGGACAAACTCTTTAGTCCTTTTCCTTTTATCCCCCTCCTCTCTCTCTCACATGCTCTCACTTAATTTGTCTCTCCTCTTGCTGTTTTCTCTCGCTATCTCTCTCTGAAAGCAATACACAGCGAAATCCCCAAGGAGATCGTATTAAAGTTGATTTCAAAACAGACAAGGAGAAAAATAAGGAGTTGGAATTGACTCAGCGGTGTAGTGTGTATTTTGCGTGCTTGCGGATATTGTAATTTTGTCTGCTTTTTGTTGTGTGTTTATGTGTGTGTGTGTTTGTCTGAGGCTGCAGCTTAGCTCCCTACAGCCAGACTCACATCCTGTGGTTTCCTGCAGCACAGACTCCCAGCCAATCCCAGCTTTCATCCCTTCACAACCCCGAAACTCTACCCCACTACATATGGCAGAATATGTTTTTCTTTTGCATGGGGGGGGGGGTATAAAAGGAAAGACAAAAGCGAACGTCAAGTCTCTTCCAAAGAGAGGCATCTTGTTACCGTACATTTCCATCTGAACATTAGTTTCATCTGGGAGTGTGTTGTGTGCCAGGCTGAACCCCCCTCCTTTTCCCTTTATTTATAATTATGTAACAACTAACTCCTCTTTTCTGTCTGCCTCTCTTCCTCCTGAGCTTCTCTGTCCCACCGCATTTTCTGTTTTCTGTCTCAAAGGCTTAATAAAAGCTGCAGGAGCTTAGACATATACCACCAGGACATTCTATGTTCTTTTTCTTTAAAGTGACTTTCCCCTCTCTGCCGTCCTCCCCCTCTTTTATTGGCTTTTGTTTGCCTCCTCTCCTGAGTGACATCATCTCTCTGTAAATTGTAATCATAAAATGTAATGCTGGGCTTATACACAAATGACATATAAAAACAATGAAAAGTCAGGTTGTTACGGCACAGAAAAATACGCTAATACCATTTTCCTGCTGGACAGAAAAATTGGCAACAACTATGACCTTTCAATGTTTAGAGTTGTTAGTGTTAGCTTATATGACTCGACTATATCTGTTAATCTCACGAAAGCCAGTCAGTCAGTGAGTCATTCCCATTTCGCTGGCTGGCGCATAGGGCAGCAACAAAGTCCTTCCACTTCTGTCTGTCTCTGGCCGCCTTCTCCATGGTTCCCCAGCTTTGTTGGTGGTGTTGTAGCTCTCTCTCTCAATGGCCCTGTGCCAAAGGGTTAAGGTTAATCTCACTAAAGCAGAGGCAAAATAAGAAAAAAACGAGGTTTGGAGAAATGGAAACTTGAGCTCCATAGTGTTATTGTGTTTCCCCTGCCAGACTCCTTTGCATTACCTTTGGCGCAGTCGGACAGCTCCTGTACCCGCCCTCCCCCACCGCACGGCAAATTTTATTGCTTCCATTTGCTTTTGTTTTCTGTATTTCCCCAGCGAATCAATGTTTACAGTCTGAGTGGCTTTATTTTATG
Organism: Maccullochella peelii; assembly: GCA_002120245.1. Taxonomy (NCBI): domain Eukaryota; kingdom Metazoa; phylum Chordata; class Actinopteri; order Centrarchiformes; family Percichthyidae; genus Maccullochella; species Maccullochella peelii. The sequence continues at coordinate 148,070 of LKNJ01000328.1, read as the reverse complement.
TTCTGCGTATTAGCAGACAGATACTCCTCTGCCATCCTCTCTCACCGTCCCTCCTCCTCCTCCTTTTCTTCGTACTGCCTAAGCTGACCTCCCCTTGGGTCCAGTGGTGGTCATGCAGAGCGATGGAATCCATTCACTTCACTTTATTATTGCAATTTATCTTTAAATCACACAGGCAATATCACCCAACATGGACCATATCCATGTGTACTCTCCAGTTCGTCCACTGACTCAAGTACTATATGATTATGGTATGTTGGCATGCCATTCCAGCAATATATCTAACCATGTAGTGAGTCACGCTTTACACAACAGAGAGAGAAATTGAAGTAGGATCAAAACAGTATGTAATAATAGACATAAAATACACTTTGTGGGCATAACATTGAACTCCGTTATTTGTAACTTTAATTTTTTTTTTATTTACACACATGAAAACAAGAGTCAACAGCTATGCTAGCAGCTCTGTGAGGCTGTACTTAGGCACAATGGTGCTTGGAGCTCAATGCTAACATGTTCACAATAACAATGCTAACACGTTGATGTTAAGCAGGTTTAATGTTTATCATGTTCATCTTGTTATGTTAGCATGCTAACATTTGCTAATTAGCACTAAACGCAAAGCACAGCTGAGGCTGATGGGAAGAAGATTCGTTTTGTGGTTATTTGGTCATAAACAAAAGTATTGTAGTATTGTTGTATCTTTCTCTCAAAACCTCAAATAACCTCATGATGCCACTAGAGGGAAGATCAGGGGGTCACCAAATACACTGGAATTCATTTTTATGGGGGACATGAATGTCTGTACCAACTTTCATGGCAATTTATCCAAAGTTGTTGAGAAATGCAATTCAAAACCCCAGATGTCAACCTCATGATGGCGCTAGAGGAAAAGATCACCAAAGTCAGTAGGATTCATCGTCTGGGAAACACAAATGTCTGCACAAAATTGCAGCAATCTATCGAGTTGTTAGTCGAGTAGTAGATATTTCAGTCTGGACCCAACCAACTGACCAACTTTGCCATCCCTAGAGCCATGCTGCTAAAAACTGCATTTTGCCCACACAGAGTAACAACAGACGCATATGGTGACCAGCTTGTATGAACACCTAACTATATATTGTTCACAAATGAGTCATGCTTTCCTCTGACATGGTATAGACTGCTCAGTCTCACTCTGTCTGACAGTATTGTATGTTGCATAATCACATTTCCTGACCTATCTGGTGATCTTCTATCCTTTTTTTTGTTTTCCCTCTTCATCTTTAACATCATTGTTTGTGTGTCAGAGCTGCACTGGCAGCCTCGTCGGCCATTCATTTCATTGCAGCGGTGTGATTGGAGTGTAATAGATGTTTCCACACGTTTGGGTGGAGCCGGTTCTGTCAGCTGGATTTACATACTGCTACACGCCGTTGTTCAGATGTAGAAACTGTCGTTTTTACGAGGTTTGTGGCCAGATTCATCTGTGTTCTCAGACTCATGCATGTGATATCTGGAGCTGGAAAGTCGACCTGTCAGTCACTGAATAATATTTGTCAGGCAGGGTTGGTCTTTAGGATACAATTGCTTGAAGTGAGGATACAATTACTTAAGTTTTGCAGACACTTTGCGGTTCCCGTCATACTCTTGCAGACTCCCACGTTCATCCACCTACATGCTTAAACATCCCACACAGACATCCAGACATCTCACACACACTCAGATGGGTGTTGTGTGTTAATTTCTTTACAAGATAAAGATGCTTTTACAAAGACCCAGTGTCGCTTCTCTGAGTTTCAACCTCCTATTTGTTCTTTCAGTTGCTTTTGTGTGTGTCTGTCGGTCTGTCTCAAGGTTGAAGTGTTAAGCATTTTACTGGTAACCCTTCTTTTCAGAGACATGACTAAAAGGGAAGATAGAGATGTTTTACTGATTCCTTTTGTCTCCATCTGTCTGCAGAGCTCCTACTGGTTCTTTTTTAAATAAAGTGTTGCTATTTTTTCATGCTATTCTCCTGATTGATGAAAGTGCGTATATTAATATAGGCTGTAGGAAAGTGGCTATGGTTACAATTGTCTTTTTTTTTTTTTACATTGTGTGTGACAATGTCACTGTGTTTGACCTGTCAATCACTTTGGCATGTTTAATCCTGCATTCTGGCTATTGATGGTTTGTGACTGTGTGTGCATTTGGATCACAAACTGAGTCATTAATGATTCCCAGGGGTCAAAGTGATGAACTATGAAACTGAAACAAACTATAGGAAGACCTATGAGAAGCTCCATGTAAACTGAATGTAAACAAGCAGAAAGAACCGGGACTGTGGAACTCTGATTATCAGGCAACAATTCCACTTCACACACACATCAGCAGGTCTTCATATAAGGCAGCAGCTGTTCAGACAGAATCATTTCATTTCAGACATTTCAACAGGTGACACACCACTTTGAGAGATAGAAAACTTTGAAAAGAGACAACAGTCAAACCACTGATAGCGACAACAAAAGTTGATCAGAGGCAAACTATAACTGGACCATGACCTTCAAGCTGAATCTATCAGCCTTTGGCTCCAACAAGTGGGCCAAGCAGCTGGAGCACTGTGAGACAGAAAACAAGGCTCTAGGCACCCAGGTTGAGGTGTTGAAGGCTCACCTCCAGGGTGCTGAACAGCACATTGCCTACCAGGACAAGAAGATTGGTGAGCTCTCTACCAGACTGGAGACAGAGACAACAGAAAACAAGTTTCTATGGAAGCAGGTCGAGCAGCTCACCAACGAGCTCCAGAAAGAGAGGAGCGAGAGACTGGAGCTGACTGAGTAGTTGCAGCAACAAAAAGACACCCATCAGCAAGAGCTTGTGGCAGAGAAAAAGTCTCACGCTGAAAAGGTTAGAATGGATCAAGAACTGATCCAGCGTCTGATGGATGTCCTCCATCGAGAGTTGGAAAGCCTGGAAACAAGACTGGAGGAACTGTCCTCAACCAACCTGAAACTTGCCACGAAGTTCAAGGCTGAAGAAGAGGTCAATCAGACCTCCAGAGATAAATTGCCCAGCTGTAGGAAGAGCTGGAAGAGCAGCAGGAGGAGTCCCTCACTGTTTTACAGGCCTTTGAACTTGTTCCAGAGCCCGAATTGTCTGAGGAGAAGCTTCCAGAGGAAAAAAAAGAGACGCTCAGTCTGGAAAAGAGTCCGCCACTTCCTTGGTTTGAGGAAGAAGAACAAGGAGAGGCAGGAGAAGGAGTCCACATCCATCTAAGACTCCTACAACTCAGTGGCCAAGCACCTTCCACCATCAACAGCTGTATGTCGCAGGGTGGCATGGTGGCCCAGTGTTCAGCACTGCGGCCTCACTGCAGAGTCTTCATGTTCCTCCCCGTGTCAGCGTAGGTTTCCTCACACACTCCAAAGACATGAATCAGCTTAAAAAAGTCAATAAAAACATTTGAAAATAAAAGTTCTGCCTGTGTAGCTGTGTTTTGTAGTAGTTGTAAAGTTAAGTGGTATTACAAACAACACTAAATGATCAATGTTTAAGGACAGCAGGATTGTTTGAGACAAAACATTCAAGTTGTGTTGCGTCTGAACTGGGTTTGATATGTTTATGAGTCATATGTATTGCAGACACCATTCTTCTAAAACACATTTGCTGCTTTGGCCTCTATATTGACATTTAGTTAGCCCAAGAACAAACAAGACACACATCTCTAAACCTTCAAAATCTTTAAGACCATCCAAGTAGTTCTGTGTGTTTTCATCCATTAACGCAAAGAATACACTTTCTGAGATTTATCTCTTCCTTTCAGGCAACCATTGGTTTGCATTCATTTTAGTGAAATGTACAGTAACTTGTAAAGCTAGATAACCCATCACAGTGGGTGATGCAGTAAGTTCCGTTACCATCTTGTGGTGATAATACAGTAGGACGTAGGCACTTTTTTCATCCACCACAGTGTTGCTGGGTTGGATCGGTGAGAGGAGCAGACAGTGAAGGAGCTATTTTTGGTCCCATTAATTTTCTCAATAGATGTTGGGTGAGTCACAGTTGGAGCATTTCTATTGCTTTGATGGGCATGAAGCTAAAATATATATGGTTCTTTGATTAAAAGTTGAAAGTACAAGCCTCTGTATATAAAAAAACTTAAGGCGGCCAAGGCTCATGGGTATTGTAGTAATCAGAGCCTTGCCAAACTGATAGGAAAAAAAAAAAGATTTATCAGAAACTAAAATAATATGGCCACCAGTTTTATAAAATAATAAAACTGGTGGCCACCAACATAAACCTATAGGATTGTTACTCATATTCAAGCATCTCGTGTTTTTCTATCTTGAGTAACATTGATATCGTTCAAAGAAATATATTTGAATTGGGGGAAAAAAGACTTCTGAAACCAGCATCTCCTCCCATTTCACAACTGCGTTGCTGTCTGCCACAGTGTCTTTTTGCATACTACCACTGGGGGTGCCAAAGTTGGGAATGTTCAAATCCTACACATAGTGGCTTTAATGGTCTAAAACGAAATCAAATCAAAATGCAAAATCACTGGTGTGGGCTTTTAGATTCACTAGACCCTTACATACAGTAGCTCCCTGATCCTGTGTAGTCTAACTGTTGCCTCTCTTTGGTACAGGTGCGAGGACCCTCTCCTGCTCATCCTCTTCCTCATCTAGCCATCTCTCATTTTCCTGTCAGTCCACTCAAACAAACAAACTGAACCCCAGAATAACACCCAACGAGCAGGCGCTGCCTAAAAAACCCCTCCGCTCATGCGTTCCATCGTTCCGTCCTCATCCCCGTCACTCTCATCGTTTGCTGCACCAGCCTGCCTCTCCCTGGGAGCCTGGGGAGCTCTCTGCCACTGCCTAAGCCCCCTTCCTCTCCTCCTCCTCCTCCTCCTCCTCTTCTTCTCCTCTCTGCCCCTCTTCTCCTCCCTCTATGTGAGTATTATTCATGACTACCAGCATGTGGAACCAGTGTCTGTCGCACAAGCATGGGACTGGGCATGTGGTGGATGAACAGTGTGGGTGTTTGCTGGCTCGTGTGTAGGTCTCACCAATGATTTCTCTGCTAATGACTGCATAATAACCCCCATTTACATCCGGATGTGGTTCTGCAAATTCATAACCACATTAGCATTGAGGTAATCAGGCAGTCACACATATCGTATGCATGGTAGCACTGTCATCTAGACACGTAGCACTGTCTTTGTTTTTTCCACACTTGGCTGGACTGTGAGCGCTTGTTTTGTCTCTCGTGCTTTTGCCAAAATAGATGAAATGTTCTTGTCAAGATTTGGTATTATATTGTCAGTGAAGGTTCCACCTGAACAGTAAATCTGTCGGAGCAGAGGCAGAAGAGAAGTACCTCTTGATGTACCTGTCGTACAATCACTTAAAGTGGAGTTTGTGTTATATTTAAGTGTGTGTGAGTGTGTGTTTTTGTCATGTGCATGTTTTGTTTTACTGAGTCTTACCAAATCACCGTCTTCCAGATGGAGAATGTAATATGCCCAGCCTCAGGCACACAGCATCAGAGGTCTCACATACTGTACTGTCACATCTTGTAACAGCAGCCAGCAGAAGAGCAGCATAAGGAAATCATTTGATTTTGTGGCTAGCAATAACTGGAAAAAAATATTCTTTTAAATAAGTTATTGAAATCCTACATCAGATCAGACCAGAATTGTATTCAATAAACCCGGATAGCAAACAACAAGCAAATAAGGATCATCATCATCAAATGTTATGGCATTTGTTGTTTTCCCGCAGCTTACTCTCTGAGCTCTCCACCCACAATTAAATACACCAATTTAGAAGATGTGAAATAATCTTTTTTCAACTGCATTACCACAAAATGATAATCTTACTTTGCAAAAAAAAACCCTACAGTATCACAAGTACATTTCAAGTCTCTGAAAGTTAAATTAACTGAAACCAGTGGCTGCTTAAATGGTACAGCAGAAGAAAGCATTCAGATATTCCTCTTTAGCAGTAATTTGAAGTGTATGTGAGCTGTCGTAAATGGTCTGACTTGGACAAGCTCCTAATAATCTCCTTTAGTGTGACGACTGTTGTACAAAATCATGGTATAATGAGCACTGGAAGTATTGTGGGCCAAATCATTGTCAAAAGTAGGATCCCAGTCCTTAGCTTGTCTTTCAGTCTGTAAGAGAGGGAAGTTGTGCTGATAAGTTTAGTGTGGAATAATTCTCTTTTGTCAAAAAAATTGGGATTTTATAAGTTCTGTGGTCTGTAGGCAACAAAAAAATGACCCTTTTCTAGCAAGTAATCTAGTATCTCTAATACTGTAAAACTGTAAAAATGTAGCTGTTAAAGTTCAAAATAACATCCTGTTGTGGTTTGTCACAGAAAGGCTACAAGTTGTACAGTATATTTTGCATGGCATAGGCAGATTTTATCAACGTTTATTCTCAATCACAAATATTGATGTGGTATGAATTATTAAATTAAGTGGATAGAATCAACCTTATGCCAATTTTTTTGTCCTTGTTTGTTATATATCTGTGTGAGACCGAATTTTCAAATAAAATAGACTAGAAAAGAAAAGCTAAAACAAAAAGACAACAGCAGCTGATATGCCTGGCAGGTAGGCTGAATGAGACTAGAGCAAAATGAATGGCGAGACAAAGATGGAGTAATAAAGGGATAGGTAGAAAAATGGAAAGAAAAGACACAGTAGACGGACATAGGACAGTGAGGTGGAGACGGGTGTCAATGTGACAGAAAAGAGGAGTGCTGAGTCAAAGTTATGATAATGAGTCCAGGCGGGGAGAGAGGCAGCCTGCTCCTTGATCCAGCTGCAAATTCATCTCCATGGCTTGGCAGCGCACACATTCAAAAATAACAGCACAAGAAACCACAGCTGAATCAAACTTTAAATTGGGCTGTTATTCTTTATAAGCCGCAAAGCCGAAACTATTACCCCGGGAGAGAAAACAATAGTAAAACAATAAGTATTCAAGTATCCAAGGGTTTAATTTTGCTGTAGGAGTAATATGTGGCCTATACTCATATATATCACCCATTGTCACATCCCTAATGTAATTTCCTCAAATTAAACAAGAACTTGTTCCCAGACAAAGAATTTGTTGTTTGCAAAAGTATGGATACACACAGATTTACAGCATAGTCAGTGAAAGTAAGGTATGCAATGAATAATTTGTGACTCAACTGAAGGGTAAATCCTAGCAACAAAATTGTAATTTCAAAAAATAGTAAAAGGTCTCCATGCAGGCTTGGCATTGATGGTATGCATCTAAAAATATTGTATTTACCAATCATTTTCTGTCATTTTCTCTTCATTGTATCAAGTAGGCCTAGCATATTTTAATTGGCTAACTAGCTACTGTATCTAGCAAAAAATTCAGTTGTTTTTTTGCAAATTATTTGGAAAGCTCAATATACAGCTAATCTTCTTTTAGTGCAGAAATGGGCCTTTTTCACAGCATACCTTTTTGGCTTGTCATTAGCTTTGAAAGCACATGTGTAATTAACTGTTAAATGCATGGGTGTTTTGCCAAACATTCCTACATACCTCATGTTACAGATTGACCTACAAATTAAAATATAATTAGTGAACTTTTCAAAACATAGTATTACATTACATTTATAGATTCCAAAAAATGATTTTCAAAACGTATTTTTAACTTGTTTACCTAATCTATCACTGAAAATGTTGATGTTAAGCTATAGTGTTCAACTTTGTTTTTTGTAAGTGTACAGAAATGAACACTTAATTATTTTTAAGAATATTTTAAGACAACAAATTGTGTGGAGTCAGATATAAACAAGACTAAGGCAGAGCGGTGCTTTGAGGTAAATGCTAATGTCAGCTTGCTCACAATGACAATACTAACACGTTGATGTTTAGCAGGTATAATGTTTACTATGCTCACTGTCTTAGCTTAAGCATGCTAATATTTGCTAATTAGTACTAAAGACAAAATACAGTTGAGGCTGATGGGAATGTGATTAGTTTTGCAAGTATTGAAAGAAAACAAAAAATTGGACAAATTTGACCTGATGATGGCACTAGACGAAAGGTTATGGGATCACCAAAGTTATTACAATTCATCCTGAGGAGAACACGAATGTCAAATTTCATGGCAATTTATCCAATAATTGTTGAGACAATTCGCTCAAAACCACAAATGTGAACCTCATGGAGGCGCTAGAAGAAAAGTCAGGGGATCAAGAAAGTAATCAGGATTTGTCCTCTGGGAACCATGAATGTCTGTACCATATTTTGTGCTAGTCCATCCAGCAGATGTTGAGATATTTTACAGGATAAGTGACAACTTTTTCCTGCTGGTGGCACTACAGGAAATACCAGGGAAATCATCAAAGTCATTAGGATTCATCCTCTGGACACTATTGATTTCGTGTCAATCCATCTAATAGTTTTCAAAAAATTCAGTTTTATGGTGTCGCTGGAGGAAAGGTTACTTTTGTACAGACCAAAGCAGTGGACCCACTGATTGACCACATTGCCATCCCTAGAGCCACACCGCTACAATGGCTAATAAAAACTGATGATATTGCTTGTGGCATTTGACTCAATGGACTTCAACTTGACTTTATCCCACAGTGCCGCGTGTGTCTCCATTTGTTATTAGCAGGGGAAACAGTGGATAATTATCTCTGGAGATGGTTTTCCTGCATCATAACCATAAGCCTGTCATTACTGTAGCTATCAACACCAACCTCGTACATAAGCAAACACAGTAAATACATCAGCGTAAGTTCATTACTGAGACCAGGATTCAACCTCAGACCGGATTTCACAGGGGAACGAAGTTAGCAGCCACCAGTATAATGTAGATGGGAGGAGTCAGGGAAGAAGCGAGGCTTGTTAGCTGGTGTGTGTCAGGGCTCATTTTCCAAGAGAATGACTGTGTGTGGTTGTGCGCACTGGTGCTTGTCATGGCATTTCTGTGGTACAATCAGAGAGACTGCAGTGTAGCTATTTCTGGTGTTTGTGTGAATGAGGAGGGGGAAAGCCTGCTGCTCTCTCCTCGCGTCCTTACAGCCCCC
>LKNJ01000328.1:0-139017 GCA_002120245.1 Maccullochella peelii | reverse complement strand
ACACACACACACACACACACACACACACTTTTTTCCCTTTGGCTGCCTTTCTTTCCCTGGCCCTCTGTTTTTTTTCAGCAGGGGAGCTGTGGGATGTAGATAAGTCCCTAGACAGCTGAAACAACAGGGAGCCAGAGAGAAAGAGAGAGTTACTGTCTTGTCTAGTAACGGCTTACGTCACAGTATGCTCAGATTAATGGGGTATAATGTCGCTAATGGAGAGGAAAACTGGCTTGAGCTTTATTCTCATACACCTGCTTGGTAGAGAGAAAGGATTATGCTGAATCTGAATTAACAAAATGACGACAATAAAAATATGTTCATGGATCGGCTGCACATCTCTCAACATGTTCACCAATAAAGACATTTTGTGACACTAACCAGTTCCCTTGTTCTCTTACTGGCAGGTGTAAACAGATGATCCCCAAACTCAACCCCCCTCCGCCCTCCATGAACCGCAAGCGGGCCAGCAGGACCTTATCTCCGGGGTCAGAGGTCACAGCTGTGTCCACGCCTGGGGAGGTCAACACTAACGATGCTGCCCCCAGCCGCAGCAGCAGCCTCTCGTTCCCAGACATCACCCCCAGCTCCTTGTCATCCGCTGATTTCCACTCTCTCAGCAACGGCGAGAGCAGCTCTTGTTCGGCCAGTGAGGACTCGGGCGTCCGCTCCGAGACCAAGTCCCTGATGTCGCCGCTGCGTGATGATGACGACCTGTTCGGGGACCGCGGGACGTTTTTAACAGCCTCCAGCGGCTGTGACAGTCCACTGGAGGAGAGATGTGAAGCGGTTCTCTCTTCCTCTGAGACATATCCTTCTGAGCCCCCCGCCCTCGTCTCAAATTCGGACACCTATGAGCACCCACTGCCCTCGTCTTCTCCTATGAATGATACCTGCCTTCACATCAGTTTCTCTGAGGATGAGCTGCTGGAGAGCAACCAGGAAGACCCAAATGTGCCACAGCGGAGTTAGGAGGATGAACTGATGGGCCCCTGGAGACCTTTCGCAATATCAGCTTTTAATGCATTGCTTACTGTCAGACCCTCCTATGTTTGCACTGGGCTCCATTTCAGGACCTTTAATTATTCTGTCCACTTGTGACACAGTACAGACATAGCATATACCAGTTACTGAAGAATAATCTGTCGTATAAATTATTAGCCAATGGACAGATTTAGTATTTTTGTAATGAAATTAATGATCTAATTTACTTTTTAGTGACTAGAATGTTAAGCAGAATACATGTAGCAATTCTTGCACTGTTAAGGTCACACGTAATTTACCGTAGAAGTCACAGCCAATGAGGGAACACATTTTATTTTTGCTAGTAGTTGACATTAAAACATTATTTTGTATGATGCTTCGCTGTGGCGCAAACTATTGTGGGGAATACTATTTTCTGCAGATTTCACAGAGTGATGCGCAATGATCGCACAAATGTGGGTGATGTTGGGAATTAGCCTCGCCTTCTGTAAAGCACCTTAATGAATGATGGGTGGAAAGAAAAGAACAAGAAAGTCAGATAAAGGAAAAAGGGAGGATAGAAGGGAGCAGATCTTTTTGGTTTATGCACATCCATTTGTGGCTGTGTAGTATATTTTTTAATTATCAGAGTTGAGTGGGTTTTAGAATGTTTTGTCCTACTTGTATTTTGGGTTTTTCAGACTTGTAGGCCTTAAAGCAGTGCTGGAAAAAATAGTGGAATAGCTAATGAATTTTGTATTCTGTATTGCACTGATTCTGTATAAAGCATGGCTGTAATCCTTGAGAAACAGCACAGGAAGCTAACGGCCATGAAAGCTTTAGATTTCCCCTGTCTGAGCGGGGAGTCTGTTATAAAATGAACGCTCAGACTCAATGGGAAGATAATTGGGGAATCACAGAAGACTTTGGAGAAAGACAGCTTGGCAATTGGATTTTATTTGTTCTGCCTCTCACTTTGTGAAATCCTGAATAACCAGCCAATCTGTTTCATTTAGAGCTCTCAGGATAAATTAAGATTACTTCGTATATATGTTGTCTTTCTGTGTGTGTAGCTTAATCTAAACGTTGGAAACATTGTTTTAACTTCATTGGTGTATATCAGTATAGAGCTACAACGATTAATCAGTTAAAATTAATATGCAACCATTTTTGTAATTGATTAATAGTTTAAGTCCATTTGCCGAAAAAATTTATTTGTTCCAGCTTCTCATGTGGCACGATTTCACTGCATTGTTAATAGTGTTTTATTCAATTAAGGGCACTGGTTTAACCTTTGACAGGTAGACGTGACAATAAATGCATGCGAGAGGAAAAGCAGCTGAGGTGTGAGAAGAGGGATGGCGTAAAGGTGCAGGTGTAAAATGCCCACAGGCAAAGCTTTTAACACCCAGAAACGAGGCTTTTCTCAACATCACATGTGGCAGGGAGCAGCAATAACACATGGAAGAAAAAAATAATAAAGAGGAATAGTATATAGAATAGAATAATAATAAACTTACCTGTTTTCTATTTCCACAATTGTTTTGTATTATATGCTGAAAACCACAAGATCAAACTCTTATTTATGTGATCTTGCACACAGTATACTATAACAAAGAGAAAATGATTGCATATGAACCTCTGCTCAATTTACTGATTAAATTACCATGTAAGTCATGGTAATTGCGTGTTTTTCTACCTGCTGGATTCTTTGTTGATGCACATGTTTTATGCAATTTCCCATAACTGCAGCGCTGTAAAGATAATTTTATCCACTGACTGAGGTGAATGCACTGTGGGAAGATCAGGCTTCACACTGTAAAACAGTGCATATAGTATTCAAACAGGTGCAGCTGAGGAAATTATAACAAGCAGCTCACAGCTGGATTCAAACCATTGAGTAACGATGCAACCGCAGGCCCATTAAAAATGAAACGCTGTTCGCTTCTTCCCTTTGGTTTGAATGGGAACAAGCATAGTCTCTCTGCTCTCCTCCTCTGCCCTTTACTTTGCCCTAATTATGTCCCCTTACATTCACATTTGGCATTAAAAATTAATGTCTCTCAAACTCATTCCCACATGCGTAACATTTTCAAGGCTTGTTGAGACTTTGTCACTTTCTCTGAGTTGTTCTGCTCCCGAGGTGCCCTTTCAGAGGCAAGCTGTTTCCTCTCTGTTGTCCCCGAGCCTACAAAGCTCGCCTCTGCAGTGTACACTGTTGCTGCGAGGCAGAAACAGGTGACTGACAGGCTTGATGTGTTCGGGGCCTCAGTGGTATGCAGTGATGAGAATGGAGGCAAATAGGAAATCCTTCCTGTTATTTCCTTTGCACCGCTCTGATCACAGGAGTACAGTACAAACACCACCTCTGATACAGGCTAAACATGAGAATTGAGAGAATGGTTAAATAATACTCAGGGTATCCACCCACTGCTTTTAAAACCTGCCCAAAATGGTCAGCTACAGTCTGAAAGCCAAGCAGCTCTTGTTTGCACTTTGAGATCTAATACAACCTGGCCCTTTTGAAAAGCTAAATATAGCTTGTCATGACAAGACTGGAAAGTGATGTTTGAATTGTTTTTTTTTTAGCGAACAGGGGTTGTCCAAAAAAAGAAACACTAACTCAATATGTGCAGCTAGTTGACAAGAGCTCTGCAAGAGATATTGCTCCAGTGCTGCTACTTGGCCAGTCCACCGCTTGGCTTTTGAGGGGTTGAAGCTGAGGCGGTGGGGGTTGTGATGTATGTGATGTTCCTGTTGGCTCCCAAAGAGTCCAGCTATAGTATGGTGATGTAAATTACATAGCAATGAATAGTTAGCTTTTCAGGAAATAGTCGCTTTCTTGCCAAGAGTTGGATGAGAAGATCAGTACAACTCTCATATCTGTCAGATAAATAGAAGCTTCAACCAGCAGCCAGTTTAGCTAAGCACAAAGACTGGAAACGGGGAGAAAAGCCCACCAGCACCAGGTTCACACTAATTAAAACAACGATTTTGCAGGGGTTATGTGCCACACTATAACAAGATATAATAAAGATTAAATACCTTCTTATCTAACTCTCAGGAAGAAAGCAAATATATGTATTTCCAAAAGGTTGAACTATTCCTTTAACCCATGACCACATGCTCAATTTCTCACTGTCAACAAAACGCACACATACTAGTAATGCATTTTCAGACCACCCACACACAGACTAAATGTATAGAACAGCATAATGGAAGAAATAGTAATAAAGTGTAGTAATTCAGAAGAGGGTGAATTCTTGATGGGATTTGAGGACAAATAAAATGTGCAGATGAAAACTGCAGAGAATTATTGTACTTATATTGTGTGAATAACAATGTAAACATCATTTTGTTGAAAGCAAACTATCCAGAGGGAGTCTCAGGAACATAATTGATGGTTTTGCACAGAAAGTAAGGAATATGAAATTACAGAATAATATTATTTCAGGCAGCTCTGAAGTGCTGTGGTTTCTCCCAACTGCTGTAGGCGATAGGCAGCAGCCTTGCATCTCCTCACAGAAGATCAGAGGAAAGAAGAAGGAGCAGGGAAGATTACTGCACGTTATGGAGGAGTTAACATGTTGTCAGAGGTTTGGCACCCTTTGGTCTTTGTGAGCATGGATGTGGTGTGGTGCAGAATAGTAATGTAATGTTGTGGGGGGGTTTTTGAAAGCCTTGATCTGCCTGGGGAGATTTAACGTCTGTCGTTAGAATAAGCACACACCACTGTACTGTAGGTCCAAGGGAGTTTGTTCAACTCTGATTATTTTTCTGTCTGTGTTTTCACAACCTTTTAACCTTCACCACGGTACAAGATCAAAACGAGAGACGGAAACTTTAGGACTTTAATTAATCCTCTCACTTCAAAACATAAGAGGAAAAAAACAATCACACACAGTAACTTGCTCTCACTCGATTAAAAAAAAACAGCCTATAAATATTACACTACTCCACAGTCACCAAACATTCATAGCTCTCATTATACACTCATGCGATAACTCCACCAGTGTACCTATCACTTTCTGTATTGTCAGAAGTGTTGACTTTGTTCCTTGATAAGTTTTACGTTTGTCATGCTAGGTAAATAGTCCCTGTCTGTTACCTAGCACACTCAACAATTTTAAAAACACACAGGCTTTACTGAAGGCAGAAAATACAATATAGTAAATATTCTTAGTCCTTCTTAGACCTTTTTAGCACCTCATTAGTGTACTTCCTAAAACTCTAATATTTTATACATTTAGTGATTCAGTCATTCTTCACTGATATCCCAACGAGACGAGTCTACAGCCATGCTAGCGGTTCTGTGAGGCTGTACTAAGGCACAGCAGTGCTTTGAGCTGAATGCTAACATCAGCATGCCAACATGCTCAAAATGAGAATGTGAATATGCTGTTGTTTAGCAGGTAAAATACCAGGGTCACCATCTTAGTTTAGCATGTTAGCATGTCAACATTTGTTAACCAGCACTAAACATGTAGATGTACAGCATGTATTTGGTCATAAATCAAAGTAGTGGTCAAATTAAACTTTGCGCTAGATGAACAGTCAGCGGAGGACATAAATGTCTGTAGGGTTAATTAATTGTGGGGTCCCCCTGGGTTCAGTTTTGGAGCCTTTGCTGTTCTCTATATAAATCCACAAGGACATGTATTGACAAGTACAAAACCAGTTTGTGAAACACATGCTTTCTTTTGTTTTCACTAGGCCCTGTTCCCCAACATCTTCAGGTTTCTTTGTGTTAAATCATTAATTTTAGTTTGTTTTATTCACTTAAATTTATCAGTCAAATTAGACAAATGACACAACACAAGTTTAAGTCGTGTAGTTTTATTTAGGTTCCACAGGGTTAGGATCTGTTTAAAGGCTCACAACTATCTACTGTGGTGATGATTGACCAGGTGTGCATCGTTATGTCCTTTAAGCAGGTTAAGGTTGACAATGTTCTGCATTAGATGATTTTCTTCCAAAGTTTCAGCGCTTGTGTGTGTTCACAGCTAAATTAGATGTCAGCAATAACTATGTATTCTAAATTGCTGTTTTGTTGTTTTTTGTATAGTCTTTGAATGCTTGCACCTGTCAGCTCCCCCTGGTGCTTACCTGAGTAGGTGGTAGGTTCCAGTATAGATGAGGTTGAGAAGATTCCAGTCACTGGTCTGTAGTGAAACCATAGACTGTCTATGAGTGAAACAGGTGGAAGTTTGCTGGGAGGCTGTGGGTTGTGTCAGCTTGAACTTGTTTTAGTTTAACTTTGTTGGGTACATTTTTGTGAATAAAACTCCTCCTTTTTTGCATGGAGTTCTTTTAGTAACTGCACTGCTTCTCACCCCTTCTGATCCAAATCCTAACAAGGCTGTTAAAAAAACTCAGAATCAGATTTATTGCCCAGTAGGTTTGCACATACAAGGAATTTGCTTTGGTGAATTGGTGCATATTTAAGCAAAGTACAGGAAAATAAAAATATATACAGATAAATGAAATAAGCCACTAAAAAGCAAGTACTGTAAAAGAGTCAAGAACACACATGTCAAATAGAGAATTTAGCTATAAAAGATTCAAAGAATTATAAAATAAAATAAGGGCAATATGGCGATATAGGTATTGTTTCAGTTGACCCTCAAATCTCCAAAATCTCCATCCCAACAACCAAGCTGAGCTAACGGTTCCCATGACATAAAATGCTGGATAGCACACAGATGTTCTGCAAATTTTTCAAAAGTAAACTGAGATTTTATCATTTAGACCTCTCATCTGTGTGCATATGTCTTCCTCTTGTGTAAAACCCATTTTATATAAGTGACCTTGAACTTAGCATTGTGTGTGCTGTACATGTACATTAATGTATGCACTGAAATCCTAAAAACAGTTTTTACCTTACAAAATAATGTCACATAATGACAAAAATGCAGGTAGAATTAATCTCTGACCTTGGAGAGTAAAAAGCAGGATATCTCTTATTTTTAGCATGTTACGTTGACACAATGTAAAGACAGTTATATAGATTGTGTAACTTGCATGTTTTCACTTAGTCATTGTTCATAAAAACACTGTATTTTTATCTACACCCTTGACCCAAAATGTGTCTCCACCCCATTTGTGTCCATTTCAGCACAGTCTCACTTCCTGTTTGCGCTGACATTGTCCCAGAGTTCAGAGATCTTCTCATCCAGCTTGTGTTTTAGGTGCGTATTTGCCTGGAGAGTACTGCCTTTCAGTAAAAAGACCACTGAGACAGCTAGATCAGCACTAACATTCATGCCGTGGGTCATCATGAAATCTGTTCAGGACATAGATTTTAAAACTCAGATTTTGTTGCGCTTTGGGCAATTCATGTCTCTATTCAGTGTCAAAAGCTATTTATGTGTGTGTTAAGTGCCAAAATGCATATCGTACAAGTAGCAAACACGTCACACATACCAGAGAAGACAAGAGCTCAGGGTGCACATCCATCCATTACCTGAATTTCAATCATTACAGCTAAATACAGCCCATATTCCTGAAAGCAGCTCAATATTTTTTTATATTAGCAATGGATCACATGACTACTTGTATGTGAAAGGGGTCACGTGTAGTGATGACTCCACAGAGAATTATCACCCAACTCTGCAGTTCCCCTCAGCGTTACAGAGCTTTATGGCAGCTTCCAGCTTGACTGGCAACTTAACTATTTTTGTTCAGTCTCACTTCTCTTATCAGAGAGCAGCAGGCAGCTGTCTTTGGCCAAAAATGCTGTAAAAATCCACTGTATGCTACCTGCTCAGTACCAAACAACAAATGCTAGCTTGTTTCCGCTGCTCCCAAGTGGCCAAAAAATCTGTTATTGGAGGTTTAAGGTGCACTAACCTCAGGCATAGCTGATTGAACAGAGTGTGAGAATGAGTATAGTAATTTAGAGTCATGCGGGCAGGAGATCAGACAGTTATTTTGCTTCTTCCAATATTTCAGTGTTTTCAGGGAAACATTCAAATAAATACAAATTTGTGAAGCAGAACATTGTTATTCTTCTTTCCTGTCCCATTAATCATCTCCATCTCACAACCCCTCAGATTCATCTAGTGACTGTTTGGTGGGGGCCCAACCTCTAGGTGTGGTTAAAACTCAACCAGCAACAACAGCAAAATGCTGCTTAATCAGTGGTGCGTCAATAACAATTTAATACTGTCATATATGATAATGTTTCAGTCACAGGGGTCATTTTTCTGCAGAATGAGTACTTTTACTTTTGACACTTTTAAGTACATTTTGCAGATTATGCTTCTGTACTTTTATTTAAGTAGGATTTGGAATAGTTTTGCTTTTACTTAACTTAAGTATCTGAAAACGTCTTCCACGTGTGTAAAGCTTTAATTGGCAGTTACAGTGCAGGTCAAACTCGGTCACACACACCTTCACTTTCCAGACAGACACCTACCCAACACTGAACAATACGACAAGGCTGAGCTTTCAAGTTTATGCCATCTTTATTACATTATACTAAAGTATGAGTCAGCATTTTAAGCCCTTTACCCTGACCCTCTGCCTCCCTGTTAATTAAATGAGCTACCTGTCACCTCTTATCAGACCCCATGTGCCTGATTTTGATTTGTGTAGTGTGTGTGTGTGTGTGCGCGTGTGTGCCTGACAGTAATGATATCAGTGACACAGAGCAGTGAGCCAGTCAGTATAAGCTCACTCAGCTGTGCTGTTTCAGCTCTCTCCAAATCTGATACGTTTTCACACTCAATTTATTTCATCACATCCCGAGCAGAGATCGGATTTGACTGCAGCACGAGTCGAGGGGCAACAATACAAAACCAAAAATACAACCTAAGATGTGATGGTCTCTGTGATTTACTCCAACTTAAGCTTTCTACCATTTGTTCACTCCTGTATGCCTTCTGATTGCGTCATCCTTTCATATTGTCTTTTAATTAGCTGGACTCTCTGGCCACACAATAAGCTGAAATACTGTTGAGCTGTATTAATGAATCTAACAAATAATTTATGAACAAGATTATTAATTTCCATTCTACTTATCCTGCGAAATAACTGAGGAAGCACTTCAGTTATCTCCATCATTTTAAATTGCAGCTACTTGCTCATCTCCTTTACCTTTTGAATATACTACCCAGCTGTCCCACCAAAAAGCTTGATTTTTTGAGACTTTTTGGAGAATATATATAATGTGTTTTAAAGCCACCGGATTCCCCCCGGTCACACTTTTTTAAATTAATTCCTCCCTTATGGAGATGAATCAGATTATTCAGAGTATAGTGACAAATTGATTGGAGTGATGCTGAAGCAGCATGTGCACCACTCTCTGGAGGGACACATAGCGGGAAAACATCCTGTTTCATTTGCAGCACTCAATCTCATACTTGTCACAAAGGAAAGTGTGCATGCGCAAGGACACCCCCGCACATACACAAATACACACACATCATGTCATAAACACAGACCCAAGGAGTATTGATTTATCTGTTTCTGTAAGACTGATTTATGTCTTTTAATTTGTCCTTTTTTTTATGGGAGGGTGGTGACTGTATCATTGAAGCAACTTTGTCATGTTGCCAGGCAGCAGCCACACGAAGCCCCATTCATTCACTGTCACCGCATCAAACTCCACATCAGCAGATAATGTTCTAATGTTGTTGTCTTAAAGCGATGAGCCTCAAAGCTGTTACTGCAGCTGTGTTTTGCCTGCCCAGCAGTATCATCAGCCCGTCGGGCTCATACAAATAGATGACTGTGCTTTGACTGCGGCCTGCCCCTGACTTTGCAGAGTCAATTGACTGGTCCATCTTCTCATTTTTAAAAAATTCTCATTCCGTCTCAGTTTATCCTCCTGCTACCCTTCTCTTGCTCCCATTACTTTTTGTCCTGTCCTCCTCTTGACCTCTTCTCTCTAACACCCCTACTTTCCCCCACCATCTCCTAGTCATCCAAGTTTTCTCCATAATCATCTCCTTTTCTCTCTGTGCGTGCCTTGAATGCATCTCTAACACAACTGTTTGCATGTCCTCACCTGGGATTTCTTCTGTTAGATTACGCTGTAATTGATGGGAGGCAGATGTAACCTGAAAGGCAGAACATGAAGACGTAATCTGTTTACTCTAATCAACTCGCATTCAGTCATTTCACTCAACGGTGCAGCTGCCAGGAGTGCACACATTCACAGACACACATCTCACCACATCTTATAATGTCACATCAGGAATGTTTGATGTGGACTTAGCTGCGGAATAATATGTGAAATATCATGAAAAGCATTCAAAGTCTGTCACTCAAATAAACCTATAATTTAAAAATAGCTTTTTTCTTTCTGCAGTAACATATTTTGAAAACTTTATCTGTATTGTTGATAAGATCTGAGAAAAGTATTTAAGTTACACATGACATGAACACCTTGTACCTCTAGTGGCTGAGTCTTTTACAGTTTCTTTTCAACTTTTCACTTTAAGTCAATCAAGTGTACTCTTGGTTCCACCCATCTAGTATTTTTTGTTACTCATTTGAATGAGCTGTCAACCTTAAAACCACATTTAGCCAGACTCCGATAACTTCTGTATTTACACTTGCTATTTTGAGTGCGTTCACACTGACAATTATAGCAGAATGCAGTGTGCAGTGCACTATGAGTAACCAGGTGGTGTACTCATAAGGGACAACACTACCCTGTCAAAATTCACACACTACGCACACTACATGTAAGCGTGACACAGCACATGAGTCTACAGCCATGCTGCTAAGCTAAATGCTACTGTCAACATGATGGGGAATGCCGTTAGTTGCTGCTGAGATATTTCGCTCAAAGCCTCATATGTGAACCTCATGGGGGCACTAGAGGAAAAGTCAGGGGATCACCAAAGTCATTAGGATTCATCCTCTGTGGAACATGGATGTCTGTACAAAATTTCATGTTCTTCCCATAGATATTTCAGTCTGAACCAAAGACAATGGTGGACAAACAGACCGACATGCATAGAACCAGGCCACTAGCATAGCTAAAAATGTCATACTCACAGATAGAACAGTCAATACAACAAAGATATCACACAAAGTGACAGACATGTTTACCCATACAAATGAATGTGATTTAGTACTGTGAACACAAGTCGTTGGCTTCAAAGATTGAAATTACTGGCACAAATGAAACAGTCACCTCCGAGTAAGTCAGTGTCTGCACACTTCATGAGCCACCTGGAGTGTCCTCCCTCAATTTCAGGCTTTTTAAATAAAATGCATGGGTGTTATGAAATTGACAATATATACAAAATTAACACCAGCGAGTGAAATCCTGTTGGACCTCGTAGCAGGCAAATTAGAGAAAGTATGGGTATAATATATATTTTTTTATTGTTATTTGGCTACTTAGGTGCACGTAGCCTTCATATCATTGAAGTATAGCACCCAAGTCTTGGTCATTGTGTAAATAACAGATGCTCACCACCTCCGCATCACATGTTTCTAGGATTGTTGCTAAAATTTTAAACTGACATTACTGGAATTTTAGAAAGGCTACAAAATCAAATTAAATTAGAGGCTTCATGATCAAAAGGCGCTGTTATCTTGAAAGAAATGTGTTAATAAATAAGAAAGATAAATCAATGACACACTGGACCCTTGCATTTACACACACAGAAGGAGAAAGACAAGTGCAATTTATTTGACAGCAGGAGGAGCAGTCTCTGATGAAAGAATAACAGATAAAAACCCTGTTGTTGGTCTCTCCTGATACCTTCACATCTCTCACTGTCTGATAAAAAATGCGCCACAAGAGACTGTTCTCTCCTCCTCCCCCTCCTCTTGCATTATCTGAATTCAAAAGGGAAGGGACAGCAGTGTGTGTGTGTGTGTGTGTGTGTGTGCGTGTGCGTGCGCACTGGGCATGGCTATGTGGTCTGTGTGTGAGAAAAAGCAAGTATGTGAATGATGAATGAGTAACAACATACAGAAAAGTATGTAATGAAAAAAACATTGTGCCTTTGCCTGACTTCCAGTGAAACGAGCATCAAACAACACGATCAGTGTTGAGCAATGTGTCACTATTAAGGTCATTTGCCATCAGCTCAGACAGATTTTAACCTCATTTTCTAAATTATTCTTATTCTTATTTTCTTCAGAGACTGAGAAATGGAAAAAGAGAGACTGTGGTTTTAGTGGAGTGTGAATTGATGGGTGTGGGGCATTTCTGTTAGTGGGTGTTGTTTTGTACGTGTGTCTTTGTGCTTGAAAGTGGCAGAGTGCATGTGTTCAAGGGCAAAGTTGTATCTGTGGTTATGGTAATGATTTGCAGAATAGTAAAGAGCCACCGTCACACAGGGACACCGATGTGGAGGACAGATTTGATTGTCAGACCATGAGTGTTGCAGGATAGGACGAGCCTGCAGCCTTGACATGGAGCAGCATGAGTGAAAGTTTCCACCCAGTCTCTTCCTGTGTTAAGAGACACACTCAGATGTCCTCAGCCTCCTCAAAACACGCTGTTTTTACAACATTTGTAAAGGGACCAACTTTTGTGTTAGCGTACAATAACATCATACTATGTTGCTCTCCTGTGGTGCAAGGCGCAAAAGAACTGACACAAGAAGTTGGGGACGGGGAATATTTTAGCATGCTCATGAATGCTAATTAATGCTAACTATGAATGCTAAAAAGGTGGTGGCCCATTGAGGCAGCTTCTGGTTGTATATGGACTATAGCACACCAATAACGATAATGGTCAACGTCTTTCTTTGCCTCTATATGCCTGCACTATTGTTCGAAAGTTTCATCAGTGAAATATTATTTGATAGATTACTGTAACTACAGTATATACAATAGAGGCAACAGGAGAAAAGAGATTTCAATTTATTCCACATTTTAAGTGAAGTGGCCCTGTTGAGTCACCTAATGTCCTCATTAACATACATTTAAGGTTTTTTTTAATCATTTATGAACGCAGCGTTTTTAAAATCTCAGACACTGGATGCTAAACGGGGGGGCGAGTGGGAGGGATAAGAGGCTGAGAATAGATGTGACAATGGACAGAAAACTGTAAGAATAATCAGAATTTTCCTTTGGAGGATAGGAGAGGGCTGAAGAAAATAGTACACAATAAGAGAATAATACATTTCTGAAATTCTTTAGTCTCTCTTCTTTATTAATATTACATCTGTATCCCTGTGTACACCTGCTTGAGCAAATAGATGTTTGTGCGTGTGCAAAGTGTTCCCATCTTCTAAATCTGATACACCTAAATGGCAACAAAATTTATGTTTTTCATCTCATAGCATCCAAACAGTCAGAGTGACATTTAAGAAGTAGGATGGGGTGCACCAGACGATCTTAATCCCATCTCTGAGAGTCACTGTGACACAGAGACCACATGAATAACTGACATCTGTTCCTCTGATCCTCCCACAGCCCCAGGAAGCCTTCAACAGCCAGAGAGGCCGGAAAGAAGGGAAGAAACTGATTTGCATAGCTGCTGCTTAAGTGACTTGTTCTACAGATGAGAGTAATTATGTTGAATCATCCCATATAACTGTGCGTTGTGCGCGCTGGGTCATGAGCTTATGTAGGAAATGACCGGACAGATGGATAGTGGGCCAAGAAGATATTGACAAGTTAATGTAAGTAAAGGGAAAGCTGGAAGACACATGATACCTGGCTGCATTTATTCATTCAGTTAGCCATCCATGTCTCCATCTGAGGGATTTCCTCTGCAGAAACACAGCACCTCATTTAACATGTTCGTATGTTATAGTAGGAGAAGATCACTCTATGCCTACATTTCAGTTAGACTACTTATGTGCTGATGAGGCCTTTTCACTTGATAAGACTGGTGATATTCTATATATTTCTTATTCCCAACAAATCCCATGAAAATATAAAAACAATGAATGTATCCTACTAATTAGTTACAAAGATCCATTGTTGTCCAAAATGATTAAAACACATAAATGAGCCACATCATTGCACTGGGTGACATGTTCCCCCATTACCATGAAGATGGGCACTGTAGTTTTTTTTTATTCTCACATACACCGTCTGACTGCTGTAAGTAATCAAACCAAATGTGTATTAATCCACGGCTAAAAATAGTCCCCAGCAAATGCCCTTTTTATTCCTATTTGAGTGACACTTCCCTAAAAACTACAGGTGTTTTTAGGAAATTATTTTATATTGTTAATCGAGACTAGTAAAGTCTACAGCCACACTAGCACCTCTGTGAGGCTGTACTTAGGCACAGCTGTGCTTTAAACTAAATGCTAACATCAGTATACTAAGACACTCACAGTGACAATGTTAACATGCTGATGTTTAGCAGGTATAATGTTTATCATTTTCCACATCATAGTTTAGCATGTTAGCATGCTAACATTTGCTATTAGCACTAATCACAAAGTACAGCTGAGGCTGGTGGGGATGCCATTCTTTGTGCAGGAATTTGGTCATAAACCAAAGTATTGGACACATTGAAATTTGATTTGATGGCAGTACTTGATGAAAGGTTAAGGGATCACCAAAGTTATTACAATTAACCCTGAGTGGAACATTAATGTCTATAACTTTATCATTTAACTCTATAATTTTATGGCAATCCATCCACTTGTTGTTGACACGTTTCACTTTAAACCACAAATGTCAACCTCATGGTGGCACTAGAGTAAAAGTCAGGTGACCACCAAAGTCTTTAGGATTGTGCAGAATGAATATCTGCACAAGATATCTTGGTAATCCATCTAGTAGTCGTTGAGATATTTCAGTCTGGACCAAAGTGTCGGACCGACAAGAGCCATGGTGCTAGCATGGCTAAAAAGGTTAAAGGTTAAAGACATCTTATGTTCAGTAGGAATGGATGGACTTGGGGCTGAGATCCACAGATAGGCAGGGGATGTCGAAAGATATTGAGAGATGGACTAACACAATGTTTCCACTTTGCGTATTTTTACTTTTATCTCGCCTCATTCTATAGCCATATTGATATATTTTAGATGTGTCTGCTGGGAGATGGCGGGCACAAATCCAAGTGATCGTCTCGATCTAGGCTTTCTCTTATTAAAGCACTCCTGGAGGAGGAAGTGATTGAGTGGCACCATCTGCCCGTTCAACACTACCACTCTTGGCGACCCCAACTCTGGGGAGCTGAGAGTGGGAAAGAGTGTTACTGGCATCCTGACGAGGACTAGGTAACTGTGTGTGT
The DNA here is from genome assembly GCA_002120245.1 of Maccullochella peelii. Lineage (NCBI taxonomy): Eukaryota > Metazoa > Chordata > Actinopteri > Centrarchiformes > Percichthyidae > Maccullochella > Maccullochella peelii. Next base: position 123,881 of record LKNJ01000328.1, on the reverse strand, counting down.
GTATGCGTGTGTTTGTGTGTGCATTTGAGTGTGTCTTCTTGAGAGGCTTCATACAGTAGTGATAAGCTATGAGTCACCCTGTAATAGGTAGAAGGAGGAAGGAGCCAAGGCACATAGAGACCTGCAGACAGAGTTTACTCAGGATCTGCAGTGAGTCAGAAGCGCACCTCATTCTTTGGAATAAACTCAAACACAGTTACAAAGACCTCTGTTTCTTCCACAAATACACACACTCTTGTACAGTTCTGCCTATAACCTTACTATTTTCATTTTATTATAGACTAACCCTGGTAACCAGAGCACATATAAGCCTTAAACAACAAAAACAGTCACAGTGAAAATAACATTTGCATGCTCTATTTGAACTTTATACTCTGTTTTCTCAGTTCAGCACACGAGAACACACATTTAAGTGGACACACCCACACAAAATAGATACATGGTAGTATCGCACACACACACACACACTCACACAGTCATTAAGTCGACATCTGTGATCACAGACCAGCAGACTGTAATTGCTGTGTCCCATTCTCCATCCTGCTGCTGATGAGGGTTCAGGCTTTAACTGACACTCTAATAGATTCAAGGGGTGGACCTAATGTCATGAACACCTGCACAACCCTATCCAATACAATAGTCCTAACTTTGTGAAGCTTTGCTGTTTGATTTTTGTTGAGACTGTGTCAGAAAGGTGTTGATTTAACTCTATACAGTCATTTTGAGGCTGTAGTTTGCAACCTCATGAACTGGTAGAAAAGCTTATTTCTTGTTGCCATCAATTCATCACATGAATCATCAGTTTTCTCCCCAACAGAGCTCAGACAGTAGCTATAAATGGTCTAGCATCTGAATCCCTTTGTACTTCTACTGGCTTGCAACAGGGGTGTCCTTTCTCCTTTATTTTTCGCCATGCTATCAGCATGGCTCTATGGATGGCAATGTCGGTCTGTTAGTCGGTCCACCACTTTGGTCCAGACTGAAATATCTATCAGATGGATTGCTATGCAATTTTGTACAAACATTCATGGTCCCCATATGATGAATCCTACTGAATTTGGTGAACCCCTGACTCATCTAGCGCCACCATGAGGTTGACATTTGTGGTTCAGAGTGAAATATTGCCAGATGTTCAATGTCCCAAGAGGATATACTCTTTGGTGGAACTGCTATCAACTCAAAGACATCTGAAATGTGACAGCTACACTTTGATTGTTTGTGTAAGCGGTCACAAGACAAAAAGGTTGGGAACCATGGGTTTAATCAATCATCGAAATGCACATTGTTACTTTCCACCACTGGTGTATGCATGTGTGTATGTGCCTTTCACTGGATGTACTTCTGTATGTAAGGGGGAACAGTAGTGATAAGAGGGCACAAAAATACAATGAAAGAAAAAGTGGAGTAGCAAAGAGGTTGGCGGATTAGCATCAGAACAAAGTAGCACTCTCTGCTAACGCAGGTGCAAGAGAAGTAGAATAAATATGTTGAGGAGGTGACAACCAATGATTCCTCATAATTACATTTCTGAATGGGAACAGAGATGGTTATGTGCTCCCGTGGGACAACTGAGATTAAACGGATGGACGAGGACATTACAATTCACAGCCCTCAGATTCATCCATACAATATGAAGTAATCCATAAACATGACAGGATTATTTTAAATCCCATTTGGGGATGTGTCATCTGCATTCTCTGATATTTATGGCTGTTATGTAACTGTTTTTGTGTTACAGCTGCTAAACACACCCTTGAGACAGCTGGAGAATCAAGCAGAGAGTAGACATCCAGACTGTGTTTACATGTCACAAGAGGTCAAAAATACTCAGCACAAAATATTTTCTCTCCTCTCCGCAGATGGTTTAAAAGGGATTCTGACATTTTCAATTTTATACTTTTCATAGTTCAACTGATAATGGCTTTAAAATGATCAAACAGGCCTGTCAGCGGCTCCACAGAGGTATGACATGATTGCTCTGATCTATATGATGTGTTTATTGTTGCAATTGGCAGTTGCTGCCAAAAGAGCAAAAATGTACTGGAGGTTTTATGTGAAAAAACTGATTTGACTCCATGTGGCTGATGTTCATTACCAGAGGACAGAGAGGATTTCTTTGAACAAAAGCGTAATGGGCATGTGTATGGATACATGTAACTCCAGCGCTTAATGGCTCTTCCTCTGCAGATTTCCTGTGAAAGAATTTTCCTTCTGATCATGATTTCTCGTCTGAGAAGTGACTTCTCTCATCGTCTGTGTGTTCTTTTAATCAGGCAGGAGAAGGAGAAGGAGAGGTGTGTGATCTTTGACTGCAAGATTGTGTAAGTGTGCGTGTGTGCATGTCTAATCGGCGGGGCAGCAGAGTGAAAAGTAAGTAAACAAAGGGTTGTCCTTCATCATGCCCCTGAAGTCTTTTTTTCTCTGCCTGAATGAATGCCGTCAACCCCAACGAAACCCCTGCACCTGTTCATACACAGCCCCTATGAATGGATTTGAATAAAGATTAGGCCCAAACATGAAGAATTATCATATTGTAGGGGACTGCAACATGTCAGTAAAGTTTCTTTTAATTTTCATTTTTAGGGACTGTATGTAAATCATTGGGATGGGGAGGGGAGCTTAACTTTATGTTGTTTGTTAGTGGTAAGGCCCTCCCCAGTGTTATTAATATTTTCTTGAGTTAAGTTTTTAAAAAATGCAACACCTCTCCACAATATCTCAAAATAACTATTGAATTGGTACGACTCACTTTGCCATTAATAACTAAAACTGCACAAAAAATTGGAGATGGTGTAGTCTTATTTAAGCCTGCAATTAATTATTTTTTTTGTTTGTCTTTGGGGCAGAGGAAACAAGTTAAAACACAACACTGACATCACCTTATGAAGCTGATATGTGAACTTGTTAGCAAACATTTGCTAATTTACACATCCAGCAGCTACGTAGCAACTTTATCATTAATTTGTCATGTTTGTGGCCATCCAGTGAATGTAACTCCAATACTCTGCGTTTAGCCCTCTTAGCTCTGCCTGATTTTGCCCTGTCCTTACTTTTCCTTTAAGATGAAATAAAGCAAAGAAGTTGAAGGAATGAAAGACGAGGAAACAATCAGTAAGACTAAATGTAATGGAAAGCACCTGTACGTCCTTTAATTTAATGACTTCCAGCCTGGGAGTTAAGGGGTCCAAGATAAATCTGAGAAGACCCAAAATAATTAAAGGGACAAGCTTTTTTCTTGTGCAATAGTAGATATTTCAACCTCTAAAATCTCTTAAAATGAATCAATCTATAAAATGAAAAATTACTCTTTGGTTGAACTGTTCATAAAATATGTCCACACAAAGGCTATAATCTGTGATGAGGTGCACTGTTGCTACCATTTAAAGGGTCACAAGTTAAAACGTTTAAGAACCACTGCTTTAATCCACAATCACATGCTTTGCTTAAGTTTCAGAAACCGATGAAACCATGTGTGACTCAGAGCTAAATAACAGCTTCTCTCTATATATTACTATTGAAAACATGGTTTCTGCAGTGGCATTTGGCACTTTGCTTCTCATCTCTGTACACTGCTGCCCACTGAGCCTCCTCAGGGGATGACAGGCTGCTGACACTGCCCTCATTGTCAGCCACCAACACCCCCACAACCCCCAAAAAATCCTATGACCCAGAGCGATGTGCCAATGTTGGCATCATTTTGCTTAATGTCACCACACTGTATTTTAGATTTGGGTTGCTGTGGTCTGCTGGCATCGGACCTGGTGTCATTGATAGACTCACCTTAGCTGTGGTTTGGCAACATCTTGCGGCCCCGCTCTCCTCCTTGCTCTTTCTTTATTGCTCAGGTCAGCAAGACACAGATGAATCAGTCCATTTACAGTCAGCGGAGACAGGAGGTGAAGAGATATCGAGGAGGCTCCATATTCATGTTGCCAGGTTGTACTTTTGTCTCCCTAACACCAACACAATCTCCATCAGCTGCAGGTTAGAGGGGATTGGTTATATGCAATTATTTCTTTTGACTTCACAAACTTACTTCAGGGCGTGCTGACAGTGCAACAAAACCCCTCTGTTAAGCCAAATTGTTCAGACAAGATGGGATGTACAGACAACCATTCAGAAATCTGCAGCAACAGCAACAGAACTATTATTTAATAAGTGTTCAATAAGTTTCTCTCTTTTTGCTCTATGGTGTGTGCCCTCTAGAGTCTGAGCCAGCAAAAGGTGAATAAGTATTAAGTAAGTAATAAGTATTCCACCTACAAACTCCTGTAAAGCTCACCAATGAACACATGACATACTGTATGTTTGATTGGTACACACACTAATGTATTCATAACACTTTCTTCCCCCACATAACCCCAGTAAAACTCAAAATTGTAATTTTTACTCTTCAGTTTTTGTACAGATTAAACAAACAAGATATAACGTGTTAACTTGTGAAATTTAGAGATGCTGATTGGTGGATTTTGTTACCTTTACAATCTGGAAACAAAAACCAATATTTTTGTAAAAAAAAATTTGGTTTGATATTTTATATTTTTGTTGCTTGTTTTTGTTTGAAATATTGTATATATTTAAATATATACACACTATGCTTCTGTCTGCATGAAATGACCTTAAAATGCACATCTAGAGGTAATTGGTCAGACTGGTTATAGAGGCTGAGCCATAATCAGAGCAGGAGGCTGGCAACAGCTAATAAGCCACACTCCCCGTGACACTATACGTGTTCAAAATGGCAGCTGGTCATTACTGTGTCGACCAAGCTGATGCAGACTTTGCATTCTATTCCTATGTAAACTGAGAACCAGACTGATTAAACGGCTGTGTCGCAGAAGTATCACTCAAAACTCAGTACACCACACGTCAAATCAGGGATCAGGAACTCATGATAGCAATGATTATTAACACATAAACTGTCCCATTTCATAAAGTCTTCGCTCACAAACCACACAAATCTGTCGAACTATTCCAAAACCCCATCATTTTTTATTCCTGCTCACCACAGTCCACAGTGACATGGGATAAATATAATATATATGATATAATATCTATGAAACATATGTAAAATAATATGTTTAGACTTATTTTCATTAAGTCCTACATTCATACAGGAAAGAGCTGCACACATATTGCATAATCTCACTGCTTCACGTGCCGCACAGGAGGATATTTGACACTGAGACATAAGGTATTCATTTGGAAAACATGTCATTTTTATGTTAGCAATAAGAAAAATAATTCTACTTGTTAATGACAAGCAGGTTGCCTTTGAAAGTCTCAATTACAGTGCTTGGCTCAAAGTCTCTCTACAATCATAATGCCACAAATAGGCTACAAGTAAATCGTATGTCACTTTATTCTGGTGTTAACATAACTACTACATGATAAAATGAATAAGTCATGTTAGTGAGAGGGCAGCTATTTAAAGGTGTCTCTGTCCATAGGGAGATGTGGTAACAGGCAGTACTGTTGAATCACAGTGAGTCAGAAGTCTTTCCAATCACACAAACATGGACGGGTCTTTTCTTGAATACAGCTGTGAGTCATGTTGAGAGACTTCTTCATCTAAACATTGGGCTGCCATACTAGACAGTGTGTGTGTGTGTGTGTGTGTGTCTGTGTTTGTGTGTATTTGTACATATGTGGGAGTAATCAGCTTACTTCCCTTCTATTGGATGGAAAAGGTGAAACATACAACCAACAACCTACAGACAACAACCACATGAGTATTTACTGATCAAAGTAGAAACTACAGAGATGATCTGCCGTTATATGCCTTTCCTTTCCTCATGACTTATTATTGAGTCCGACTGCAGATCCCCATCTTCTTTTCTGTCCACTGTCCACAGTCCATGATTTTACCCCCAGGTGTCTGAAAAATTACTCCAGGAGCTGCAGAGCGAGGGTGATAGTGGAAGAGATTGCACCCTGTTGTATTGCCACATTATTTTCAGATTAATAATAACCTTTTACAGTAACAAGAAGATTTAAACTGACACTATCATTTTTGAAAGAATAACACAATCTTCCTCCAACAGATGAAAAGTTGAATTCATAAGCATTAAAACACACCTTTGCGGAATTCAATACAATCAGTAGTTTTGCTGCTACAGCCTAACTTGGTCTCGTATGACCTCCTAAAGCAAACTTTAGGTATTTATGTGTAACTGACATTACTGAATCAGTGACTTTATAACTCTTCTCTACTTGTTCCACTGTTTTGGCATGTCAGTAACAGATAAACATTTCAATGGTTTAATCACAAAAGGTAAACACACTGAGACCTGTTTTTTATATTTTCACTGATGATAATCAACTCTTCTCTCAAGTGTAATTTAGACAGAATATAGACTGATGTCCAGAGGGACACTTTTTTTTAGACTGGTATGTCACTGGCTTTCTCTGTGCTGGAACAGTTAGTGCTGACAACTACACCTACAGTATATGCATAATGTTTTTTTGGTGGAGTGTACTTTTAGTTCACACTGATCTGTTGACAAGATATTCAACACTGTAAATAATTACAACCTTTGCAAAAAATATGACAGGGCAACTGTTGTGTTATATGAGACAGCCGGAGACAAGCAGGGATGAAATCTGCCAAGAATACTCTCTGTGCAGACGGATTAGACCTCATGTGAACTGGCCCATACTTCCCAGTCTCTCTCTGTGTGCCCTATGAATCACCCCTCAACACCCCACCCTAATGAAGCAGGACGCACACCCCAACCCACGCCATTATATTTTTAGAGCTAATCAACTAATCCATAGCACCCACAGCTGGGTAAGCAGGTCTGTGGCTCTACAAAGATTGCTCTGTGTATTAAATTACTTTTTAATTGTTTTTTTTTACTTAATTGTCTTATTTATTAATCTTTTAAAGAATTCTACATGTTTCATATGTGAAATGTTTTATTTCTCAGGTTTTACTTATAGCTCTGATCCCCCCCCAAAAAAGGAAACATTTTATTTTATTTCCCTTTAATGGAGAAAAGCCTATGCCTAAGTGTACTTTATTAACTGTGTATTTTTTAACTGCTTTATATCTGTATGGACCAAGACCAAGTTCACCCAAAGCCTCCAAATGAAAGCACTGCTGATGTATTCTCTTTCTTTTATTCTCTTACAGCTACCAAGCAAGTCAAAGGCCACTAGATCCACATCCTTCATATTATGTAGATATTACATTCTTCAATTCTGGCTTTATTAATATAAATAACAGCACTGTGTTGTACTGTAGGTTCCAACACAGACATTCATGTATACTCTCACTCTGACACTCTCTCTTCCAATTCAATTCAGTATGCTTCATTGGCATGAATGTCAGGTGAACAATGTTGCCAAATGATAATACAATTCAATAATGAGATGAAAAAAGTAAAGATTCATTAAGTAAAATAATAAATAAATAAAAAGAACATGAAAATGTCTGTGTGTGTGATAGGCTATGTCAAGATAATTATTTGTTACATTCAGTGATGTTTTAATTGTGTCGCTCAGTTTGTGACATGTAGTCACATATTGTGCAACTAAGTATGTTGCATTTCCTTCTCCTGTTAGAATCTGTTACTTTTCACTGTCACCTAGCTCTGTCACATCTAACTTTCTCTTCCTTTCTCACGCATGTAGTAACTAAATTTAAGCCCACACACACACACACACACACACACACACACACACACACACACAGTGTCACATCAACCTCTCTCTCTGTCTCTCTCTCCATCGGTCTAATGAAATCATTGCCGCGCGCAGCCACTCAGTGCCGGACTGAAGCTCAAGGAGCGCTGTGGGCTCCACCGTTTAGGTTCACAGGATCTCTGGAGCCGCGGAGACTCCTCAGCACAGTCCGCTCAGGTCGGTAACTGCAGCAGCCCCGCTACAGTCTGCTCCAATAAGCCCGCATGGAGATACCACCAACCCCGACACCATGCACATCTGAAAGCTTCAACACACCGTCTTTTGTCTAGCCTGAGGGGAGAAAAAAGTCTGCAAGACCACTTTCCTTGCTCCGCTGAGGTGGACCGAGCGTCCAAGGATTTTTTTCCTCCTGTTCTTTTTCTGAAAGCCCGTGTTCTCTTTCTCCTTCCGCCTCTCGCAGTCCACTGCTCGATTTTTGGACTTGCTTGGAAAGAAAGCGCTGCTGTTTCCCCGAGTCTACCTGCTCGCCCAGCACCCATGAATTCAGATAAAAATGTGTACCTCGGCAGAGACAAAGGCATCATGCGGAAGAGAGCCTTGCTCCTTCGGAAAGGTTGCAGCTTCGAGATTACCAGGTAGGTCCTCTTTTTGAGGGGCGATTTCGTTTTTGTCTGGGACAAGAGGGCGATCAAAACGGCTAGACTGTCCCACAGAAACGGCAGTCTCCTACATAGAAGTGGCACTTTACACAAGGCCACACGATGAGTTTGTAATGTGTGTCTTTCACCTTGTGGATTGGTGATTTAGCCAGGATCTGCTGCGTGTGTGCGCATTGATAAGGAGCGGAGGGATGCCCCCAAACCATATTATGAATCCAACGAGAGTGTACCATTTAAACCGCCTCTGATTTTCACCTCGCTGGCGAAAAAATCAATTCCTGATGTCTTTTGTTCATCCTATGATTTTTTTTATCTAAACACCGTGCGTTCACATTTCTTATCGGACTGTGGGGGGAAGCGTTACGCACGGATACGTTTCATCTGCACCTGCCTCTGCAATGTTGACAAAGCTGCCCAGTGGCAGGACGCCGTCAACCGTCATTTTATAGCCAAAATCAGGTGTTGATTGGACAGTCCAGCAATCACAGTGCCCCATTGCTGTCCAAGCATGCGGTATAGAGTGCTGAGAAAATGCAGGTTTTAATTCCACCAAAAAAAAAATAAAAAATACAGGAGATGATTTGAGGGATCAAGGCACCAGATGTAGTCTTATGCCACCAAAGCACAGCTGGACACACATCCTGGGGCAACAGACACATGGCTGCAGGGAGTCTTGTGACAGATAGACTACATGGCGTGCAGCTGATATGACTTCTCGGCGTGGTACAACTGGGTTTTGGCGAACCTCCTGGAGGTTTCTGAGCTATGTGGCCTCCTGTTGGCAGCTCTAATAGGATGACACCAACAGCAGCTCTTGGATGTCCTAAACTGCCCTGCTCCCTGTGTCAGAAGTTTGTCTAATAGTCGCTGCTCTAATTTTCATTATCAGATTGTATTGTCTGTAGATGATTGTTCTGGTCACATCACCTCCTTTACTCCCACCTTCACTCTAATTTCCTCCTATTTCAGACAATCAGCGGAGGTGTACAGAAGTGCAAATTTACTCATGCATCTCGCTTCATTGCTCTCATAGCTGATAACTTTGTCTCAGTGTGATGGTGAGACTTGTGTGTTGGAGATGTCTCCATCCGGGCTGCCAGGTCCCACTTTCCAAATAGAGGCATGTACTGTATTCAGAGTGCATGCGGGGGTGAGATTTGGCCAGCTTCTGCCAAGCACTTACTTTCAAATTACACATCCCTTCTGATCAGCTTGATTTATCCCGTGTAGCGAAGGAGCTTCTTTCCTCTCTGTATGCTGAGGACCAGAGTCACACTGTAAGGCTTCCTGGCAGACTGTCTCTCAGACACTAGCAGTTTAACAGACAATCAATCAGAGCCGGGCCTGGAGTGCTACTGCATTGGGAAATAGATTCTCCGCTATACTGAGAGGTTATGAAAGACACTCAAGTAAAGGGCTGCTGCTGAGAAGTCTGTGTATAATGCAGAGATGCATGACCAAACAGACCCAATACATTTGGACAGCCTCATAAGGACACACACATGCATAACATTCTCTCTCTCTCACACACACACACACACACACACACACACACACACACACACACACACACAATGGCTGAATGAGGTAGTTTTATCTAAACATTGATCTGCCCTTTTTTTCTCCTCCAGGCTGCAGACACAGTCTCAGTGTGAGGCAATCGAGTACCAATACAGCAATATAAAAATACACCATTAAGTAAAAGTCCTACATTGAAAAGCCAATTTAAGTAAAAGTCGCCACCTTGGAATTATAAGGTTCCATCCGCGTTCTGAGCGATTTTGAGATATTGAGCTTCAAAGATTTTGCATTCCCAATAGCGATAGGGATACAACATTTTTGTTTTCTTAGTAAAAAGTCCAAAAATGCATACAACTTAAAAAAAACACCTCACATAATGTTAATAGGTTGTCACAGAATAAGATTATGTGAATAACTCAATTTTGGCAAACATGTCAGATAGAACCTTCTAATTCCAAGGTGACAAAGTACTTAAAGTATGAAAAGCAAAAGTTCAGCAGAAAAGATGTCCCCTGTGACTGATTAATTATTATAAATTACATTATTGGATTGTTAATAGTGATGCAGCATTTTACAGTTGAAGCTGGTGGAGCTAGTTTTAACTACTTTGTATACAGTTTGGTAGTTTAGTAAAGTAGTTCCCTCCAAAATGATAAAAGATAAATCCAAGGGGTTGTGAGATGATTAATGGGGCAGGAATCTTTGCTTTTTTGCTGAAATATTGGATAATTTTACCTCTTTGGGCCTCAATTATTGAATGAAACTATTTAAGAAGTTTAGAAGGGAAATCAGTCTTTGGTGGAACAGCTAACAGTACTTGAGTAAATGTACTTTGTTACTTTCCACCACTGGTGTGACAGACATCTTAGAGTATGTCAAAGAACACTACGACTAAAAATAATAATAATCTACAAATTGAATCCAGATACAAGATCATTTAAAGTATTAGCAAGAAGTTAATAGTGTAAAGTTGTCATGATCTGTGCTAATTACCAGACGTTAATCGGCTTTGGAATAAATACATTGCATCACATTATTATTTCTGACTGTGTTTTGGACACTGCTTCATCGTGACTAAGCCTTATCTAACAAAGTCAGCGGACTGCCAGTTGGCAGATATTCTCACTGACAGCAGGTAGCTGCAGAGTTGCAGTCGAAAGCACAAAAGTTGAATGGACTACTGGAATTGTTTGGTAATATTTCTCTTCTGTGCTGGTTGCAGGTGGTTGATAGTTGCAGGTGGATCCAAGTTTGCTCATGATTTGTAGCTGATTTATTTCTTATTTATCTGTGTATGTGCAGTACATATGTAAACAGTGTGTGTGTGTGTGTGTGTGTGTGTGTGTGTCCACATTTGACAGGACTTAAAGGGGAACTGAACTGAAGTCTAAATGTTTGAAAATTTAAAAAAATGAAAAGAGGCGAGGTTACCTGACCTCTATAGCCCGCTCCTCATATCTACTTGAGGCTAGGGCTCGAGGCTACATTAGCAGCTACTAGCATAACAAACCTGAATCTCCAACTGAACTGTTGGTGGTCGAGTTGCATTGTGGGTAATGTAGGCGCCAGGTTTTGACAAGGAAGAAGAATACGTAGAATAAAAAAGATAATATTTCTGGTTCTGCTGCACCAGAACTCCGACAGTGTTACAGGAGTGCTAAATAAGTGAAATACTCTTTTAAGAGATTTGAGCTTATTATGCTGGTGCATAAGCAAGCACACACAACTTTGTGTTCGAGTCTTGAGCTTGACAGAAGCAGAGTCTGGATGTCCTCCTGGAAGATCTAATCCTAAGCTATTTTGTGTCTTTTTCCATTAATTTCCATGTCTCTTTGAGAATATCAACTCCACCTGTCACTGAACTCTTGTCTCCAGTCAACCCTGGCTAGTTGTGTGTGAATAAGATTAGGCTACATGTTGACACTTTGAGAAGCCAAGAAATCACTGGGTCAACTCTGAGCATGAACTGGCAGAACAAACATAACTCTAAGAGACGGTGCCAGAGGAACAAAGGGAAATTATGTGAGTGGACATTGCTACAAGGCAGTAAAACACTACGAAACAGCAAACATACGAACACTGACCACAGGAGGAAGATTTTCTCCGATGAAGCCAGCGTCAAAAATCAGAAAAGCTTTCTATGAATTCAATGGCAACATCAGCAAATTCTGATGCGGTGGAAACTAACCTCATTGTGTGGAATCTTTGCACTCGCTTGTCAATCCATAACAGAACATTTGTAGTTCATTTAAGGAAAGGCATGCACTGGCAGGGAGCAGTTTGAGTACATTACTGGACCATGAGGGAAGAGGAGCCCATTTATCACCAGGCTACAGCAGGGCAATGTGTGATTAGAAACATACTATGGTTTAATTTTGTAACGCCGACCTAGCAAATACATTGAGATAAGGAGCCTGTTGACAATGTAGGAAGGAGAAATTAGGTTTGACGGCCTGGATTAGTTGGCTTTGAAATGTGTGCTGTTCATTAATCAATCCAGCCCCTCCTTGCTTTTACCCTCTGAACAAGAAGCTTCTCATAAAGCAGTGATAGCTTCATGGCCACATTAACTGAGCAAAAATAGATCCTTGGCGTGCTGCAGCCACCAAAACTCTAACAGACTCTTTCACTCACTCGCCCTCTCATCCTTCTTTTTCCCCCGAACCTCTCACTTCAGAGGTTATTTGAGTGCATTTGCTTTGAAATGCTATCAGTGTCTTCATTAACCTCTCCCGCTGCCAAACCCACAATGTTTTGGGACTGCTGTTGCCAGGGGTTTTGCCGTAGCTTGTCAGATTGGCACGAGACTGGAGCCAGATGTAGCTGAGGTGCATCGTGCGGTGTTCACGTGCTTTGTAAAGGAGCGGGTGAGGGAGTTTTGAGCACATGTGCCTTTTTTAAAGAGGAAAAAAAGAGAGAAGGAAATATGTATTAGGATTGTCCTCTTGTGGTTTCCTGGTGAAGCTTTTACAGTAGGCTTCAAAGCAGTATGTGAATGAAGAACATGTGTTTTAAATGTCAGACATGTTTTCTATGTTTTTAGAGCTAAGAATGCACTAACAGACTGAACATGGACAGGACCATATTGATATGCTCTCTACCAGACAGAGTGAAAGTGGTTGGACTGCTGGGGTCTCCCTCAGTGTTACAGCCTGTCATAAAACACCCAGCGGGGAGTGAAATTGATGGGCTAACTGACATTTGTGCTGACTTAAGGCACTTCTGCTTTGCATACTGTGAATGTTATTTAGCTCTCACACACACATTAGACGCAGATCTCACACACAGCGTTTTATGTTGTATGCTGTTGTATGTGTGTTTGCATTAGACAAGAGAGAATGAAGGAGAAGTTTAGACTTGTTTTGATGGTAATGATTGTTTTCATTATATAAATCGATTATTTTCCCGATTAATCATTTGGTGAACAAGTCCTCCACATTAAATGACAAAATATGTTGTCGTTGCTAAAGACACATAGAAGCATTCTCCTTCCTTGTGAAAACATGGCCCCTATATTTCCCACAATGCAGCTCGACCGGCAACCGTTGGGTTGGGGATTCGGGTGTGTTATGCTAGCAGCGGCTAACGCAGCCTTGTGCTGCTAGCCTTAAGTACAGATGAGGAGCGGTCTACAGAGGTCTGGTAAGCTCACGTCTTTCTAACTCTACACTTTTTTTTCCTCTAACTTTTCAAGCCCCAGCTGATGCTGACTCAAGTGACATCACTTGAGCACAGCTTTTTTCACATATGCAGTAGGTTCCTCCAAAACCTGTAATCTGACTTTGATGTGTAAAATTAACGCACGATTAATTGATTATCAAAAATAGTTGCAGATTAATCGACTAATCGTTTCAGCTCTAAAAATATGTTGCTCTCAGGAATTATGATTGCATGCACAGCGTTGGTGCAATATTGTGTCACTTGTCTGATTTCCATAGAAGGTTGTTGCTGGGAAATTGAAATAGTGTGCGAGGCTGGTTCTGCTCTGCTCGGCCGTACAGTCAGTCCCTCAGTGAGGTCTGATAAACACTGGACTGTAATCACTCCCATATGTGGCTGCATAGCTCAGCACAACCCGGCACAGTTCAGCCATGCGCACACTGCAGCGCACCAGGCTCATTTAGACAGAAAAATAGATTCAAATTACTAGAAGAAAAAATACAAAACAAAAAAAAGAATGAAAAATCCCTCACTTGATTACAGCCCTATGTAAGCTTCTACTCTTCAACTGGAACATCTGCTTCCATTTAGGGCTTTAAGACACATACCTACACATTAAAATGCACTGTGCACTGCTCCGGGAAAGCTTGGAGGCTGGAAAAACATTTCCCATTATAGTTGGCTGGAATAAGCCCAGTGAAGAGTGAGTTGTACTTAAAGCAGGGTATCAGTTGAGATGCGGCCAGCTCAAGCACAAACCACAAGCCACTTGCATACAAGAGTCATATTCTGGGGAGTGTTTTCTTTTTTCTCAAAGTTGTATAAACTTCCTTTTTTTTTTTTACCACAGTCACTGTCAAGGATGACGCAAAATGAAAGTGAGTGTGTGTTGAAGGGCCAGAGAATGGAGCAGAGTATGAAAGATCAAAGGAAGTCTGCACAGTATGGGCGCAGTCTGTGTGTACACTGTGAGCTGCTTCACACCAGCCCACTGCCCCCGCCGTAACCCTTAAAGAGCGATCCAGGAGAGACAGAGGAGGAAATGGAGCCTGTGAGGGGTTACTGTTGTACATTTTTACCCTGCGGTTTTAAGGGAGACCAGCCAAAACCCCTTCTTGGTTGGAGAGTGAGCAACAGAAAGAAAGAGTGAAAGAATGGAAGAAATGGTTCGAAAGTACGTGCAGAAACATCTAGGAGAGGTATATTTTCAGCAGGGGTTGTAAAGATGTGGCTTAAATGAAGTTGTTGAAGTGTGGACATTCTTTAAAAAACTACTTAAAGGGAGTTTCCCCTGTAGGCCTCCTACAGCTGGAATAGTATATGGATTATATTGCGTGTTGCTATTTCTCCAGAGCCATTCTGAAATAATAACATCTGCATTTGCTTTCTGTTTACTGTTTTTCCATTTGATCAAAAATGGGATGTAGAAGACACAGGTGCATTTATGTGTGCACATGCACCTTCCAGTTGTGAGTGACAGACCTCACTTAACCCTCTACTGCCATTTGTTTCCCAGAGGCACCACAAAGTCTTTAGGAGTCTCACACTCTCCCATTTCATCAAATCAAGATAACTGATTGAGACACAAGCATGCTCATAATGACAATGCTAACATGCTAATGTTAAGCAGTTACAATGTTCACCGTGTTCACCATCTTTGTTTAGCTTGTTAACATGCTAGCATGGTGGGGTGGGTGGATTGCTACATTTTTTAATTGATAGATCATCAGAAGACCCAATCTTCCAGAAAACAGGGTAAAATATTTTTTCCCTACAGAAAACATAATTCATGCAGTAGTGGGTTAATGTTACCTATACATGATGAGATTATCACATCATTTACAATACATACACTATTTTGAGTTTCTTGTCATTTAATTGTGATAAAAGTTAGAACCACAAGAGGGCAGACTCTCCCTTAAAACAGTGATGTTACCATATGGTGGAAGGACCAGTGGCTGTAAATATGTAATTTAAGAAAAAGCATTCACACTTTGGATCTTCATTGTTTGGGTCAGTTTCAGTTTCTGATGTGGCACAGCTCTGAAAAAATCAAGCTGATGACTTGCAGAAAAAGTCAAAGTGTGAGCAATTGAAACCGTATAGGAAATACATGTCTGGTAAAATACATACGTTTCCACTAGGAGGAGTAGGTGCAATAAACTACAGAGGACATTTATGAGGAGAGCAGGTGGACTCGAGTAGCTTCACCTGAGGGTTTCATTCAGACACAGACAACAAGCTCACTGTGTTTCTTTGTGTTCTGTATCAAAAATGGTTGCCATTGCCTACACGTACTAATGCATGCCATTATTTTATACTCGTATTCAGCAGTAATCAGAACTAAAGTGCATTGTCCGTGTCCAAAAGAACTGTACAAAACCACACACACAACACGTGTAGCCAAAGGGCAGAGGGCAGAGTGGTGGCCAGAGCCGGTCAGATTGTTACAGACAAAAGGTTAATTCACCTGATCACATTTAATGAGACTGCCATTGTCAATCGCCGCAGCCTGACGCTGTGACATTTCGCAGAGGCCACATGTTGACCTGCTGGCATTTGGGACGCACTAGAAACAAAGAGGCCAAATCATGTGCATGTGTGTGTTTGCGTTTGCTTATAGAATATGTAATCTTAAACTGCCAAAGAAGGACTGCTGACTGCTTACTGAAATGTACATCCAGAGGTTTAAACTCATAAAACAGTCAAAATCAGTTGCTCATTTCCACCAATAAACAGTGGAGGAAGAAGTACTCAGATCATTTACTTAAGTAAAGGTACCCACACAGCAATGTAAAAATACTTCATTATAGGGCTGCAGCTAACAATTATTTGCCGGTTATTTTCTTGATTAACCGATTAATCATTTTGTCTATAAAATGTCACAAAATTGTGAAAAATAGCCCAAGGTGACTTATTCAAATAGCTTTTTTTTATACCACCAGCAGTCTAAAACTAAAAGATATTCAGTTTTCCTTTATATATGACAAAGAAGCTGTAACCAGTGAATATTTGGCATTTTTGCTTGAAAAATAAGACAAACGATTAGTTAACTTTCTGTCACTCAAGTAAAAGTCCTGCATCCAAACTCCTACTTAGGTCAAAGTACAGATGTATTAGCAAAATGTACTTAATCATTATACATAAAAATGGGTGAGGTGTAGCTTGTTTTAACTACTTTATATACAGTTAGGTAGTCCAGTGTCTCCAAACCTAGGGGTCGGGCCCCTCCAATGGGTCACATTTGAGAGAGGTTGGAAAAAATAAAAAACAAAGTTCTGCTACAAATTTGTAGTCCTTTTTTCCCCCTTTCTCTTTATTTTCTTTCTTTTTTTGTGAATGTGGATGATTTGACCTTTGGGCCTCAAACACGTATTTAAATGAAACCATCTGACGAGTTTGAAGAGGAAATCACTCTCATATGAGGAATAACTGTTTCTGTCGTAAATGCAGCAGAGTAAAACGTACAATAGAAGTATAAAGTGGCACAAAATAAAAGTACCTCAAAAGTGTACTTAAGTAAATGTACTTAGTTACTTTCCACCGCTGCCAAAAACTCCACAGTCCAAGCTAAATGTCTTCTTGAACTCACCATTTTGCTGCTTCTACTGTTCCGGTGTGTGGTGCAGGTGCAATACAACGGTTGAATCATGCCGTAATCAAATGGAGCCATCTATCATTACTGCTTCCTCCTCCAGGTTACATATTACCCTGGGACAAAGACTCATCATAGAAAAGTGACATCATGGCAGGTCAATTGATTTGCATGTTGTATCTGGATGTGTGTGACAGATAAAAACAACACTGTGTTGACGCTTGTAGTAGTATGTCATACACTTTGTATTACGCTGTGTGCAAAATTGTTTATATGGGTTTTTACTCATTTACATACATCTCTGTTTATAGAAATGACTCCAATTGGTTCTAGTGTTATTCAGTGTCAGTATCTACACATCTAATCACATTATACGCTTTCTCTCTCTCACACACACACACACACACACACACACACACAGACACAGAGTAATGGAGCCCTTGTTTATCCTACGCGTGGGAAAGGTGCCATGGTCAGACATGGCTTACTTGGTGAGACTAAAGGGCCGGAGTGGCAGCCGTCCAGAGGGAAGGCGGCGTAGCTCCAAGGGATTAGCGCACTATTGAGTCAAGAGATCCTGATCCGCATCATGCAGCTTCACGGGCTTCAACTGCTGAGGCTAACGTGCGAGTGCTTGTGCATACACACTCACATTTTGTGTACCTGTGCACCACAACCCTTACTGGCATGGACACATGGCTTGAACCCACGCACTATAATGCTTACACCTACATTCATATCCTGATCTTTGAAGTAGTATTTGTCTGGGGAAGGCAAAGCCTGGGATAGTCACTGCTGGGTCACACACACACACACACACACACACGCTTGCATGTACAAGAGGTGAAGCCTGAGGGTTATAGTTTATACATCACATCTAACGCTGTAACCCTCAAAAGATCTAAAAGGATCACTGGTTATTCAGCATAATGGAAAATTGCTTTTGAGGTTGTGTGAACTCTTTAGGTTTGTTTTAACAGCACTGAGTAGCTTAATGACATAATGCAAATTATGGTGACACATACTGTAGTTTGAGTTGAGTTAATCCATGAGCAAATGGCATGCTCATGAAAATAAACTGCTGAAAGTTAGTTGATCAACGAAAAATGAATCCACAAAAATAATCAATGAATGGTTATCAGTTGCTGGTTGCAGCATCTCAAATGTGATGATTTTCTGCTTTTTGTCATAATAAATGAAAATACCTTAAGGTACCTTTCTTATTGATTCTGGCAGACCACATGGCTTACAGCATCACTGCCTCTCACAGTTCAGGATTAGATTACACTTTAGAGCGTAACCTGTAACCTGCAGCATTAAAGGTACCCTGTGATGTTTACATTCTCATTTCTCACCAAAACACATTGTGTGTATCCTTACATCCTAATAAATCTGTTACAAGTATTTCCTTACTTCTTAATATTTGCAATGCTAATTTTTGGAAGAATTTGAGACCTAAATTGTTCATCTCGATGTTTGCAGCGTTCTTCTTACTTGCCTTCGCTGGCACATTGCTATGTTACTTGGCACATTACCGCCACCAACTGTTGATCAGTGGAATAGCTGCACGTTCATCCAAACACTCTTAAAAGTGTGTATAGCTTTGTTCACTCTCTTGTTTTTTCTTTTTGCATCCTCCACAATCTATTTTCATTTTTTTTTTCAGTGTCCAAATCTCAGTCTGTTACTTTTATGCTTTGAACTGTTTATCGGATAAAACAAGCTATTTCAAGACCCTCTGGGAGACTGTGATGGGAATTTTTTTTACTATATTCTGACATTTTTACACAAATTTTATAGACTAAATGATTCAATCGACAGATGAATTCATAATCAAAAAAATAATCAGTTGCAGCTAGAACTGATACGATTAGTTGATTAGTAGATTAGTACATTAACAGAAATGAATTGTCAAAAAACTAATTTTTAAGAAAAAATGCCAAAAATGTCCGTTTTTCAAATATGTTTTTTTTTTTAAATTTTTATTGTTTAGTCTTGTTTAGTCCAGTCTATCTTGATGGCAAATATCAAATATATTTTATAGCTATTTAGGCATCACCCTGGGGTCCGAAAAATTGTGGTGGCAAGTTTTCACTAGTTACTGACATTTTAAGGGCTAAATGATTAATCAGTAATGAAAAAATGTGTTTGTTGCAGTCGTATTCATGAGATAATTTAACAGCCAGTTTGTCTGAGAATAGTGGGGATGAAGGGAGACATCAGGAAAGACATACAGAGAATGTATGTCTTTCACAAACACTTCTTGTATTTTCATGGATTTATTCCTTGTGAATCAGTGAAATATATTCATCACCTGGAGCGGGCTGCTGTCACTCATCGTGTCTTTGTTATGCATTCAGGATGATAGCTCCTAGGCCACATTAAAAGTCTAATCTTTGAACAGGAAGTCTTCCCCTTTTGACTTCCCTTGTTACAGACTGTCTTTACAGGCGACCATTAAAAACCAGAAGCCCTTATGCAAAGGCCATGTGAGCAGTGTGTGTCAAAGTGTGACAATGGGAGGGTGTGTGATGATGTTCATGCAACATGTATGAATGTCTCTGCATATGTGTGTGTGTGTGTGAGTTTTTGGCCTCAGGGCTCTAATTAGAGGTGGGGGTGTTCAGGTATCTCATGTTGATTGTTTTCTCATGTCAGCAACGAGTTAGAAAGGCTTTATTTTCAGTGGTCACTTTTGAAAAACAAAAAAGCTTTATTTTTCTTCGGGCTGTTGGGGATTTCAGCTGCATTTCAACACGAGCTTCACAGAGAGAAAGAGAAAGAGGGAAAAAAACCATGTGTGTTAGTAGCTTTAGGTGTTTTCCTGTGGTGTGGCGTGCCACAGAGGGGGGTTTCTACTGATTAAAAATTGATGAGCAGCTGAGTGCCGTGTAGCCTGAGCTGAGCATTCCTGCACTCTTTCATGTTGTGTGTGTGTGTGTGTGTGTGTGTAGCTGGCGACACGGGCTGTGGCTGGGCTATTGTGAAGGTATCAGATTTAACTAAGCTCACATTTCACCTGCTATTCTGTGTGTTTGTGTGTGTGTGTGTGTGTGTGTGTGTGTGTGTGTGAGCAGATAATCAAAAATTAGGTCAGTTTTGACATGTTATTGTCACATTCCTCTGTTCCTTCCTCAATATTTTCTTTCCCTGTGTGCTCCATCCTTTTATTTCCAAATACAGACATGTTTTTCCAGTCTCTCATTCATTTTGCTTGTAGCGTTACCCTGAGTGTTAGACCTTACCCCTAATGTTCTTCTTGGGGTTCTGGAGACCTTTCACATTGTCACTTTGTTTTCACATTGTGACAATTGCTCGTAGTAACAAACCTACAGAGAATTATCACCTGAATCTGCAGCTCCCCTCAGCTTTACCTTGACCTCTTATAGTGAGTTTCAGCTCATTGTTTAGCTGTCTGGCAACTTAACTGTTTTGGTTCACACTCACTGCTCTCATAGGGTCGTTTTCGGCTGCAGCAGACAGCTGTTTTCAGCAAAAAATACTCTTAAAAACCCACTATACACAATACATTTAACAGATAAAGAGCCAGATATTTCCCTCAGGAGTTGGTAGAGACCAAAATCAGAGCTAAAAGAGAGTCAATAATGGACTTACATTCATCAGGTGGACACAAACACGACTCCAAATGAATGATAATGTTGCTCTGTACCTGCTGGATGTATAAATAAGCAACTGTTTGCTAACAAGTTCGTCATATCAACATAAAGGTGATGATATGTCAGTGTTGTGTTCACAACTTGTTTCTGCTGCCCCCAAGTGGCCAAAAAATTTAACTTTTCTTAATTTTGTGAGAATTGCTTATAAACATGATTTTGTATTGATGACATGTTTCAGAAGTCAGTACAGAGAATGACAAATTATTCAGTGATGCCAACTGTAAAACATGGTTATAATACAGAGGATGTTGATATGCTCTATATGTGTGATGGATGTTGACCCTCCCAAATCCCAACTAAGTCTATTTGTATTTCTTTGATAGTTGTTTGGAGTTTGTTCATAAGAGGTCAAACAGGAAGATAGAGGTCTCACGAGTCTAACTGACAACAAAAGGTAAACAAAAGGAATCTATATGTGTTCATTCATAGCCCATATATCATAAAACATTTGGTGTATAACAATATATTGACCAATAGTAACTTTTTAACAAACACATAACATCAACAACAATCGTAATATGGATCCCTTATATCTCTTTGTTGGTTTTTTTGCAATTTCTGCTGACATATACACTGATACCAATATATTCATGATAAACTAACATTGCCTGATATATTGGTCAAGCTCTAGTAATAACAATGCTTTATGATTGTTTCCGTATTTTGTCCCCTTCATCAAATGCGCAAACCTAGTTGGTGGCAAATCAAACGGTCACCACTTTAATACTTTTCTACATACAATGTTGAGTATATAATAAGGCCAGAAGAAAAGAAAAAACAACATTTAAAGGGGAAAAAAATGGTTGAAATTGCAATTATTATTATTTTTACACATACAGTATTGGGGTCTTTGGGGTGCCAAACAATGAGGAAGTCTAGCCAATGTCAAAATGACAGAATGGAGTGGATGTTTGCCATCACTTTCATTTCATTTCCTCTAATAAATGTGTCAGCAGTGTAACGTCAGTCTCATATCTGTGTGCGTTCCTATATATGTTGTGTCTCCAGGACCGACCTCATAGAGTGGTAAATAAGCTGAGTTAGTCGATGAAAGGCAGAGAAGTTCATCTTGAAGAGGAAAAAGAAGATAGACAGGAGAGTGAGAGATTAATAGAAAGGAGAGGAGAGGAGGGACGCTGCATGAATGAATGAATGACCTCATCATTGCCTAGACCTGCTGTTGAGTGGGATTATGGGTAAAGAGCCCGGAGAGTGCATAAGAGCGATTGAGTTGAGAGAATCTGAGAGGAGAAACACAAAGATCAGTTTCTCCTTTAAGAGAAATGATTGGTCCCACTTTCTAATAAGTCCTTCGAGTTCATAAGTTGTAACAGTTAGCAGATAATTTACTAATGCTTTATATCAGTTATATGTAATTTAAAAAGAACAACTTTTTTGGTTGCCAGGTTGTGAAAAATTCCTTTGACTGGTTGGACTGTTACAGGACTAAAATCTTTTTTTTTTTAACAACTTATTAACATTTACAACTACAGACTTGATGGATGAAAACCTTTATTAATGACTTACTAACATTTGTAACTTCAGACTTGATATCTTATTAGGAAGTGGGAGACCGATGAGTATTTATCAATGAGTTACTCATGTGTAACGGCATATAGGTCTGCTAAGAAAGTATATGCCAAAAAGATTTTTCATAACCTGGCAATCCAATGGCTTATAACTGTTCTATAAAAAATTGGTAAATGATTTGCTAACTATTAATAGAGCCATTAGTTAGAACTTATACTTTATAAAGGGTGACTTGATTGATTTCAAAATAAAAGCTGATTTACTATAAATAATTGGACATTATAGGATGCAAGCTGATCACAGACTACATTTCTTGCATTTTTCTGCTCCTAACGGACCAGGAATCACACTTGAGAGCAGAAAAACGTAAATACATGTTTACATTTCCTTTACATTTTCTCCCAGTGCTCACACTGACGATGTTGTGATGCGACCCTCATCCTCAGACCTACATCCTGACATGACTTTGAGCTCCAGGATACTGTAGCCTAAGCTTCGCGTAATTCACGGTGATGTAACAGCAACTCAAAGAGGAAAAAAGAATAATATGCTCTGAATGGTGCCTTTTTGCTCTGCAGAGCCTCCAGCTAAAAAAAAGTGGTGGGTGTGTGTGTGTGTGTGTGCGTGTGTGTGTGAGCGAGAGTGAGGGAGGGAGGGAGAGAGAGAGGGAGATCACACAGTAAACACACACACACAGCTCCTATGGCAGAGCCGTTCCGCTTTATCATCACGCCAGTTGCGCGCAGGGAGAGAGAGGAGTCCAAAAGAGTCCGACCACCTACCGGGTTTTGATCAGCTGTTGGAGTTTGCGCCGAAGTGATGTTCCTGCGCTCTTAGCCAGAGGAGAAACAGACGGAGAGAGGGAAAAAAGACGCCGGTTTGTTGTTGTTGTTGTCGCCTTGTCTGCTGGACTGACATCGCATGGGGACATGAACAGTGTGGATCCAGCGTCTAACAAACTGTTGACTTTCAATCAGCGGTAAAAAACCCCAAAATCTTACCTGTGTTTGTGCATGCCACCTCTCATCTGTTGAATGCATCTCTCTCTGTCGTCGCTCGGTCACATATCCCTGCAGCACTGGCATATTTTATGCAGCCCCGAGCAAATTAGACAAAGCTGAAAGACACCTGCTCCGGTGCGCAAACCATTTGTTGGTGCTTAAAGTGCCTTATTATCCTCTTGGATCGGCTAATAATGTTTGCAGTAATCGACTGTTTGGGTCGAGTTTTGATACTTGTCTAGTTATGTATCAAGTGCATGATTTATTGATCCCTTTCCATTTACTCTGGGATGGCTGGCAAACTGAGCGCCACTGAATCCACAAGTCTCCAGTCTGGAAGTATTGACGCTCTTCAATAGACTCTTTCAGCCACAAGAGCTTTTTAATTAAACCACGGCGCTGGTTTATGTGCAGCTTCGTCGCCAGTTTTATACATTGTAAACTGAATCGGTGAATCTGTGCGGATATCCTGTTGCTTATTAATTGAGCTGTCGCCTCTTTTTCCCGCAGAAGAGACATTTCCGAACGCGGACAATTATGAATTATTCATGTCATGCTTTTCAGTTCAAGGTAGAGTGGAGGTGCATGCAGCCACAGAATAACGTATGCGGCCACACTGAAGGCAGGCATCTGGTTTAAACTGTGCAGCTGAGTTCAGTTGTAGTCCAAGGTTACTCAGTAGTAGGCTAACATTTAGTAGTAACATCATTTCCAGCCTTTGAGATGGATCTGAAAATGCCACTGCTGCAGCTCTTTTAACAGCTTAAAAGCAGCGCAGGAGAGACTGGGGCTGCAGTGACACCTTAACACAGAGAGAGTTGTCCTATAGTGAACATACAGGTCTTATAGCACAGTGCTGCCAATAGAAGAGACGATTCTTTCCATGCTGCGCCAATTGTGGGGAGAGGGAGGAGAGAAGAGAAGTCTAATAATGACTTATCATATTGCTGTCATGGCTTTTCTCCATTTTCTGTAAGAATCACCAACATCTTCGTCCACCTCATCCTCATGATGATCCCCGCTTGCTGTGGTTTTCTGTTTTGAGTTTCTATACATCACTGTAGCAAAATGGCTTTGTGACTTCTTTCATTAAGAATAATCTAGAGGCTCTGATAGAAAAGTGTGTGATGGGTTGGTATTTATCTGCACTGGGCATGTAGTGCACCAAGCAACATCTGTAACTTTGTTACAAATCGATTGACGGTCAAGCCTTGGTGCATGCATCAGATTAATTCAAATTGGATAGCAAATTGTTTAAATCCCAAATGATTCACCAAAGTTCCCAAATTGAACCTGTTATTACACATGGGAAGGGGGTGGGGGCTACAAAACAGTGCTAATATGTATCATTTAACATTTAAACCTCACATCTCTGCAGTAATTCCTAGGAACTGCTGCTGCAATGTCGACTGACATTTAAATTATTTAGATAGTCGGATGTAATTGCCAGACATGGACATATGTATGAGACGAGGCTACGTTGAAGTGAAATGTTTGAGAAATTCAGAATTTTGCACCAGCTGATGGGCCTTTTTATGCGTTTCATTGTCACTCTCGACAGTCTTGTGTTTGGTATTGCTGTCTGTTAGCATCAAGGTCTTTCGGTGTTTTTGACTTGTATTTCTAACACAATCTCAAAAAGACTGAAAAGAAGAAAACAAACTATCCATTATCTTGTGACTGAAACTACAATTTGTAACCTTTCCCGTACTCCAATTCTGAGGGCAGCAGTTGAGTAATGAATATCCATTTTACCTCTTTCTGTTTCAAAGATATTTTTCTTTGATCCAAGCTTTCAAAGTCATTTTTCTGTGGCTAACAGCCACCATGCTGCTGGAAAGTGACTATCAAAACTGTTGCAGTGCAGAGTTCAAGTTATGGTGGTCAAACATATGAGCAGCTTTGAATGCAGGATAATGGTTTCAACTGTGTTATATTTCAAATACATGTGATGAGTGTAAGGTAACAAGACTCTCTGATTATTACAAGACTAAGAGTCTACAACCATATAGCAGCCATGTGACACTGGGCACAGCTTTGAGCTCAGCTAAATGCTAACATCAGCGTAGAGACAGAGCCCATCGCGTCATACTCTGAAAACCACGCCCACCAGAGGGAAAAACAATCGGCGCTACAATATGCAGCTAAGGGCTGAAACACTAACAAAATGCCTGTAGCTAGCAAAAACATTAGCTTTCAGCATGTCAAAGGAATATTTTAGCACCCTGTGTCTACCAGAGAGGATAAACTCAATATTGTCGGTCTATCTGTGTCCCTTATCAAGCTAAGCTACTGTAGTTAGCTAAGGCACTTGCAAACATAATACTGCATAGCTTTCTGATTTAGCCACATTCCACTACACATGTTGCTTACTGTCAGAATGTTTTAGCTTAACTTACAGCAATATAGTTAGCCTAAAACTGACATTTGGATATCTGACTGACCAGTGACAAAATGCTTGCTACACACATAGGCATACTGAGTGTCAGGGTCCCACAGTTTTCCCATTCTTCCTGCTGATGCCTCACGTCTATATCCACTTTTGTCTTCTTAAAGTCTCAGTTTTTCAGTACAGCAGCTTATACAAACTGAGTTCTGGGTTCTTTACCCTGTTGGTAGTGCATCCCACCACACAGCAGCTTTTAGGCATGTTTCTGTTGTTTGCTAGACCAAAATGACAAGGAGGCACCTTCACACAATGCAAAGTCAATGGAGAGTGATGAATTGTTTTCCCCTCCGGTGTGGGCGGGACTTAAATACGCTCTGTCTCTATGGTAAATGGTAAATGGTAAATGGACTGCATTTATATATCGTTTTTCTACCTTAATAGACAAAGCGCTTTACAATGTTGCCTCGCATTCACCCATTCACACACACTCACACACCATTGGCCATTAGCAAAAAGCTAATTAGCAAAAAGATTACCTAATTAGCTCTAAGCACAAAGTACTGCTGACGCTAATCAGAATATCATTAGTCTTGCAGGTATTTAGTCATAAACCATCCCAAGCATTAAAGATTATACACATTCAAAATTCTGACCTGATGATGGCACTAGATGAAAGGTTAAGGGATCACCAAAGTTATTACAGTTTATCCTGTGGGGAACATAAATGTCTATACCAAATTTCATTATCGAAATCCAATAGTTGTTGAAATATTTCAGACTGGACTAAAGTGGTGGACCCACCAACTGATTGACATCACCATCCCATAAAGCCACGCAGCTAGCATGGCTAAAAAAAAGGAAAGAATATAAAATTGACATCAATCCTCACAATAGCAGTGATCTGTAAGCTGTGTTATTTTGGAAGAAATAAAAAAAATCATCAAAACAAAATCTTGGATCAAACTCAGCTCTTACTTAATATTAAAGAACTCGAGATTTGGAGGAAAAGTTTCAGTCCTTAGTTTGGTTTTAGTTAATAGAACAAGAATTCCTGAGAGGGCGAACAAGCTCACACTGTCATTTCCACTGTGTTGCACTCCTAGAGCTCCGTTGATGGGTACATGTTTCTCATCAGACTCAAGGCACTTTATTCTCTCGGCTCATTCTAACTCTTTAATGTGTGTCAGCACAGCTTTTTGGTCTGACAGAAACCACCTTGTGCACAAACGGCTCTTAGTTCACCACAGGCTACACCTCCTACATGTGTTAAAATATCTCTCCTTTGAAAAACAAAAAAAGCTAAAATTGTACACAAGGAAGCATTCTCAATCTGGCACAAACACTTTTCCTCTGGGCATTATACAGCAAGTGTGTTTTTAAAAAAAAATCCTGAAATCTTTGTGTGCACAAAATGTGACAAGTGGCTGCTTCGATGCATGTATTTACTCAAGCCAAAAAAACCAAACCAACTAACCAAGGTTATGAAACAAAAAATCTCTCTTGAACCACAGCCACTAGAGAGATATTGGTTCAGGTTGAGGTTACTTTATTTGTACCCATAGGTAGATTTGTTTTGCAGTTCAGAAAAATCAAGACAGACATCCATGTAAAAACAATTAGACACATTTTTACAGACAGCACAAACAGTAGACCAGGACAAGACATGAAAAAGTGCTCAAGGATAGCATCAATGTTCAAAGTGCAATGTTGCTACATTTTGTTAACCGGGTTGATGGCTGCTGGAACAAAGCTATTTTTGTATCACTTTGACCTGCACCGTGGGACCATAAACCTCCGTCCAGAGGGAAGGAGCTTGAATTCTCTGTGCAGAGGGTGGGAGCTGTCGCTTAAAATTGAGGTAGTACAGGGATGCTACATTAAGCTGTAACCCACCAATCAGCCTACTAGACCATCTATTCATCTAGAATTTCTGCTCGTCAATCGAAGATTACCAAACCATGACACCAAAGAAAATCAATTATCATTTCTTTGGTTTTAGATACAGTATGTTTAATTGAAGATAGCACACCACTTGACAAAGTTGTCAATGTCCAGACTGTGGTTAGTCTCATTATCCTGGAGCAGACTAACAACAACAGAGTCATCTGCATACTTTAAAATGGTCCTGTTTTCCAACATACTCTGACACATATTTGTGTAGAGGCTGAATAATGGGGTCTAGAGCACACATCCTTGTGGGGAGCCCGTTGAGGAGTAAACTTGGTCAGACAAAATACCATTTACTCTCACTTTTTGTGTGCTGTTAGTTAAAAAGTCTAGAATCCAGCCCAAAAACAAGATTGTTACTCAATTCAAATGGTTCTAAAATCCTACTGGTTAAGATATGGGGTTGAATTGTTGATGGTACATGCAATTTAAAAAAAAAAAATTATCACAAGAAGCCTAAACTCACAAACCTTTGCAGAAGGAGATGAGCTTCACTATGAAATGGAATGGTTTTCTTTATGAAGGTGGGTGGGGTGGTTTCACTTACTCATCCCCTTCCAAGGAACAATCCTTTTCAAGACCCCCTCTCAGAGGAAAGGTGAAGACTAGGAAAGATAGTGACTTGGGTACAGAAAAGAAAAAGTGGGAGCACATAAAGGTAAAAGCTGTGATGGAGTACGTGTTGTGATGAAGCTCCAGCAGACCCCACCCCAATCACTAGTAGGAAGCGAGTTTACAGGAAGAGAGTGGGTAAGGAAACAGTGATGGATACATGCTGTAGTACAGATGCACTTTAAAATGCATCCTTTAAGCTTGAGTGTACATTATGCATTAACAGCCCCACTCTGCCTTCAACTCCTCTGCAGAGAGAGAGAGAGAGAGAGAGAGAGAGAGAGAGAGAGAGAGAGAGAGAGAGAGAGAGAGAGACCTGACCAGAGAGGCAAGAGTTAGGGGGGAGATATAGAAGGAGAGGGGGATGTGGTCCAGAGAGACAGAGGAAGCAAAAAACATGCAGGTCATATCACCAGGCAATCATACATTTACATGCAAACATGGTATTTATTTTCTGTGCAATCTGTATGTGTGGGATTATTTCTTGGCCAATAACTACTACAAATACTACTACTACTACTACTACTACTACTACTACTACAAATCATTACTTCAACTAACTACAAATAACTTGTTCCTTATGTGATACTGCAGTAGTATGTCTCAGTTGAAGTGGATTTTAGGGCCTCATCAATTTCTAAAATAATCCAGAAACTTCAAAATTCAGCTGGTCTTCATTTTCAGAGAACAGTTAAAGATGTTTGTAACTGTTACTTTTTCGTACTCCTATCTGATGTGTGTGTGGGTTAGTTTCTTTCTATGTATTAGCTATTGTATCTACACTGTGTGTGCACTGGACTATTTGACCAGCAGTCAGCTCTCCCAGTCAGCCTCCATCTATCACTCGGGCTTAATTCAATCAGGACCCGCGTCTCAATCAGAACTGGGTTGGCCGCCACTCCTGCCCAGTCACCATGCCACCGACAGCCCCGCCACACCGACAAAGACTCAGATAGGAGGAAGGGAAAGGGAGAAAAAGGGAAGGGGAGAGAGAAAGAAAGAATGTAGGGTGAACAAAGTGGGCATGAACAAGAAGACAAAGTGAGATAAGTGAGATAAAAAAAAGACTAGAGAAAAGCAGATACTGCAACTGCCACTTGTGTATGAGTGACGTCACATTTTATGTATGTCTGTGCTGTGTGATGGAGGACAGACAGGCCATGTGTCTGACCATGCGTTTGTGTTGCAGCTCTGCCTCAGAGGACTTGGGCTGCAGGCGTGGAGACTTCAGCAGGAAACACTATGGTTCAGTCGAGCTGGTGAGTCTCATCCACAATGCTCTCATCTGTTTGTTGCTCTCTTTGTGTCTCAGCGTGACTGCCTCCTCATCCTCTTTCCCCTCATCCTCCTCGTTGATTCTTCTCCTCATGAACTCCCCTCCCTTTATGTCTCTCTCTGTTATTGCCTTCCCCTCTTTTCTGTTGGCATGGATGGACAACAGAGGCAACAGACAACAGAGGGGGACTGATGAGTCATGACGTACTGGGTGTGGTCCAGCTATGTGCTTTGCCAGCGTATCACAGCGGATCACAGTGGGTGCTTCAGTCACAGTGATGCAGGACTCTGTTGCATTCTCAGCCTCCAAAGTTCATTTGTTTTGTTTTGACACTTCTGGTGTACAGCTGCAGCGCAGTGTGTGTTGTCTTTGTGGTTGATTACTAAGCTGTTGAGTCATTGTTGCTTTGGGGGAGTGTGTGTGTGTGAGTGTACATCCTTCCACTGTGAGCTAAGTCTGTACATCCCGATAGCTCAGAGGGACAGGAAGTCCTAGGGCTTCGCACTGCGATCGTACTTCCTATCAGAGACATATTGTGGGTTTGCCCATGTGTGCTGCGCACCACGTGTGCGACAGATTAGTGTTGAGGAGAAACCACATGCTGCCTATCAGCACTAGCAGACTGACACGACGCACAATGCTGCTGTGTGTGGCGGTGTGTATGTGACAAAGAGAGAGAGAGAGAGCAGTATCCAAACACTGTAGTGAGTGTGAGCCAGGAGGTCACACCTCCATATTCTGACTGTGTTCCATCAGGAACAAAGGCAGCTGTAGTGTGATGTTAGTAAGACAAAACCTTGTTTGGAGAAAGTTGGGGTGGATGGCTGGGCCAGCAAAGTGTGTGACTTAGACTTGGTACTGTTCATTACCTGTTTCCAACCAACACTGTTTTCGTCTAACCTTGACCAGAATTTTTTCCTAGCCTTAATCCAAATATCTTGTGTGTAAACCAAACCTTCCCTTACCTTTACTCGTGTTAATATCTTTAGGCCAAACCCCACCAAACCTTAACCATAGCGGTGGCAGTTAAGAAAACAACCATTAATTATTTTTGTAACGCCAGTTTCTTTGTAACAGTTTTGGAAGATCAATAGCACTCTCCGTACTGAGAGTAGTATCGATCTTCTCATCTAACTCTCGGCAAGAACGCGAATAAGCGTGATTCCCAAACGGTCAAAATATTCCTTAATCTCGAACCAGTTCTTCACATTTCAACAGCCAAACAACCGGCTCTTGGCCAGGAAAACTGGTTCCAGAGCAGCACCAACACTTTGCTGGTATAGAACCAAGAATCGCTTACGTCAGGGGCTGGGGGTGGGATTATCGTGACAAACAGGACCAACTAAAACTTACGCTCAGTGTTAATAAAAATCAGATAGTGTTACGTAATTAGCTTTCTTCTCAAATGTAATCGCAATCCATAGCAATCACAACGAGCAGCCAGCCAGGAGCAACACTTGTAGTACTTGTAGTCCGCCATTGTTGCTGTTGTGCTTGAAGTTGGCGCTAGTGTTGCTGGGAAAGCAGAGACATATACAGACATATACAGTGACGTAATGACGTGGCTCTATGGATGTTCTCTTGCCCGTTGAAAAGCAAACCGGTTCTTAGAAGGTTCGCAAGTTGAACCAACTCCGAACCGGCGCTAGCACCAGCCCAGAACTAGCTCTAGGATTGCGTTGGTGGAAACGGGGTCTTAGACGTACTGAGGACTGATTGCTAATTCAGAACTACCATCTCAGTCTCCTTTTAATTAGAAATGGTTTAATCAAGTAAATGTAAGTGCATAACCAAAACAAAACTCACATAAACCTTAAAAAAAGAATCCTTTCCAGTACAAGTCTGTTTTTAAGACATGACCATTCCTGAAGGGATAAGAGGCTGTGTGGTATGTTTGATAGAAGAGTAAGTGGGTAATGGAAAATGAATGGCAGGGCTTGATAAACCCAGGTTGATCTTCAGAAATTACCTCAGGGAGGATAAGCACATGATGCCAAGCTTACATTTTAGCAATTATCTTTAGTCCTTGACTCTGCAGTGAAATGAAGTCTTTGTTTTTCTGTTGGAAAAGAAATATAATTAATTGTGTGAACCTACAAGGGAAAGTGTTTTTGTCCAGTCTGGTGCTCACACCGTTTAAGGCTATATGTCTCCAGGGGAAGCTTGTGCAAAGGTCGTGAAAGAGTCAGTGGAAATTCAGGTCCTGATGCCTTTTAGCCAACAACTAGCTCCTTGTGTTGACAGTTTGGATCTGTGTGCTTGTGTCCTCTGTGTCAAGATATTAGCACCTGACATTTCCACAAAAAATCGAAGACATAAAATTAGGAAGGTGTGACCATTTTACTTTCTTTTGAATATCCACAATTTTGATATTGGATAATCAAATTTCTCACTTTGAAAGGGCGCTCACAGAGTCAGTGTTGCAAAGCCTTCTCCACACTGCCAGGATCTAATTCTTGTGGAGAAATACTAAATCCTTCCATTATATTTGAATTTAATTTAATAGTTTTTGTCTAGAATTTGATAAATTTGAATTTGACACTTTCTATTAAAAAAATGCTATTTTGGTGAAGTTAAAAGAGATAGTGATAAAAGCCTGACCCTTTGTCTTGCTGTAGCTATAAAGCAAAGTTACAGAAACCACAGTATATACCTCATTACTACGACTACAAATGACTTCACCCTTTGTGTTGTATCTTTCCTCAACACGAGTTTGAGTCCAGTGTATCCCAGTGCTTAGAAGAACATGTTTTCAAATGTCTCAACAAAAGTGGGAGATACTGATTCAGAGCAGGGTCTCCCTAATAAGAGAGACCAGAATAAGCAGAGCCATGACTCATCCTGCTTGTTTGTTTTATTTTTGGCATCATTGAAGTGGTGGTAGCAGTTGCCAATAAGAGTAGGTACCTCCACACACGACACCATCGTAGCAATATGATTCACTCTAGTTGACACACACACACACACACACACACACACACACACACACACACACACACACACACAGCAACTACTTTTGACATTATAGAACTGTATAGGATCCGGTTACATTTCAGCCTACTCATGGAGAGTTTGAAGTAGAAACTCTGTTCTAAGTGCATTTGATAAGGAAATTTGAAGTTGTAGGAATGAGGATTGCTTTCAGTAAATCTATTCTTCTGTATGTATGCACCCTTATATGCATCACATCTTCAGAATTATGATAAAGGTAGCAAAGCAGGTCAACGACAAGAGTCTACAGCCACGCTAGCTCACATCAGCATGCTAACATGCTCAAGAGATAATGCTAGCATGTTGATACCAGGTAATATGTTTACAATGTTCACCATCATATCTTAGCATGTTGGCAGGCTAACATTTGCTAATTAGTAATAAACACAAAGTACAGCGTGGCAATCCATCAAATAGTTGTCAAGACATTTCAATAAAGAACAAAAATGTCGACCTCATGGTGGCACTAAAGGAAAGGTCAGGGGATCCCCATCATCAATTCATCATCTGGGAAGCATGAATGTCTGTAAAAACCTTTGTGCCAATTCATCAAGGGGAAAACTTTGACCTGCTGGTGGCACTAGAGAGGAAGTCAGAGGATGCCCAAAGTAAGTAGGATTTATCCTCTGGGGAATCTGTAGCAAATTAGCAAAACAATCATGTCAATCCATAAATAAATAAATGGTTGTCAAGATATTTCACCCTGAACTACAAATGTCAACCTAATGGTGGTACTAGAGAGAAAGTCAGCGGATCCCCAAAGTAAGTAGGATTAATTCTACAAAAAATGTCATGGCAATCCATCCAATAATTGTCTAGATATTTCAGTCTAGACCAAAGTGGTGGACCGACCAACCAAATGACAGACTGACATTGCCAGCCTTAGAGCCACGCCGCTACCATGGCTAAAATACATCCTAATCCAGAGACCTATAGTTACAACTTTACCGACGTTCACTCTGAACTCATCAGGAGCTCAGGTTGTAGTGGAATATTTATGTACTCACCGACTCACTACACTAGAACATATTGAATCATGGGATTTTGTTGTCTAAGTTCTCCTGAATAAAGGTGAGAGTGTGGGGAATCAGGAGTGTGTGTGTGGTTGCCTTATAAAGTGCCGGAGGGCCCCAGTTACATGGTAAAAAGTAAGAAACAAAGTAGGAAGTTTAATTCACTAAATACACCAAGGAAAATCAATAACCTTCTGCTGCTATACACATACACACTGCCCATCAGCCCTCTAGTCACTCTAGTCAACACATGTGAGGTTCCTATTAACCTGTGTCAGAACACACAGAGACACAGACTCACATTTTTCAAACGCTCATCCACAGAAATGAGCAAACAAATACTTGATACAAATACATGATGGCATCCGCATTCATAGATTGAGACAAACAACACAAACACAAAGGCAACTCCCACCCTGTCTTGTCCCTTCATTAAGTGACAACTCCACTTTCAAAAGCTTAATTGTGTGTTGCACACTAAAGCTGAAGCCGGCAACAATTAAACCCGTTTCATCCTGACACAACCGTTTGCAGAGCATGGTGGTGTTTTTCCAGTGAATTGAATTGTCTTTATTTGAGGCCCAGAGATGAAGGCGGTGATGGATAGGCGAGAGGTGGGTGCTGGCTGTCTCCAAAGCTGTACGGTATACCACACAGGATAACAAAAAAAAAACGGTTGGGGGAATTGAGGATAAAACCCTTCACACACACACACATACACACATTCATGTTGATTTTGTTTCTGCGTGTGGGCCTGTGCATTTATCCCGGATCTGTGCTGTTTGGTGTGCTGCAGTTCACATCAATGGATGCGACTGAGACTACTGTCAAAATTGGTGTGTGTGTGTGTGTGTGTGTGTGTGTGTGTGTGTGTGTGTTTTTGAGTAACACTGTGTTGAGAGGTTAGCTGTCAGTCTTGCATAGTGACTGTTGAGCAGACGGCTCCACTCCCACCTGCCTACCAGTGTTACTGTCACTGCCTCAGAGGCTTTTGACTACACTGTCACATTGAATTTATTCCCACTCTCAGCGTGTGCGCATCTCACTGTGTGTGACTGCGACTCCTCTGTGTTTATTGACTTTAAAGCGAGACTATGTAACTTTTGTGGCCACTGTGGCCACAAGTGGCAATTACAAGACAATGGTATGGTGTTTAATTCTTGTTTTATTTTTGTGATACAGCCATTAAAATGTTTATTTGTGACGTGCTAAAATGTAATTTAACAGTAGAAAAGGCCATTAAGTCAGCAAACTGTCTCAGTTGTGTCAGTTACACGCAGTACATGTATCTAAAGTTTGCTAACTAAGCTAATATTAGCCACCATAAGCTACTGGTAATACCAGACCAAATGAGGCTATAGCAGCAAAACCCCTGAGTGTATTGAATTGAGCAAAGGGTGCGTTCTATTGTTCATGAATGAAGCTTTTTATTTGTAGGATGATTGTGTTTTTTTTACTTTACTTTGTTTTTAGTTACATGGTCTCACTTTAATTTGTTAAACAGATCATGATTCTCACGTGGAACTAGATGTCAATTTTCAGCTTGTTTTTCACTTCAGTTTAAATATAGTCACATTCAGCTGAAAAATAATGTTAGCAATTTAGAAATTGAGACGATTTTTAGGGCAAGGAAGCAGAGCTGAAATGATTAGTTAGTTGAATACTTGATTAGTTGATCCGAATACTTTTGATAATTGATTGAAATGCCAAATATTGCCTGGTTGGGGCTTCTCAAATGTGAATATTGGCTGGTTTTTAATCTTCTATGATGATTTTGATGATGATGAAGATTTTTGGGTTTTGGACTTTTGTTTCAGACAAAACATGCAGTTTTAGTGTGTCAACTTGAGCTTTGGGAAATTGTGCTTCACATCACAGCAACTGTGATCTCCAATTATTAAGACCTGTGGGCATCACAACATTTGCATGTTTAGCCTCTCTTGGCTCACCTCTTCTAACACACACACACGCCCAGATGTGTGGACTGCTTTCTGAAATGTCAGTGAAGTATTGAAACTGAGGCTTAGACAAGAATACACACTTGTGAGTCATAACTAGAGCCACTGAGGTTTACTGTCGGAGAGCTGCATGATAGTGGTAGTTACGGTGGGTGGTATTTGTCACCAAGATGCACACAAGAACACACACTTGCAAACTTAAGTGCAAACTGACACACACCCACAGTCTGAGATGCAGATGTCCTGCTCTGTTTATTGTCAGTGAAGCTAATGATCACAGTGTTTTCTGAGAGGCTGCCTATGCTGAAACCCTCGTCTTTTATTGGTATCCATATTTAGAGACAGGCAATTGTGCTGTAACAGAAAAACTTAACTGTTTGACACTTAAGTGAAGCTGCAGGGACTGTGTTGGTGGAGACCAGAGGTTGTTGTAGCTCCTCTAACTGTACATTTCTTGATTTGTTTTCTTCTATTTCTCATTTTGTCTCTTTTAGACATAGCCATGCAAACTTCATCTAAGGTTCCAAAAATACATGGAAAATAGATGGAAAATTGTTGAATATGAATGAATTGACATCCTTGAAAGTGATTGATTTTTTTTTTTTACAGACATGCAACTTCATCAGTGTGCATTATCTCTTTGGGTGTCTCTCTGTCCTAGCATAAGGTCTGACTAGGAGAAAACTCGACATCACATCTAATCCCCAAAATGCCAGTTGTGAGCATTAAACACCTCTTTAAAAGTAATTGAAAATACCTTTAAGTCTATGTCATAGTGGGTGCTTATCCAAACATCCAAAGTTTAAACTCTCTCCCTCTATCTCTCGCTCTTGTCTCTCCATCTGTCCTTCCTCCACCCATTTTCTCTGGTACATAGCTAATCGTCTATTAAAGCAGCTGATGTATCGCGCTCTGCCGCCGCGCTCTGTGATCCCAGGCTTCACTGTAGCATCTGCCCACTCTTGAGGGCCCTTAAAGCTGCTGCACCCTACCAGCGTGACTCCTGGGTGGGTGGCCTGATGCCTTCAGTCCTAGTCATTAGATTAGTCATAGCCAGTGTTGCTGTACTATAAATGGGCAGATATTGATGTGGTGCTGTAGTTAGCGTGGCTGGATATGTCCTAGCCACGGGCAGTGTTAATGCTCATTAGGTGCAGTCAATGGCTACATGGCAGACAGCCACGTTAAAGACGTTGTCTTTGATTTACATTTTCACCTCTGATTTTCCCCTTCACAGGTTGTTATTCCATATCTTCAGCAACATAATGCATTATACATCATTATTATCTTCCACTACATGAGAGGGTTTTTCATATGCATGTTGTGCAGTGATCAATTTCTCTTGACGGGAGGAGCTCCATGAAATAAATGTGATTTTGAGTTTTCATGTTATCTCATTGATCTAAATGGTTATATTATATGCTAGAAGACTAAATTCATATTGTATATTTTTCTTATTGTCAACAAATTCCACAAAAAGACCAAAACCAACAATGACATCATCCTACTACCAAGCTTGATATAGCTTGTTTCTCTGTGCCAAAGAGCTCTATTGTTGTCAACTATTAAAAAAACAATGGACGTCTGTGGCACAGATGAATCAGGCTTTGACTACACTGTCAATATTTGTTAGTAGGATCAGTTCATTGTTGGTTTTGGTCTTTTCATTGGATTTCTTCAGAATAAGAGAAATATAGAACATCACCAGACCAAATTATAAAACTTCACAACTGTGTGGACCACCAAAGATGATGGGGGATATCATGTCATAATCCATCCATGAATAAAATATGCTCAGGGAGCTCACATTAACAATAGGCCAATTTTGGGAAGGACAGACAGAACACTGTGAAAACACTCAGTGATTTCAATTGCCACATTTCACTTCCTTCTCTGAATGCAGCAGCTGTAAGTGTCTGAGTCATTGGATGACCTTTGTGACACACTGAGACATTTATGTCCATACATGTCTCAGATTCTCTTCTGTCACTGCAACCTTTAATGTTAACTCTCCTGAACTCATGTTCCCCCCTTTAACTGTATAACCTTAAACAACTAGACAGACATACACCGACACACACATATTCACATTCTGTCTGGCTTCACTGTGTGCTAACTGACGCTAATTGAAGCCCCCTCCCTAGTTACTGTTGCTATGCCTGTCAAGCTCACCACATATGACAGATTTATCACTCTAAATTCACCATCATTTTATAAATATTGGGTCTTAGATTTCATACAGAAGTAAACAAAAGCAGGCCTCTCGTTTCTACCTGACGTCTGTGGATTTTGTCGGCTGTTGTTTTATCAGCTTAAGCTAGCTAGCGTTAGCGAATGTTCATGCTAAAACTCTGTGATTTGGCTGAAAACTTAATCTCCAGCTGACATTGTAATGTTTCCAGCTGGTTTGTTTTCAAAAGACAACTCCTTATAAGGGTCTTAAATATTTAAACGACAGCTACATGCATGATATAATGCTAAAAGAAAGAGGCTAAAGCTACATCTCCCAGGCCAAAAGTTAGCATCCTCAACAGTTGATGATCCATGTAGAGTATTGTTCTTGTGTTGCAGTGTAGCGCTAGTTAGCCACAGAATTTCAATACAATATTATGAATACAAATCTAATTAAAATTACTAAAGAAAAACATACTGGGAGTTCGATTTATGCTTTCATTTTTGGATTTTCAAACAGTATGCTTCACTTTTACGAGGGGAAAGGACTCCATGATGATGCATGACTTCGGCAAATGTAGCAATATTGCAAGTTTGGCTGGGGTTGCTGTAGTGTACACGTCAGAGCCGTTATTCTTACCCTAAACTCTGATATAGTAACAAGTTGGCTTCCACACAGTGGATGTTCCAGGCTTGAACAGGTACTCTTCTAACATATCCTGTATAGTAACCACACAAAATATAGTTATCTAATGGCATGCCCCTTGCCTTTGGAAATAGCACAAGGTTACTACTGTAGGCATTTAGCCGGGCAACGTTTGCATCTTATGTTAGAGCAGCCATACGCACAGCTTAATCCATTCCTTAAACTTTTGCTCTTGGGGTTTTGGTTTTGGATAGCTTAAGGTTTTGGTATTTAGAGAAATGCAAAGCTTGACAGACCTGCCATGCCTAGTTACGGTTGCTAAACTACAGTATGATTGGACATTCATAACACATTGTTTTTAAAATTAGAGAACTCACGTATATAATTGTATTGCATCTGAATGTGTGAAACACAACAGAGAGACTCAACAATAGAGAAATAGTGGAAGGAAAAGACCAGATGCTGTGGATACTGCTTTCTTTAAAATGTTTTATTTTATTTTATCAGAGCCTTCTCTGTTTAATCTGCCCCCTTCTTCATTTATTCATTTTCTTTATATCTCTCATTTTCTGCCTCCTTTCTTCGTCTTCTTCTCTGCCTTTATTTATCTCCTCCCTAAATGTTTCCATCTCTCTTTTTTGTCATTAGTCACTCATATCGTCTCTCAGACTGTGCACCTGCCTCTCTTCATCCCCCCCTGCTACTTACTAGTTCCCTCCTCACCCTCTCCCACTTCCTCTCCTGCTCTGCTGCCTACGCTTCCTTCTTGTTCTCTGCCTTCCTGGAGGATTGTGAGTGTGCATGAACAGGCCCACTGATGAGATCAATTATCTATCAGCAGTCACAAAAGTATTGATTTAATACCCCAACACACACACACACACACACACACACACACACACACACCTCTCTCTGCACTGCAGCGCTCCTTTGTCCCGTGGGCCTTGGGGAAATCAGAGGCTCTCTGAGTATGCCGTGAGCTCGATTGTGTTTGTGAAATGTTCAAGTCATGCCCTAAAATGGGAGCTGTTTAAGTGTGTGTATAAGAGAGAGTGTGTGTGTGTGTCTGTGTGTTTGTGCGTGCCTGCTCCGCCTATAAAGCTCGAAAGCCTTGGCCCTTTCCCATGGGGTTACGCATCGTGGAGACAGCTATTATTCTTTTATCATTCGGCTTTTTGTTGCCATTACACATCACTCTTTGCCTCTCTTCCCCAGTGGCCTCTTCCTTCATTCTGTCCCTCTCTCTCTCTCTATACCTTTGATGCCCTTTCTCTTTTTTCTCTCTGCCCTATCCCTTCACTATTGCTCCCCGGCTGTAGTGAGGTGTTTTATGGGTTGTTTGTTAAAGCGTAGAAGCGTAGAAGCAACGGTCTCCCCCTTCTCCCCTGTTTCCTCTTCTCTGCCTCCCCCTGCCCACAGGGAATCGTTGGAGTGCAGCTTTTCCTTCTTTGCCACTCTTCTGTTGCATGATTTAGAAGCAGTGGCTGCGTGATGCATGCACGTGTGCGCGCATAGACACACACACAGACTCCCCAGAGTGCTTAATCACTCCTTTCTCCTGCTATTTTTCATTCTTTCACCCAAAAACAGCTGAAAGCCTATTCACACACAGCAGCACGAACGCTTACCTAAACGTACATTTAATACAGAATGTCACATGTAGACACACACACACACATACACTAGGGAGGCGGTGCATTGCTCTGTCTGAACACTGCATTGGTTTCCCCTCCATTATCCTGCGATTGGACAGTTAATGTTGCAGGAGGCGAGAGAAATGGAGGGAGATAGAGGCCTATAGCTTCAACATTTACTTTCCATTTTCCGCACACGCACAGAACAGAGAAGCAGAGCTCTTTCGCTCACACACAAACACACGCAAATACAGGCACATACCACCACACCAGGAAATATCCAGAATTTTCAGGTCTATTGATATGCATATGAAAGGAGAGAAAGCAGTATTTTCTGGAGCCTCTCCTAAGACACAGCCAATTATTGCACAGAAAACCTCTCTGTCGTTTATCAGGGCTTCACACCTGCAGTAAACATGCTTGGCATATTAATAGGAATATTTTTACGATATCAATGTTTTTTTTATCACGCTAATGTTCGATTGCATGACCAGCGTTAAAGTGATATGCTTTACGTCATACAACTCTTCACATGTGTAAAATACTTTTTAAAAATTGCATTACGTTTTGCTTGGAATCGCTGATGTGGACAACAGAATTTAGTAAAATGATTACACAATACAACAATATCATCACAATAAGACTCCACTGAAAGACGATTACTAGTCATCTTGAATTGAAACAATTAGTCGATTGAGACAATCAATTGATCATTTGGTAATTTTTCAAGCAAAACTGCAAAATATTTGCTGGTTGCAGCTTCTAATTTGTGAATCTGCAATTAATCAGCAATAATTGGCAGATTAATCGCTAATGAAAATAATTATTTGCAGCTCTATTTTGTTTAGATGAAAACAGAAATAGATTTTTTTAAAACATGGATGATGCACAAAGACTGAGTTTGCTGTTCACATATGAAACATTTAAGTTAGTCAGTTACTTGGAGAAAGCCTGGGAAATGAGGAAAAGAACCTTTGTCAGGAGTGACTTTAGGCTTGTAGCATTTCTTTTCTGTCCTCTGCTATTAGGTGTAATTATTGAACATTTTGCTCAAAAATATGTTATTTTAAAGTATATAGAAGTACAGATAATGTTATAACCGATATATAGCCATGTCTTGTAATGCGATGTGGGATGGGCCAAATGTTTGGCATGACATAAAACTATTTATTTATGTGTTACAATATGTCTTCCTCTTTCAGATCCAACTCCAGTAAAGCTAAAGTTGCAGAATTTCATTTAAGAGCTTTCTAATCCCCCAGCTACAGTACTGCATATCAGATTTAATTTAGCATGAACAATAAAGTCAGCGTGACAGTTATTAATGATTTTATTCAGAATGTAAAGCTCTCGCCTCTCATCCTCACTTGCCCACAGGAATGTTTTAAATGGACTCTAACCCTCTCTCTCTTTCCAATTGTGCTCTCTCAGCACTTTCCCTCATCGTTGTACTGTCTGACATGATCTAATGAGCCGCTGAAGTAGGGCACACCACCCACCCTCCAAACTGATAAACACCGGGCCCTGCATAGTTTTGTACAGGTTGTATCAGCCATTCACAATATGGTTTTAGATATTCATCATTGTGCGTAGACCCTTAGAGCAGGAAAATGGTGTCAAACATTTAGCGGTATTGAGTACATTTACATGCACATTAGTGTCCTGGTTTTGATCATATTCACAATGTTGTGTCTGTTTGTACTTCC
Organism: Maccullochella peelii; assembly: GCA_002120245.1. Taxonomy (NCBI): domain Eukaryota; kingdom Metazoa; phylum Chordata; class Actinopteri; order Centrarchiformes; family Percichthyidae; genus Maccullochella; species Maccullochella peelii. The sequence goes on along the minus strand of LKNJ01000328.1, from coordinate 82,247 downwards.
TGGAGGTCATTTACACTAAGAGGTACATTTAGCAGCTTTCCAATGTTCAGTCCTTTTCTCCCAGGAACTTCCTTGTCATCCTCTTCTTGCTTGGCCCAGACCATTTCAGGCCATCTGGACATATCACAGTGTGTGCCGGGATACACAGCCATGCCAGAACTCACTTTAAAATTTACATGTTGGCAGAGACCTCTATCGGGCGAGGGGAGCAAAATAGAGCATGACAGTCGAGGCGGTCAAAGAGCAGAGGGCAGAGAAGAGAGGCAGGAGGAGAAAGAGCAACAAGGGAGGAGAGACTCTACGGTCGGTTGCCTGGCAACAAATCATCATCATTCAGTGCAAGGGTGTTGGGGGGATAAAAAGGAAATGGGAACGTGAAGAGGAAAAGATTGAAGGGGGTTTAGTGGATGTGAGAAGAAGGTGGCAAATCACTCAGTCAGTTGATGGCAACAGCACTGAAACACTTGACTCACATTACTAGTGTTGAGATATCAGTATCACATGTAACGTAATAAACTGTATTTATACAGACAGATAGCTTTAACATTAATATTTAGTGTGTGAAATATATGTCTGTTTTCTACGACAAAGCGGTCATAAATTGGTCACACCAAGTTTAGATAAAAATGTCTGTATTGGCTCAACTGTTACTGTTGTAGGTCAATCTGGACCTGACACAGATAAAGGACTGCAGCCTATACATGCATGCACCAACCAAATATAACAGACTTCTATTATTTCCAAATTCTTGTAATTGAATTTGCAGTGTTCACTGACATTTTCCCAAAAGTTGAAACATTTTGGGAAATACACTTATTTGTTTTCTTACCGAGAGTTAGATGAAAAGATTGAGACCACTCTTAGGTCTGCCTATTAAATATGAAGCTACAGCCAGGAAATGGTTAGCTTAGCTTCGCAAAAGACTGGAAGCAACTGGAAACAGCTAGCGTGGCTCTGTCCAAAGGCAAAAACAAATCCACCTACTGTACTAACCAATTAATTAACACATTATATCTTGTTTGTTTAATCCGTACAAAAACCTAAATGTAAAAAACACGTTTTTATGGGGGATTACAGGGACTTCTCTGTAACACACTCCATGATTCTGTTCCCTATGCAAACTTCACTGGGGGAAAAGTCCAAACTTTTTTTCACCTGTTATCCAACGGCATTTGCATCTTCAAAAGTATTTTCATGATCTCAGAGATGTCTATTTTCTGCCCAGAATGATGATCTAGTTTACCCAGGGCGGAACCAGCATTTAAATCCAATATTTCCACAGAATGTGCCTGGACACTGCTGCAGCCTGCACAGCAATGCTAATGATAGCCAGGACACATGCTCACGATGACAACATGCTGATGTTTAGCCCGTAAAATGTTCTTATTTTAGCGTGTTGACATGCTAACATTTGCTAATTAGCATTAAACACGAACTACAGCGGAGGCTTGAATTGGACAAATTGAAATTTTGATGTGATGACGGCACTAGATTTTTTTCTAGATAAATTTGAGTTATTAAAATTTATCCTGAGGGTGACATGAATGTCTGGCTCCAAATTTCCAGTAGTTAAGATATTGTAGTCTGGGCCAAAGTGGTGGACCAACCGACTGACCGCTGCTTCTAGCATGGCTAAAATTAATGTTTTGACTCTTCCCTTAAGGTTAACGCAGGGAACGCTATGTGATCGAATCACAGAGTAACATATGGTGTGCTGAGGCTAGCCATCACCTAAATCTCATTTAAATCTCTCTGCAAGAAAGCCAGTAAGCAAACCGTATTTTCCAAAATGTCAAACCACTTCTTTAAGTTGTTTGTACTTACACAGGGTATATTGTGTTCTCCCTTCTGCCCTCTCTTGTTTCGCTCACTCTTCCACTGTCATTAACTGTCCCATTTCACTCTCATAATGTCTCCTCTCCAATGCTCTAGTAGAGAGAGGTGAGTCAGCAAGACACAGATAATTAGGGCGATAAGTAGAAGGTGGCAGACGCGAGAATGGAAAAAAAAACAACAGGTTTTTACAGCAAAGGGAGTTGGAGGAATCATTGCAAAGACTTGAGTAATTATTGATGATTAAGGAAGTGTGGAGATGTTGGTAATAGACACAGGAGAAGACAGATATGTTTGTAGCTGTTGTCACATGGAGGTGATGTGTCTGCCCTGGTTCCTCTTTTGTCTGTGATGATAGCCAGCTCCAATGTATTTATGTCCATCTTCTTACTGTCTGCCACAAGTCATGGTTTGTCAGGCGTCTAATTTTGAACATGTCTCCCTCTCTGTCTCCCTCTCAGCTAATTTCCAGTGACGCAGATGGAGCCATTCAGAGGGCAGGACGCTTCAGGGTGGAGAATGGTTCGTCAGATGAGGTACATACAATATAATACACTTTGGTGCACACATGCATCCCACCCATCCACTCACCCCTGTCTTGCCCTCACAAACCTCAGTAAATGGACAAAATATCAGAAATGATGGTCATTTTTTAGGCCATAGCTTTTTTCTTGCATCTTTGTACATCGGCAAGTTGAATAATGCAATTGCAATAATGCAAATGTCACATTTTGACAGCCAGCTTCCTGTCTTATGACCTTTAAAATTCATATTACTAGATTAGAGAAACTTTCTTCTCATACACCTTCGGGCTGAACAATCATACTTAGTGCAGTTTTAATTGTTTGCAGCATTTGTTGATCATCTTTGTTGCCTTTTATGTCCATTTCCAAAAATGCAGCTACAGTGTGTGTCCATAGACCCTTTTCACAGCAGACATTTGGACTTGTCAAAGCAGGAAATGCACAAGGGAAATTAATAACATAAATGATGGCTGCATTCCATTTAGGAGAGCCAGTTCCAGGGCTCTGGTATTGTGTATGCTCACTCAATGACATGGCTTACTGGGACACTTAATGGAATGGAGCCATCGTTAATGTTATTACTTACACCTGTGCTTTTCCTGCTTTGACAAGTCAACATGTCTGCCGGGAAAAGGGTCTATCATGGGCCCCTGTCCTAATGTGATTCACTTCCTTGCTTTTGCCTCACAACTTCATTTAGGATGTCATGTTATCTAAGACAAAAGGGCCTCATCCAAAACTTTAACCCTCCAGTTTTTAATTGAGAATCTTTACCGTACGTGCTCCAGGATTATCAGGATACAACAATAACACAAGATTGACTGTAGCTCACTGGGCCCAAGATTTGGCTGTATCTGATTTCCTGCCCTGTATTGTAATCGATTAAGCTGCATAGTGTAACAGTTTTCCACAGAGAAGACTTCTGCGACTCAAGCTGCGACCATCATGATGACAATGTGGTGTGTGTGCATTTGTGTGTGTGTGTGTGTGTGTGTGTGACAAACAGACTTCAGACTACACTCCAGGAACCTGGAGGAGAACCGATGTCCATCTGGAGAATCCAGAGTACCACACCAGATGGTTCTTTAAATACTTCCTGGGAAAAGGTCAGTGCTCCTCTGCTGTGCTCTATTTTAAAAAACACACTCACACACATGGAGTAAGTGTGAGATAGAGAGAGAAATACAGGGGGTGAGGGACAGTCTATAAGCTGGCTCTCAGATGCTGCAGAAATAAAACATCCTCTGAATTTCTTCCCTGGCCACAGGACGCTTCTTATCTTATGAAGTCAGCCTTGTCCTCATGCTGCACCACTCTTCATTCAAGGCCAAAACTTGTTAGCATCCAGCCATATCCCCACTGAGAGTCTCAACTACTCTCTAATCCCATACACCGCCCAGGGAGGATGCCCATAGAGGACATACAGCCTCACCACCTCCAGACAGAGCAAAGGCTTGCCTCCAACAGATAACACAATTAAGATCGGACTGTTGGCTTCTGAAATGAGCCCCAGCGCTGTGCAGCAGGCTGGCAGGAGCCATTCACAGGTGCAGCCTCGGAGATTACTAAAAAACACATTAGAATTGGTCACCTTTTCCTTCACCTTTCTGACCCTCATCATCTCGCCATCCTCATTAACACCCCGCCTGTTCTCAGACTCGCAGTGTATGCTGCACAGCAAGTTGTGCAACAAAAGATCATTGTCCGGGTTTCTTTACTGTGACTCAAATCAGGAAGAATGCCTTCAGCTGAAAGGTTGAGGTAAAGGATGTAAATAATAATGGGAATGAGGAAAGTTAGATGGCAAAAAGTCAGCGAGTGGAAGAAAAGAAATGCCATTTCTCCTCTAGCCAGGGTCTAATCATGCTATGGCATGGGCAGTTTAAAATGAGCCATGTCTCCAGAAAGTTGGCTCAACCTGTTTGGACCACAGCTGAGCCATCTGTGTCTCACAGCCTGAGCAGAACTGACTGCATTGTACAACTCAACATATTATGAACTCCAGGCCAATTATTCTAACACAAGCACTTCCTCTCTGATGAAGCATCCAATACAATGACTTGAATTCTCAATTTCTTAATGATTAGGTGAAGAATAGTAAAACAGTTTGTCCTCGTTTGTTTCCCTGTTGCCTTGCATTAGGCATGAAGATAATTCCTGATTGATTACAATGTGCTTTCTTCTCACACAGAGAAAAGCTGCAGCTGTCTAAACTAATAAGTGTATAATTGCAACCCAACCTTGCAGTCATCGCTTACCTGAAGCATAAAAACATGGCTAATGGAAAATAAAGAGAAGAGAGAATAAAGAGAGAGCTAAAAAACAAAAAAGAGAAAGAAAGGGAAATTGTGGAATAAAGAAAACAATAGCGGAAAATAAAGCATCAGACGAGGACAAAGAAAGAAACAGCAATGCGGGAAGAGATCTAATTGGGTTTGGAGGTCTGTTTGGCGTTGTTTCTGAAGATGTTACCCTGTCAACCGAAGAGGCAGAGGCATGAATGTGTGACTCTGCGGTGGTGTCGTCAGGAGATCTTTGTCTGTGCCCATGTCACACACAGAAAACTGGAGATAGGGAGAATATATGAAAAGGAGACAGAAAATAATGAACAAAAGGGTAGGAAGGAGAACAAAGAGGCAGAGAAAGACAGGCCAAGACGGCGAGGGGAAAAAAGGCAGTGTTGAATATCTAAACATTTGGTGGGAGAGAATATAATAGGTCATTAAGAGAAAAAACATTCTACTTAAATAAGTAAAACTAAAACACAAGTTCTCCAATCACTCTTTGATATTTTTATTGTGACAGCCACACATGTTAAATACCCAGTATGTATAATTGTATCTGCATATTGTCTTTGTCTCCCTCAGTCCACCAGAACTATGTGGGTACAGATGCAGAGAAGAATCCCTTCTACCTGTCAGTCGTCCTCTCAGACCAGAACAACCAGCGGGTTCCTCAGTACAGAGCCATCCTCTGGAGAAAGACGGTGAGCTCACCATCTGCACACCTCGCAGCAATGAAGGAAGAAGTAGCAAAAACCTTTATGAGGAAGGAAAAGCATTCAACATGTTTGTTAGACCTCAAGGATACAAAGTTATATACATTTTTTTATATATTCATGGACTTTTTTTTCCAATCTTTGCTTTTTTTTATGAAATAATGGATGATATTTGGGCCTCAAACAGTTATCTAAATGAAACCATATGAGAAATTTAGAGGGGAAATCTCTCTTTGGTGGAACTCCTAACAACTGAAAGACATCTGAAACTTAACAAGGCCAAAAGCCAGAAATGTTGGTTTAATCTTGTATTAATTGTATGAGCTTATCATGTGTTTTATTTCTGCAAAATCTTAGTAAATATAGCTGTCAGATAAGTGTAGCTGAGTAAAAAGTGCAATATTTACCTCTGAAAAGTAGTGGAGTAGAAGTATAATATAGCTTATAGTGGAAATACTCTAATAAAGTACAGGTACCTCATAACTGTACTTAATGTACTTAGTTACTTTGAATCACTGCCTCACAGGATCTTCCCCCAAACAGAAGGGAAGGTACTGAAACGTTTGGAGCACAGATTCATCTTAAACGAGAACACAGTTGTACTTTTTCTGGGATCTAAATATGAGAAGGCACAAAATGGCGTCTTGAGGAAGTATGCTACTCCACTTTTGAGTCACCTGTGTGTGTAGGTGTGTGTGTGAGATGTATGTTCATTATTGTTTGCAGTGTGGTGACTCAGCTTCATGACCAAGATAGCTTGGATCTAATTTTGGGCTCCGGCCTCATCTGGAACCTGATTAGGGTGGTGCACCTCCGCTGCCTGATCGCATTGATTTGTCTTGTTTCTGTCAGTCGAACTGGCACAGGATGTTGTTGTTGTTAAACAGAACAACTTTGTTTGGCTTGAACTGTTCTGGTTGAATTTGGTTCTCTCTAATTATTCTATGACTGACTGAAAAAATATGTTGTGTGCTGTGAATTTCTTTTGGGTAATTCTGAGTTTGCAGGATATTTTTCTATAAACAGGTTTGAGTAAGTGAGTCCTCCAGAGAAAAGGCGATTGAAGCCCACTGTGCTAAGAGTTTGTAATCCCTGATCTGTGTCATTTTTGTTCATTCAGGGCACTCTGAAGATCAGCCTCCCCTACAGCCCGACCAAAACACTATCAGTCAAGTCCATCCTAAGGTGAGAAGTGCAGCCTGGAGCTCTAAGCCGACACAGTTCATTCACTCTTTACAACACATGTATGAGAATTAATGTTGCTGGTTATTTTTTTAAGTCTCCATTGGGGTATGATAATATTTTGTTAAAGCAAGATAGACACGAAGCTTGGTCTCAGAATATGCTTCCATCCAACACAACAGTGAAACATACTTATCTCTAATGGCCATAATTGTTGTTGCCCCTCCGTGCCAGAATAAAAATGAGTTGTGGTTCATGGCTGAACCCAAAATCATGGTTTAACACAAATCCACTACAGTAAGTCTTTTGGATAATGTTACTAAAATGTAAATAGTCTTCACTTATATGAACAGACGTAACAGTTTTTACAAGGCCTTTATCTATAGTGTAGGAAGGACAAATACCTGATTTGAATAGGGAAAACATTTTCAGCGTAGTTGTGAGGAAGTGAAATGTTATTTTCACGATTAATAGATTAATCATTTTACCTATAAAATGTCCATTACAATTTTCCAGAGCCCAAGGGGACATATTTATATTGCTTTTTTTGTCCAACAGTCCAAAAAGATATTCCGTTAACTATAATATATGACCGAAACAAATCAATAAATCACATTTGAGAAGCTGTAATCAGAGAATGTTTTGCATTTTTACTTTAAAAATGACTGAAACGATTAATCAGTTAGCAATATAGTTGCTAATTAATTTTCTGTCGATCCACTAATTGATTAATCCGCTAATTGTTTCAGCATTAGTTATCAGTCATTGCTTGTCGAGCCTAGTATTGCCCTGTCAGTTTCAGTCATACTAATTGGAGGCGAAGAGTGGCAGATGCATTAGAATGTATTCTAACTTTGGGCAAATGGTACAAAAAATAGCTGAAATCGTCATGAGATTCCCTGTTTGTACTATTTTACCAGCCCAATCATATAAAAGTAGCCCAATTGCTCTGAAAACTGTCCAATCTGGCACCACTGCTCGCATAGTGTCGCATAGAGTTATATCTTATTTTAACATTATGTTTCCAGTAGCAGATTTTGTGAGTGTATAGTAACAGGATATAACAAGATGCATGAAACAGGAGATTATAAATTCTTCAGGCTGACAGCGTCACCGCTCAAACTCTGAATGAGAACAAATGGTACAAGCAGGATGAGAAATCCCCGGTATCAGGTCTTGCTCATTTTTCTGTGTAACCCTTTGGGCTATTTGTCTTCCATCGATCCTAAACACTTTCTTTTTTCATTACTACTTCCTCCACTCCTCCTCCTCCTCCTCCTCCTCCTCTGCTTTCACTCAGTGCAATGAACATGGACCGGTTTGAGAAAGGCCCCAGGGAGATCCTCAACGCGGAGATTCAGAAGGTGAGAGTAACACCAGAGCATCTGCCCCACTTTTAATGAAATGTGGCACCGGTCTATTTCATGCCAGGCCTGATCAGCAGCACCTAAACTGTATCATATCCTCAGGCTGTGTCATCTCTACCTGGAGTGCTTGTCAGTGTGAATGATAATTGTTGTGTCCTCTTTCCTCAGGATCTGCTGGTGTTGGAGGAACAGGAGGTATGGGATGACACTGTTTTTACTGTACAGCTTATATCCTTTATAGGTTTTTGTTGAGATCTGGCATTTGTTTTCCAGGTTAGAGACTACTCCTTTTATACCCTTTTGTCTAGTTTTCTTTTGTTTAGCTTTCCAGTCACCTTCACATACCCACACATAATAACAGATACCCACTTGTTTGATTCTTTATTGGTTTTTTATCTGGTAAAAGTATCTGCCATACAGTTGAAAAAGAATCTTTAATATCTCCAACTACAATTGTACTTTCTGATATTATGCCATCTTATATTCTTCTTATGTAATTGCACAGTAAATGCATGCTATTAATCCTGTCTTCCTGTTGGGTAATTACTCTCTCAGTGTATCTTTGTTCTTATTTTTACGTAAAGACTTATTATTAGCACTTCAGAATACCTATTGTGTATCCTTTGAGCCATATTTTACATTCTATATGTACATTTCTTACAATAGAAGCGCTGTATGTCAATATAAAATCATATTAAATGCATGAAATGGAAATGATTTCATAATTTGAACCCAACTCTAATTTTGTAGGGTTCTGTCAACTTTAAATTTGGCGTCCTGTATGCCAAAGACGGACAGCTCACAGATGACGAGATGTTTAGCAATGGTAAATCCCTCTATTCTCAACTTTTTTCAGTGTCCAAACATTGACATTTGGGGAAAATACGCTCATTTGCTTTCTTGCCAAAAGTTACATGAGAAGATTTCTTTTCCAGGTTGGTTTTATTACTTTTGGACAGAGCCAGGCTAGCTATTTCCCATTGTTTCCAGTTATGCTAAGCTAAGCTAAGTGGCTGCTGGTGTTAGCTTCACATTTATTGTACATACATGAGCTCTTCTCATCTAACTCACTGCAAGAAAGCAAATAGAAGTGTTTTTCCCAAAATGTCAAACTATCCCTGTATCAAAACAGCATGCACTGCAATAGAAGATATCTGCTACGTCAAAAGTCCTATGTTTGTTTCAGAGACGGGGAGTGAGAGCTTCGATAAGTTCCTCAATCTGCTGGGTGATTCCATTACGCTGCAGGGATGGGCAGGTTACCGCGGAGGTCTAGACACCAAGAGTAAGAGAGCTCACCTCACATTACATTAACATCACTTTAAAGTAAAGGCCTTTGAATATGCCAGTGTTTCTCTTTGTCTTCTTCTGTTTCTATCTCTTTTTACTGCAGATGACACTACAGGAATTAAGTCCATCTACACAGTGTATCAGGGCCATGAGCTCATGTTCCATGTGTCCACCATGTTACCCTACTCTAAAGAGAACAAACAGCAGGTGGGTGTCTCTATGTGTAGCTCAGCATTTTTTTCGGAGGGCACAGTTGTCTCGACAGTTCCCCTGGATTAGACCAACAGAGCTAAATGAGACAGAATATTGTACTTACATTCATCAGGTGCACAGAAACATGACTCCAAATTAATGCTAAATTTTCTCTGTGTCTGCTGGATGTGTAAATAGGTAACTGTTTGCTAAATAATTCGTCCTAACAACTTTATAAGGTGATCTCATATATCAGTGTTGTGTTTACAGTTTGTTGCTTTGCCCCTAAGTGACAGTTCAAATCAATGAATCCAGGTTTAAAGACAATTCCTGTAACACATGAATCACAGGGTACCAAGGTTAAGCTAGTTTTTCCTCATCTTGTGTTTTGTCCTCTCTGGCAGGTGGAGAGAAAGAGACACATTGGAAATGACATAGTTACCATAGTTTTCCAGGAAGGGGATGATGCATCGTCGTCCTTCAAACCGTCTATGATCCGATCGCACTTCACCCGTATCCTTCACATGGACAATGACTATCCGAGAAGCTAAGTGGTAATCAGCGACATAAAACCATGTTCAGAGGAGCTATTGAACAGATATCACATCAGCCCTGTAACGATGAAGATATATGGATTGCTATTGTGTCTCCTATATAATCAGTGTTTCCTTTACTTCACTTCCAGATATTTTTGCATTAGTTAGGTATAATAGCCAGAATGACAGTTACAGGTGAGTGCTTTGATTGAACTGCTTTTGACTTTCCCTACCTCTCTCTCTCTACCCCTCTTGATTGTTTCTTTGATGTCCTTGATTAAAAAGAGAAGTTGGCTTTACTTTACCATACTGTGTGATTTGCTCTACATCCACTGTAAGTGTAAGAGAGAAGTTATATATCTGCTCTTTGTCACAGGTTGAAGATATTCTCAGAGGAGAGTGTTCCACTGTTTGGACCCCCTCTTCCATCTCCACCTGTATTTACTGATCACCAAGAATTCAGGGACTTTTTATTAGTCAAATGTAAGAAAAAAACATTCGAATATAGCAATTCAAAACAATTACATTATCCCTATTTCCTTTTTTTTCCTAATCTGATCTTGCTTCATCTCCTGTAGTAATCAATGGAGAGAAAGCCACACTGGAAACACCAACGTTTGCCCAGAAGCGCCAGCGGACCCTTGACATGTTGATCCGCTCGCTCTACCAAGACCTCATGCCTGACCTGTATAAGGTATAGCTGCATTGCTGACCACCAGTCTAGTGTAGAGACCTGCTTGTGTCCATTCTTGGATGGATGTACTTTTTGGCCATCCAAGTAGTCTCCTCTGTCTCCTCCTTGTCACTTCAGTCACTGGCAGCGACTGTAGCTACTGCTGAGTTGTGTTCTGCTGTATCCCACTGCAGCCTTTGGTCTGCCTCTGCATACTGCACCACACTGGACGACTGGATACTACTGCAATGCTGACTTTCTCAGCAGGGCTCTCCCTCCTCACATCACTTTAGTTCTTATTTCTTTCTTTTTTTTCCCCCACTCCTTTCACTGTTGCTCCTAACACAACATGTTTCACTGCTGCTGTTCTCACCCCCTGCCAGGGTCAGTCTCTAAGACCCCTTTCTGCTTTCTTTTTCCCTCTGTCTGTGTGTGTGTGTGTGTGTGTCACATTTTGGGTGTTGGGTGTTCCACGTTTAGGTTCCTTTTTCTCCCCAGAACATGTTAAACCGGCGGTCCTTCAGCGACGTGCTGCCCGAGTCTCCAAAGTCAGCACGCAAGAAGGAGGAGGCACGGCAGGCCGAATTTGTCAGAATAGGGCAGGTAACGAAGTAATAAACACGCAAGCACACGCACACAAACACAGTATTGCCAACCACCCAGAGCTCTGCAGTAAGAAGGCAGAAACACCCACATGTGCACAGACATACACACATGGAAACCGGGATACACACCCAGACAAAGGTGGGCACACAAACAGCTTAGATGGAAAAACACATGCGGTCACCTAAGAAACCTAGATGCACATGCGCATGTAAACACAGGTGTTGATTATTGGTCATTGAGCATAATATCAGCACCTAACATTAAGCTAGTTATACAATTCATATTCACATTTGGTAATTGCCAGATTACCAGATTTTAAATTAATGTCTTTTGCCAGAAGAAAACATGTCAATTTTATGTTTTGTGTATTTCATTACTGTATCATTTAACTGGTTTGTCACCATAATTTCTTAACAGATAGGTTCACATTTTTCCAAGTCTGTCTTCAAACAATATTCACATGTCTGTATGTACATTGAAACAGTTTTTAGTCACTGTAATTGTTCCTGTGATTTCAGTGTAATTGTCAGTCCTTGTCACTCTATAGTTCAACTGAAGCTCATACAAGGCAAAAAAGGCTGTAACTTTGGAAGATACCATCTCGATTTGTCTAACTCAAACTGCTTAAGACTCATATTAGCTTCAGCTGAACATCACAGTGTATTTCTGCACAGAACAAGGTCTGTGGATTTTGTCCCCCATCACTTACATTGGAATTGCATCAGGAGGAATGATTACAGCAATTAAAACCTGTTTCATCTGGGTACCTGATTGTTGTTTTAAGACGGACTTTCGGGCTCTGTGACAAATCTGAGATCACCCACAAAGGTGGAGGGTTGAAGTATGTTCAAGCAGACTGGCAGAGTTGAACACCAAAGCATTTAAAAAGTTAGGAAATGGAGACGGGTGTACTTCTCTTTCACAAAATCTCAGTACACTACAAAACATTTAAATTAATTGAGCGAATAACAAATTAAGCTAAAATTGGTTATTGTGTTTTCCATAATAATGGAAGAAAAATACATTTGTAGTTTCCCTTATAGATACCTGATATTTTCTGATAGATGCATGTGCATCTCCACTACAAGTAGAACTGTGCTTTACTTTCTTAAATTTCACGGTTCTGCCATCTTTTTAGGACAATATTAACTGTAAATTCAAATATAGATAACATTTTTTTTTTTTTTACTGGAAAAATGTAGCAGTCAGTACAATTTTCCAGCCCTGAGTAGTGTCGGCCGGTATTCATTTCAGGCTGCATACTGCCCCAGCAACCTCCAGCAATAAGATAGGGCAGCCTGTTTGTAGCCTGAGGCAAAAAGAGGGCAGCAAGAAAGTCCACAAAGGACCCGCCGCACCACTCGCTGCTGCTCGTTAGCAGCACAGTAGGAGAAAATTGTTCAGAGAGACTGGAGTAAGAAAATCAACCTGAAACAATAAAAGTATGTAACTTCATGTTTTTTCTCATTGTATCATGCCATCTCTCGGCATTGGACAACACGCATTAAGCTCCCCAGTGATAATTACACCCCTGCCTGTCCATATAAAATAAAAACAAAACATCAAACCATCAAAGACTGTTTCAGCCTGGGAGTAGCATGTCATAAAATCAGCTTGTTTGGCTGCACAGCAATGTAACAAAAAAAACACAGAAGGAATAAAAAGAGTAGTGTATGTTTTATTTTCCACAATAAAATATCCATATAGAAATACAACACAGTTACTTAAGATCTGCTAAGCAGTTAGGTGTAAAAATAGGTAATGGTTACCTAGTACAGGCATATGAGAATCATAACACCATCATGTATACAAATGATATCATTGGAAGCATTTAATACAGAAACTCTCTGGAAAATGTTTTCATACTTTATAGCACAGAAGACTGGGTTGGGTGTCTGGAAATTTGGAAATGACTCCACAGTGCAAGGAGTCACATAATTCCTGCTGAAATGGCAGAGAATATATTTTATAGATATTATAGTGCATGAAGGATGTGGTTTTGATCAGCTTTTATTGTGGAGAACACTCAAAATTTTAGCTTTAATCAGTTGCTTAATTTACAGTAAGACACATTACATAGATTTCCCGTCCTTGCTGAAAAACGACATTTTTTTATGAGCCAAATAGAGAAGCTGTGGTTGTAGAAGCTACAGACATCTTTAAAAACTAGCCTCTCTCATTCCTGAGGAAGATTTGAGACTCTTTGTACAATGATAAAGTCATTTAAGAGATGTAAGTCCTGACAGACTGCTTTCAGGTGGGTTAGATATGAATAATAATATAAGAACAAGTCTCTGTAGAGACAGTAGTCATTACCGGGCTGATGTAATCATCATTACACCTCTGTTCTGGGTGCTAACTCTGATTATACAGGAAAACAGTCTGAAAACACAGAGAAGAAAAGTGTGTAAAGAATGGAGACGTACCTATATGACATGTGGCATTATGGAAATAATTAGTTTCAGGTTGTTTGCGAGATAATAGGTCTCTTTTGGACAAATGTGCGACCTGCTGTGCTGTGATCTACCTGACAATGTTTCAGAGTGCCTTTACCTAAACTAGATATGTTTTGAATGTGTCTTAAAGCCCTGTGGAAAATGTGTTTGTGAATTAAGTCTTGCAGGGCACACAAATAAGTACAATGAATCAGAAATTGCTCTTAATAATGCATTTACCCTCACAAACCAAATGCAAAATATGAGTTTTTTCAGCTGAGAAATGTATTCAGAATCTAAATGTTCCTATTTATTAATAACCCTCAGACAAACCCTCTCTCAGGGTTCCATACAAATCGCATCAGGGTTTTAACAGGTACCAGATGTACAGACTATCCTCCTCCTATCCTATCCTACACAGTTACACTAGATGCCTGTCACTACACAAACTGATTTCAGCATTTTATTGGTTGCTTTTTAACCTCAAGCAGGTCTGGTTTATACAGGGTTCATACGAAGTCTTGAAAGTTTGGAAAATAAATTAATTTTATGTTTTCAATCTTACTGTTATGTTTAAGGTTAGGAATATGCTTGAATTCGAATATACTCTTTGAAAAATGCTTGATTTTCAACATAGTCCGGTGTTTCATCTACACAATCACTCATGTAAACCAAAAATGTTTTAATATTTGATGTGAAACGATCCTGTCGTCATATTTGTTTGTTGTCTCCTGGCATTTAGTAACAATTTAGATGGGATGATTCTGGAGTCTGGAAATTTTTGGTTAGGGTACCTTGAAAGTGCTTGAAAAGTGCGTGAACTTTACTCTTAAAAAACTGTACGAATCCTGTTTATAGCTCCGTTATCAGATGTTTTAGCCTCATAAAGGCCAGAATACAGCCTGTGAGCAAAGCTGTTGTGTTCATGTTTAAATCTACATTGAAAATAAACACTTAGTAGGCCGTACACTGTGAAACAGACTGCCAAGAAGTTCTAAAGATGTTTATGCTACCACAGTAATTCTGTCTCTCTTGTTACCTTTGTTTGTTATCTTCATTTGCTAACCCTTGTTGTTCTTCGTGTTACTGTTTGTGTTTCCTGCCTTGTTTGTCTTGTTTCTGCTGCTCTCTGCTCATAAACACAAAGCCGAGGCATCAACACATTGTGCTGTAAAGCATGAAAACAAAGGAAGGTAGACGTGTCGAGTCATTGATTATCGCGTTTTGTCCTCAACTAAACCGCCTCTCTGTATGTTCACTCATTGTGTGAAGCACATTATACACAATGATTTCATGTTTTCATGGATGCCTGGTAGGTCAGAATATGTATTTTTATGGATATTTTCTCACGGATGGCAGAGTACACCACACTGCCAAGCCATTGTACTGTTGCTTGGTATTGATTTCATTATCTCCAGATTGCCTGTTTATGCAGATATGTAAATAGAAATGCCTGACTGTGCAGCTTGGAGTGGAAATTGTCAATCTGATCAGATGGTTGCTGCTTGAGCATTTGCGCAAACTGTATTCTAGTTGATATTTAAAGCAATTACACCTGTTATTTAATGCATTATGACACATTTTCTCATTTAAATTTTTATTTAAATTTTTGGATTAGTCAAACATAATATGAAAAAACAAACAAAAAATAAACAAACACTTCAATATAAACAGTACAACCATGTCAAATAAAGATACATGAAAGAAAAAAATATATATATATATCAGCACATATGCAAAGCTCATCATCATTTGATATTGTCTACTGTATCCCATTTATCCCCAGCAATGATGGATGTAATAAAATAAAATAATCTCCTTGCATGTTATAGGCACCTATTTCCATCTTTTATATATTTAAAAAAATGATCCTTTGTTATCATTTAACCTAGCTATCATCAATTCAAAAGAAGCATTATCAGTCATCAGCTTAACCCAATTAGTAAATTCTGGTCAAGTCTGACTCTTCCAGTGACGAAGAATAATTCTAGCTGATGTGATGAAGCCTGTCAGAGCTAAACCAAGTTCTGCTTTAGATATTCCTGGTGGTAGCTCTGATCTGTCTCCCAGTAGACAAAGTTGGGGAGATTCTGGTGAGGATTTACCAGACCATTAGTGTCTGAGCTTGCTTTACTTACTAACGTAGGTGTAAAATGAGTGCAACCTAAACTGGTGAACAAGCCAGCAGTGATGCAAAGTAGCTAAGTACATTTACTCAAGTAAATTTGAGGTGCTTGCACCTTGCATGAGTATTTCCATTTTATGCCACTTTATACTTCTAATCCACCACATTTCAGAGGGAAAGATTGTACTTTTTACTCTGTTATATATTTCTCTGACAGTTGTAAAACTGAAACTTCAAGTACATTCTGCTGATAATATTTCTCTTACTCTTACTTAATTAGGATTTTGAAAGCAGGACGTTGCAGCACTGCAAGCCAAAGCATACAGAATTGACAGATGTCCCTGTTGTGTGTCATATCTGATGCCATTTCGTCTTTAGGCTCTGAAGCTGAAGACCATTGTGAGAGGAGATGCCCCAACTAGCCTTGTTACCACGGGCCTGTGCAGAAAAGAGGTGAGAGCACGTTTTTGAGACATTTCACTGCACAAAATCTTCATCTTAATGAGTCATTTAAGCTCTTACTGAATCCAAAAATGTTATTTCCTTAAACATTTGAGAGAGATCTGATTCCTTATTTAAAATATTTCCTAGCTAAAATTGGCCAATTGATTGGTCAGGCTCTAGAATCAAGCATTATTATGTTCTTTCTTTTCTGATTCTTTTTGTGATATTAGAGCAGCAACCTGCCTCATCCTGTCTTGTTTTAACATACTAATACTCCAGAAAAAAGGAAAAATGTGCACGGAACATGACTTCACTTGCAAACTTGCTTTGTTTTAAGAAAAGTATAAATATGAGCTTAAAGGTTTTTTGCAGTTTGTACATGACTTGCCACTCTTATTAATTATCGTGTTAAAAACGTTTTTAATACTTTGCCAAGCAAGTGGATATTAATTCCAATATGTGTACCTCTGTGTATATCTGCATGTGTCTGTATGTATGCTGCAGCCATGGGAGTCCCAGTCGTTCTGCAGCACATTCCCCTATGAGATCGTGTGTGCTGACTCCTGGGGTCAGTCTCTGCTGGTTGCCACCGACACAGCGGGAGTCATGCTGCTGGATGGTGAGGTCAACCCTAATCAATATCTCCCTATGTTCTCTAAAATAAAGCCACCCATCCATATCCATTCAATACTGCCCTCAGCAGAATGCCAAGGCCAACAGCTAACATGATGATGATAATAATGTTGTCCACATTTCAGGCCCTGAGCCGGCTTTGCCCAACGCTGGTGAGTGCCACGCAACCGATCCTCCTGTTTCTTGCTCAGAGGATTTTTTTTTTAACCTCATTTTTCAGATTTTACCCGTCTTTTTATTGTGATGTATGTGTTGTGTTTCAGAAACGCAGGCCCTGCCCCCAGTGCAGGTGTTTGACAAAACCATGGTGGTGAAGCAGATGCACGTTCTCGAGCCTCAGGACCTGCTTATCACCAGGGCTGACAAAGGTAGGCTTAGGCCACATGAAGAAGGAGGATACATGCTTAACACCCCCTCCCTGCACATCAGAGACCAGCTTTCCCTGGAACCACCCTTTGTCATCCCCTCAGTCAATTTTTTTCTGCAGCAGAACAGTATTTACAGCACATCTTCTTTCTCATTATTCCCATTCCGCTCTCTTATTTCACCTCTGTCATCTCTCTCTGAGTACATACTTACCCTTTCCACCTTCATTGGCCCAGTGAACACATTGATCTCTTGCTGTGATCTAAGGAAGCTGACCTAAAGAGAACCAATCCCTGTTGGGGTTGCATGTATATATGTGTGTGGGTGTGTGTGTGTGTGTGCGTGTTTATCCTGCAGGACTTGATTGACTACGAGAGTGTAGTGGGCTGTATAGTGTACTGGGAGTGTAGTTGCTGTGTACTAACAAACAGCTGTAGGATTTGTCTCATGTTTGCTTCAACCAGAAGAGCATGTAATTAATTACCCTGCAGACGATTAGCTAACCCTAATATTGGCAAACAGGGTTGACTGGGTTTTGATAGCGATTATGTGATGGCAGGGCAAACATTTGTCACGACTGTGTGTGGGCTTCTGAGAGCACAAGCCTTAAGAAGCCTTCTAGTAATCCTCCCGCAGTATGACACCATTGTCTGGCTGTGGGAGGATGCTAAAAGAGAGATGGCAAATTAAGAGTAACCTTCATGTGAAACAGAAGTGGCTTTTGTTTTGTTTCCAGGGAAGGACGCTCGGCTCTATGTGTTCAGACTCGGCACGCTCAAGAGAGGCCTGGAGGAGAAGCAGCTCGTCAGAAGCAAGTGTGACAGCCGGGAGAATAAACTGGAGAAGACTAAAGGTACAACAGGGCAAGCACGAATATACATGCAAATTCATTCCTACAACACACAAGAAAAATTAAACTGTAATCTAGAGAAATTTGCTTGATTCAGCTCAATTTAGGACTTAAAGGATAGGTTCACAAGTTTTTCAAGTCTGTCTAAAAGCAATAGTTAATAGCTAATGCCTGCTTGCTTAGATTTTGTAGAGAAGATTGCACCTTAAACCAGTTCAAGGAAATGAAAACAAATTGTATTTGTGAGTTTTTCTTCAGCAAATCCTAGTTTTCTCTAAATATATGTTTGCGATATCATTCTGACCACCAAACCATCCACTTTTCAGACTTCTTTCTGGTCAGCTTTTGTTTGTTTGTAAGACAAATCAAGTCCAGTTGCCTGGTGAACAAGTTTAATAGTCTAATGCAAATGGTGCTTGACAAAATAATATATATATTTTTAAGAAAAATAACATGTAATCAGCCTAAAGCGGGATATTGTGACCTTTATGCCTTTTAACACACAACCTTTGACCTGCTGCTGGTGTCATGCCAGCTGTCGGTGGTGGAATCATTGACCTGTGGGATGGTGCCAGGGAACAGCACCTACAGCACAACACATGTCCAATGTATTCTCTATGTGTCTCTCTGTCTCTACCCCCCCCTCCACTTTGTCCCAGGCTGTCATTTGTACTCTATCAACACCCATCACGGCTCAGAGCTGAGAATAGTAGCAGCCATCAGGAACAAACTCCTCCTCATCACCAGGAAACATCCACGTTTCGAAGGCTTCAGCGCCGTCGCCGCAGGGCCAGACTCACCGGTGGAGGAGTTTCAGTACATACGGGTACAACAAACTCCACATCAGTGGGAAAAAATTGTCTCTCTACATGCATTTATATGTTTATATCTTAAAGCTGGGGTTTTCAAACTGTGAGGCAAGAGAGTTGCAGGTGGGTGAGGAGGAAGAGATGTGAGGCAAAGATACTGGGTGAGGTGAAAGAGACATGCAGGTGTTCTAGAAACAACACGTTAGTTGTTGTATTTGGTCCGCTGATTTGGCCTGCTTACCAACATGGTCAGCAGTTCGAGCTGCAGCAGAGGCGGTGACACACAGCTCATGGAGACAATTGTCTGTACATCCATGGGTACATTGAAAAAAGGAACTGCTATTAGCTAATTTGGCACACTTTTAATGGTGCCAATTTGCCAAAATGTGAACAAATACAGGCTAAAAAAGGGGGCTTAAGTTTCAGCCCATCGCATAGACTGTATTTAAACATAATACTGTATATACAGTGTAAGATCCATAGCAATATACCCCAAAGTATTATGGGAACTGTAGTTTAGAATAATTAGAACAATTAGAGCATGATTATTTACCAAATAAAAGTAAGACAAAGAAAAACAATATGATAAGAGTGAAAAAAGGGTTTTATTTACTTTTTTCATGTTGTACTATAATTTTTCTCTGTGAATGTCCCATCGACATGGGGAGATGTAGAGAATCTTATACACAGACAAACTTATAAGTCTGTTAAAGAAATAAAACCAATCCGTGTGTGTGAGCTCTGAGGTTATCGTGTACCATCCACCCATTAGGAGATCTGTCTGTGTGACCCGCCGGTGGTGATGGCGCTGGTGGACGGGCCGACGGGGGAAAATGACAATATGATCTGTGTTGCCTACAAACATCAGTTTGACCTGATCAATGAGAGCACTGGAGATGCGTACCGGCTACATCATGTAGACGCCAACAGGGTGAGGCACACATGCACGCACATACACACAAGCACACAAACCCTGGTGGTTTTCTCTTTTTCTTTTTTGCTTTCATGTGTTGTTCGCTGAAGTTGAGGAGAACTGAGACCTGTAGTCGTCCCAGTTAGTCGTTTTATTTACCTGCTGATTACCAGGCTGCTCATTTTCATTCACAGCCACCAGCTGGGGAGGAGAGGGAGGAGAAATGAATCAGTATGCTGGAAGATGAACAACTGTTCTAATAAACCATCTTATTCTGCTTTAACCATTTCTCCTTTGAAAGATTAACCAAAATCATTAACAAACTGTAGTAGAAATATATCTGTTTTATTGCCTGGATGGTTACCCAATGCCTTGAGGGTATGTGACATGGCATTATATGTTAAAAACATTCTCTCATATCTGACCTTTGGATCTTGTTGAAATGATTCTCTCTAAACTGACTCGTCTCTGCCTGCAGGTGAATTTTGTAGCAGCCATTGATGTGTATGAAGACGGGGAGGCAGGTCTGCTGTTGTGTTACAACTGTGAGTCTCCCGTTAACTCTGAACATTTCAGATGTTAGTTGATTCAGGTCTCTGTCTCTGCTGTCAGAGATGAGCCTTAATGTTTTTCCTCTGCTACCACACCTTTCCAGAATAAAAATCATAGCACAGACTGCTCCAGAATATTAAGAGTCAGAGATGAATTATGAAAATGCAGCCATCTACTTTGGCTTTTGTCTGTTTTTTTAATGTCTGGATGATAGGACAAATAGCTCTCACATTTCTCTGAGTTACAATAAAATGTCATTGTTCAAAACGCAGACAAAAAACAACAGTAAACAGAAGAAAGTAAATCATTTAATTTGATTTCAATTTTGAACCTGTTTCCTATGTCTCTTACAGATATTTGTTACTATAAAAAAGTTTGTCCATTTAACGGCTCCACACCGATGATCCAGTCCAACACTTCCGACTTCCACTTCAGTTGGAACCAGATGCCCAATGCTATTGGTAGGTTACCACGGCAACAATGCTTGGGCCCCACCCTGCCCATGCTGCTGACCTGGCCGGAGCTTGCTGTCGCCATGGAAACACCATGTGTAGCCACAAGCATCCAATTGGCCTATGCGATTATTTGTGTGTGTGTGTGTGTGTGTGCACAGTCTGGGCACATGTGTATATGTGTCTGCGTTTATGAATGTTATTATTAATGCAGGAGGTGATGAAAAGCAAACACAATTGGTACTAAATGCTAAACGTGCAACCCTGACCCTGTTGATAACAACATGCTGCTGCTCTAGGTTGTTGTGTATCCTATAATGTGCCCTTCCTTTACACACACACACAGACACACACACACATACACACACACACACACACACTAAAACAAGCAATAACAAAATATGCTGAGTTAACAAATTTGCTAAAACATATTGGAGACCCTCAGTTTGAAAGCAACCGTTTAGCTACTCCAATCAATATTTTTATATTAACAATGAACCTAATAAATATGTGTAATGTAAAAGATGTTGCTTGTAGTGACAAACCCACAAAGAATTACAACCGGATTTTAGGCAGCTGTTTTCTGTAGGGGCAAAAAAGCTCATTAACCCACTGTACACCACCTGCCAAGCACCAAACAGCAGGCAGACAAAGTTAGCGACTAGCTGGTGAACACAGTGAAGCATTTAGCAGCTAAAGAGACAGATATTTCCCTCAGGAGTTAGTGGAGACAAAGCAGAGGTAAAAGGAGAGGGAATATTGGATTTACATTCATCAGGTGGCCAGAAACACAACTCCACATGAATGCAAATGTTGCTCTGTTTCTGCTGGATGTGTAAGTAGGCAACTGTTTGCTAACACATCCGGCATATCAACACTATAAGAGGATAATGTGTCAATGTTGTGTTTAAAACTTGTCGCGCTGCCCCCTAGTGGCCAAATAAATCTGTTAAAGTTTTGATATTTGAGTCTAGGAGAGTCTCACATGACAAAAGTAACAAACAATTGGACAGAACTATCACTCAGATGGTTTGCTTGCGGTTTTTCCAGAATTTTATATAAATTGTCGACACTGTCCTCCATGCTGTGCCGCAGTTTGCTCTCACCTTGTTGTACATTTCGCATCAAACAGAGAAGAGAGGAAGCATCTAGACCCCCTAAGAGAGATGCTCAGCCGGATATCTGTGTCTCTCATTTTTCTGCATATATCATCACCTAATGATGGCATTTCAAAATGCCATTCTGGGTGAAACTATCACATGTCCTGTGCATGTGTTTTTCCAGTCAAACTTGGTGAAACCTTGAGGCGTGAGGGAATTCCCTGAGGTCCCCTATTGGTCATTCACTGCTGGTTTTATCATATTCTCATGTTGTCTTTGCAGTTTGTGCATTTCCTTACATCCTGGCCTTCACAACGGACTCCATTGAGATCCGACTGGTGGTCAATGGCAATCTTGTGTACACAGCAGTGGTCCCAGAGCTACAGTTGGCTGCTTCACGGGTCAGTATGATTGACAGCTAACACAATATATGTCCATGCCCTGCTTTTGTCAACAATGTACACTGCAACTTATTGTTTTATGTCCAAAACTGGTCAGAAGTTAGGTAATTAAGGAGTAGAAATGCATTATTTGTGCACCTACAACACACTTGGTTTCACTATAGCAAGATCCCCTTTAGCTTGTGAGCGTTTTCAGTGTTGGAAGGCTCGACTCTAGAAGTTAGCTGTCTATAGAAGTAGCTGTCTCAGCTCTCTCATTTCAATCAATCTTTATTACCCTGGTGGGAAATATGGCTGACAATCTGCATGGCTACAAAGCAATAATACACTAATAATTCATACACATAGATAATTTAAAGCAGACCACAGTGCACCTGGCATAAAACAAATACTTGAGGGTATGTGACTTCTACCCTCCTTTGTTTTTTTCTCTCTCCATGTTTCACCTCCTGCCTCTATTCTTTCTGTCCCCTTTTCCTCTTAATATTGCCTGGCATCTTTACATGTTCGCCGTGTCTCTGTATTGATCTAATTTCCTCTCTATTTCCTTCTGTTTTTCCACCCACAGTCAGACATCTATTTTGTCTCGTCGGCTCCAGTGAGCTCAGCCTCCAACTGCAGTTCGAGAGACACCAGTTCCCAGAGTTCCCCGCAGACGCCCACCGGCTACGAGATGCCCGTGTTCCCTTCACCGCTCGGTGATGGTAAGCCCCGCACAGCAAAAGTACCAGAGGATGTTGATATTAGTGCTTTGGTACTAAAGGTTTTCAAATGTCAGTGTTGCCTGCAGACCTGTTTGACTCTGGATGCTGCCGTGTTAGCCTAGAGCTCCAGAGCCATTTACATAAACCTGTCTCAGCAGAATGCTTCATTGAAGCCACAGCATTTCTCCTCCAGAGTTCTTTATTTCTCATAACTGACTCAGTGTAGTTTTCTAAGGCAAGATATTTAATAGCATTAATCTCTCCAGTCATTATTACCTCATCCTTTCTCATTGTATAATAATGACATTATTTAGTCTTATGACAAATATGAAAATGTCATCATTGCTGGCTCCACTCAGTGACACTGGGCAAGATCCAGATCTTCAGAAAGTCTCCTTTCTATGACTTCTTTTCTTAGTTATAGTTTATCCCATTACCTACAAATCTTGTTAACTTTACATAATAGCTGACCATTTTCCAAAGATTTCTGATCATTTTCCAGCCAGGTAGCCATTTGCTTCCATTTACAATACGAAAATTAACTTGCAGCTACTTTAAAGCCCCTGAAAACTTGGTTTCAAATCTCTAGTAAAAGTCTCTTATGAAGTAAATGTATACTGTAAATATTTCTCTATAACATTAAATATTCATGGATTAATATGCAACAATCAAAGAGAGTTTAGGTAAAAAAAAAAAAACATTCAGGGAGAAAAGCACAGAGAAAAAAGAGAGATGCAGAGACCTCTCATGAAAACTTTGGCAGAAAAGTTTGTGTTTGTGTTCATGAAGAACCACATTGCTCAGAGTAAGAAGCTGATTAAGAAAACTTAAAACATACAAAAGGTAATTAATTACAGTGAAACGAACATGGTAAAAAGGATCATGTGAAATTTGTTTTGCACATTTAAAGAATACGGCTGGTGTTATTCTATATTTTTCTTAATGTCAGCAATCACAACAAAAGATCAAAACCAAAAATGTGGTAGTCTGTCTTTCAATACTTTCCAACTTCTCTACTCTGTCTGTGGCACTCAGCCCCGACCTTACTGGCTCATACTAAAGACATAAAGTTTTAGAATGAGACACAGATATATTTTCTAAAACCACTGGGCACTGTAGGTTGCAGCAAACATTTATCAAACTGGAGTAAATAGTGCATTTGTTCATGGTTCAGCTATTTTCAGCTGTGGATTAATACATGTTTTGTGCTTTAGTGAGCATTTACAGCAGCAGGATGGTGTATGTGGGATTGACTCAAAATAAACAACAGTAGCCATGTTCATTATAATGAACGAACATGTCACCCAGTGCAGCGTGTGGCTCATTGATGTGTTTTTAATAGTTTTTGGACAACAGTGGAGGTCTGTGGCACAGAAGAATACAGGCAATACTTAAGTAGGATCAACGCATTATTGGTTTTGGTCTTTTCATGAGATTTGTTGATAATAAGAAAAATATAGAATACCACCAGACTTATCCTTTTAAAAGATTTCTGTTGGGCATCCAGCTCTCAATTTTGGAGCATCCTCGAACACACCAAATTTTCAAAACAGTCATCCATATAACTTTAACGAAATGATAACACGACGTTGACAAAAATCAAGGCAACAAAATGTCTACTGTGATTGATTTTCATGCAATAGTTAAATTTAAATCTAAAAATGAATGATATGGAAAATGGTTGGCAGTTATGTACATGTCATTTATGGTTAAAGGGCTAAAACATTCAAAAGTATCCTTTAAATTCTTACAAACCACAAATTATGAAAAAAAGGAACAGACTAATCACCCACATACCTCCCACCACCACCACCACCATTCAAGGGACACAATAAGTGTCCTCAGAGGAACAGACTAATCACCCACATACCTCCCACCACCATTCAAGGGAGGTCAGCCCCCCCCACCCCCACAGCTGACCTCTTCCAGATTGATACAACTGTCTGCAAATGGGGCATATTTGTGATGCACAGCTATCGTCATTGTTATTATTGACATACAGGTTTGTCAGTCAGCATGGCCTAGCAAACTGATGGATCAAGGCAATGTCAGCTTCTCGTTGGTTATTAGACTTTCTGGCGGTTAAAAGCGTCACAAAGTCCTCCTCATGTGCATCCATGTAATTCTCACAGCTGCAGACAGCTGCAGTGAAGGCCAAGGCTTGAGGAAAATAATAAAATGTCCTGGTTGTGTGGCTCCTGCCGCACCATCGAGGCAGACTTTCTCTGTTTTCCTGAGGGGAGCGGGTATTTACAGGTCCCATTAAGGCTAACAGGGAGGAAGGTTTGGCTGTCGCTGCTTCAATTAGCAGAGGACAGGCTTTATGCTTTTAGGCTGGTTAGGGTAATCATTTCCCTCGAAGGGATTCTCATTTTCTTTCCTGTTTCAGATGGTTATGCATATGATTCTGCATCACTGGGAGTCGTACACCTAACAGAGAACCTACTGTGTGTGTGTGTGTGTGTGTGTGTGTGTGTGCCTAAATGTATGTTACTGTGTGTGTTCAGTTTGTGTAACCCTCTTCTTCATCCCTGGTTCAGATTCTATACGGATCCCCTATGGTACCAAGCTTTCCCTGTACATGTCTAAGGATGCTGAAGGTACTGCAGGATTCTCCCACAAAACTCGTCCTCAGTTCATGAAAACGCTCATAATGCTGCCCCACTAACATGCACATGCTCCCAGAGTGTATCACCCTGTTTGCTCCAAGGCGGCATGTTGACTTGAACGTTGGTTGAATGTTAAGTGAACATTATGTCTTCCCCATCCCCCCTTCTGTCTTAACTAATTAAAGCATTAGTGCGAGGAGAGAGTGAGAGGGGAGGGAAAGGTGATAGGGTACAAAGTAAAAAGTGAGGCAGAGGAGATAACGTCGATCAAGACAGAAGGGGTTTTAAAATTACAGGGGGGAATAGAGGAGGAGATGCAGAAAAGGTATGCATGAGTGCGAGAGAAAAGGGAGGGGTTGTGTATAAGCAGGAGGTTGGGAGAGAAGGAGGGAGAAAAGGGAAAGTGGGAAGGAGAAGACACGTCTGCCGCAGCATGATTTACAGATTGCACTGTCGCCATGGAGACTTTTGTCAGCCCTCTCTTCGATCCAAAGTGGTAGTCCAAACAGCGGTGCCACAATCTGAGGGGTGAGGGTGGGTGGGTGGGTGGGGTGTATAGCAGAGGGAGGGGGGAGGCTGAAGAAGGGGGAAGGGGTGCTGACAAAAATCCCATCCTCTAACTGCCTGTGCGCCTGCCGTATCTGCTCCTTGGGGAGGGTTTCATCTGATGTAATCGCATCAATAATGTGAACAAGATGCTGTTACTGATGTGGCTGCTAGCCTCCACCTCCCCCCACTGGCTTAAACACGTGCCAAAGACCTGCAGCAAAGCAGCTCTATGCTCTGGAGAATTCGACTTCAATTAGTGCTGAAAACCCTAATATTTCAATTTAATTCATTTGCCAGTGTGATGGAGTGTGACACTTCCCCTGGTCCAGAAACTCATGTGGAATATATTGATCTCTGTGACTATATATTCCAAATAACTGCATGCTTTCCCGCATTTTGGTTCATTGCAATTTTTGCTGTATGACAGCACAGGTACAGGAGAGAGGATCTGTAACAACACTAACACAGTGTACCTGTCAAACATCAGCATGGACCCTCTATTTTTCTCCATGGCTCTTTATTCACCTCTCACCCGCTGACATTTCAGATGAGACGGTCCTCTTTGTGCAGCGTAGCCTCCACATTAATTCAGTCTCATCCATGTAACTACCAGCCTGCCTCAATGGAGCAGAGTGTGGCTGCTGAACTGCAATACTGCTCCCTGATGGCATAATTGGGCACTGCAGGTTGGCACACTGAACCTTGTGCCATTTGAAAAACTCCAAACATCCATTTAATGTGGCCCAAACAGACTTTAAGCGTTTATAGTGCTGAATAATGGATGGTCTGCTATAAATGGCTACAACCGAACAGTTATATTACATTAGCTGTCTGTAGTAAGGATGATTAATTTTAAGATCACATGCTGTTTCAGTAAATAGGACCATTAATCAATCAGAGTGTCTTCATTTGAATATGGAGGTTTGGTTCTATTGTATCAGCTGAGCTCGTCAACCTTCACACTCGTGTGAGGTTTAGTGTGTGAATGAGATACTTAAGGTTTGTATAAAGTCACATAAAAGGTAATTTTGCATATTTTAGTTCACAAACTACCAATCACATATGTATCAACAATACACATTACATTCCAAATCACACTGTAAGTTTTTAGATTGATTCCTTACATTCTAGGCAGCCGCTTACTTAATTTTACTGTGCAATGAAAATCCACTTGCAGAGGCTTGAAACTTGCTTGAGGGTAGTTATCCATCACAATAAAACACTTGGTCACCTGTATTTTTGTTAAAGCTTTGTAAGAAAATGCTGCTGCAATTGGTGTCTATTTTGAAAACTTTCTCTACTGGTGCATTCCAGGACTCTTTTTAAATATATGAAATGAGCAGTTCACATTATGCTTTAACAACATCTACAGTATGCTTGTTTGCTGCTTGTGTTGTGAGTTTGATTTTCCATCAATACAGCACACGAGAGCAATGCTTTAGTCAGCTGAATGTTAGAGGGTCCTTGAATGCACCACCAAGAGGGTTTCAAAGAAATAGTTTGATGTTTGGGAAATGGTAAATATGAAGATATTTAAGAAGGCAGCAGGCAGTTAGCTTAGCTTAGCAGAATGAATCAGGGGGAAACCGCTAGCCCCAGTTTACAGAGGTAAGCTACTGTTTCTCTTACCCAGTGTTTGGAAAAACCCAGAAGATAGTTTAACAATACAAACATCTCTTCTAACCATCTCAATGAAAAAATATTCCATCCGCTGCACAATAAAAAAAGATTTTTAACCTGTTTCTCGAGTTACGACTCGCCATCTTTGTTTGCATTAGGAGACAAAGTTGCAACTTGGAAAAAAGGTTAAAGGTTTTTTATCAAGCAGCGGGATGAATGTTTATTTTCATCTAGATGATTAGAAGAGTGTTTGTGGATTCTGGCAATACCTTCAGAACAGAAACATAGCAGGGTAGTTATCGTTCAGAGAAACAGGCTTATCTCGATGACTCGAATGTAGCTAATGCTAAAACACGAGAGGCACAAACTGAAGCTAGGAAACAAACAGCTAGCCACACCTTGACATTTATCACTTCGATTTTTGTATGGATTAAACAAATGAGATAACGTGTTAATAAGTGAGCTTTAGAGGTACTGGTAGGTGGATTTTTGAGATATTTTAACCTTTGGACAGAGCCAAGCTAGCTGTTCCCCCATGCTTCCCATCTTTATGCTATGCTAAACAAACCACCTGCAGGCTTTAGCTTCATATACCGGAGAGACATGAGAGTGGTATCTATCTTCTCATCTAACTCTTGGCAAGAACTCAATAAACGTATTTCATACTCCCAACTGCATTACAGTGCAACAGTAATGTAATTCTGACAAAAAATAAAATACATTGACAATGACAAAATGTGGAGTGGCTGCGTGGAAAGTCTGAAAAGATATGGTATGCTTTAAATATGCATTTGAACATGCATTTTTGTAGCTAATGAGCTAAAACATGCCAAAACACTACAATGCTTCAGGCCAGGAGATTCATACATTTCTCATTAACTGCCACACATTCCTCTCCCTTTATATGTGTCTCTTTTCCAACATTCTGTTCCCATCTTTGCTCTTTTTATTTCTTGTTTCGTGTCTTCTCTTGTCACCTGCCTCCTTCCTTCTTTCTGACTTTACCCGCTGCTCTCTCCTTTTTCCATCCTTCTCTCCCTCTGGGTTTCTTCCTCCCAGGTGAATCAGCATGTAAGCACATGTTCAAGATCCCTCTGTGTAACTTGGTGGGCCGCAGCATTGAAAGACCCCTCAAGTCCCCTCTGGTCAACAAGGTGCTGACGACGCCAGCCCCCGCCATGGTGGCCCCAACTCCCCTCATCTCCGCTACACACTCGCTTTCCCTGTCCCGCATGGAGATCAAAGAGATAGCCAGCCGCACACGGAAGGAGCTGCTTGGTAAAATAACACATTTAGATTATTTGAATGTATTAAAGACAACTTTCTGAGAGTTAGATGAGAAGATGAATACCTTCTCATTTCTGTACACTAAATATGAAGCTATAGCTAGTAGCCTGTTAGCTTAGCTTAACATAAAGAATGGAAAACCACACTTAATTAGTGAGTTTTAGAGGTTCTGGTAGGGGGATTTTGTTAACTTCCAAGCAGATAGAAATAGCCAGGCTCGCTGTTTCTATCTGCTTCCAGTCTTTATGCTAAGCTAAGCTAATAATAAGCGTAATTCCCAAATGTCAAACTATTCCTTTAACTCGTGTACATTTTCTGTTACCTCATACCAATCAAGGCTTGACAGAGGAACCAAGTGGGAAGTCAGACAGCGGAACAGTCAAACAGAGGAAGATGACCAAGAAGAACACTGAGGAAGAGCCCAAAGCACGAGCACTGACATCAACAAACAGTGACAGGTGACAGTGACAGGTTCAACAGCAGCAACATTGTACACTTAACAGCTGCATAATGTTTTATGAGCTCGAGTCATATCTTTCTGTGCACAACAGGTTAGCCTCAGAGTCTGTTGAGACAGACCTGGACGTCCAGCTGCATTGTTCGTCCAGTTCGGAGACCGAGCCAGAGAAGGTGGTGCTGCGAGCGGAGAGCCCGCCTCTCGCCAGCGCGTTCGCCCTCTCCACATCCTTCGAAGAAGATGTCCTGGACCTAAAGTGAAGACAATCCCATCGTGCACTTCTCTGACCACCCACTCCTGTACTGTCACCATTATTTTATTGTTTTGGTTGGTTTGCTTTTAATTTGTTGTTTGTTTGTTTGTTTGTTTATATCCCTGTATCTTGGGTCTCCCCATTCATCTGACAAGATGGGTGCAGTGGGAGTTAGAAGATGCGTGTGCGTGACGTGTTTGTTTTCACGAGCAGTCCCTCAGCCACTGTGTGTTGGGTGTTTGTGTTGCCCTGCGGCAAATAACCCAAAGAGGCGATGAGGTTGTGTCAGATGCCGTGGTTTATTCAGAGTTCTGCAACAGCCTAATGTTAACGGTTTGATCCCAAACCACAAACTGAATGTAAATCTGTGCACCGAGGCACGACAAAAATCTCTTTCACAATGCCCTCTGAAGTTGGTAGAGCTAAATAAGTGTTGTATATTATGTGATTATTTCCAATCCACTTTAAATTGTTGTATGATATGCATATGTATGTGTACATCTGTTTATACATGAAAATGCATACACAGTGACAGGTGTGTATGCCTGTCATGCCTGTGATGCATATTTATAGATATATTATAAAAATCAATTTTATTCCCATATTTAGTAAAAGTATGATGTTTTATGCTCTCTGCACATATTAGTCCTTATTCCTCTCCATATTCACAGTATACAGGTAGACAGGGCTGGAGGCAAAGTCTCCCACAAGTGCCATTTCCCAGCATCCTCCACTGAACTACACCTATAACAGCCACTGTATTCTGTTGTCTGACAGTAGCAGCCATGATTGTAGTCCACATTAGATTACTATGGTGAAACCACAACTCCAATCAGTTTGGATAAATTCACTCAATGGAGGCAATCTCTCAAAGCCACATGCACTCAACATTTTACCCCATAAGAATGAGCCGACCTTAAATCTGCATGGCCTGCCTTTGCTACAAGTATTGTGTCTTCTGCGCCCAAAAAATTGCTTCTTTGGAAACCATGAGGTCTGCGACATCATACCAAAAATAGCAGAATAAAGTAAACCACAACTTGAGACAACTGAAAGAGTGTGGATGTTAAAAGGACAAAAGCCTTTTTTTACTAGACTGTCAGGTATGATATAGACAAAACCACAAATTTTAGACAAAAAACACAAGTTAAAATACAGTATATTGTCATAAACTTTAATGATAAAAGCAGAATTTTGTCAACAAAATAAAAATGAGCTTGACTACTAACTACACTAAAATAAAATTAAGTGTGAAATATGTTTAGTTTTTGTCTTTTCCTGTATGTGGAAGGTGCAGAAAGATAATGAATTTTGAAGTGGTCCCAAGTATTAAAACATTAAAGTAGAACATTTTTAAAACGAAATGTATTGTTTAAAGTGCACAGTAACCTATACAGAAAACATAGTCTGAATTTAGATAGTTGTACCTTTAGGAAATTATTGCCTTTACCCATCTAAAATGAACACCAAGAGTAAACTAAAAGAAAAGAATTGTAAAAGAAAAATTTTAAAACTAAAATAACTGTCCATGAAAACTAACTAAAACTGAAAAGTAAAAAATGGGAAACAATATTAAAGAAATAACCCTAGTAGGGATTCAACACTAACCGGGAGTAGCTACTTTAAAATTAAATGTTTTCTATTATTTTCATTCCTGGTCTTCAGAGCCCCAAAGCCCTGCTGGTTTTTATTATTGTTACCATGACAACGAAGGTCCGGTACGCCTATATATGTCGTTTTGTGAGTCATTGGAAAACATGGAGGACATGTTGTTTTTGGCACCTAACTGCTTAAACACTGTTCAACGTAGAAAGTTCATTTAAACTTCAAAATGTTCACATTATCGTAATGATTTAAAGTGTTTGTATCGTCCATGCTTTCCGAAATTAACGTTTTTCAGGAATTTATTCCCATTCAAATGAATGAACGGGATGTTCAGAGTGGGTGACATGACATGCAGAGTGGGGTTAAGCTGTCAAACTCTTCTAAAAAATGTACTTACTCCAAGAGTTTCCACTCCTCATACATTATTTTTCATCAAAGCGTAGAAAAATTCATCCTCTTTGATATAATGTAACTGTCTAAGCAAACAGATGTACATATTTTGGGATATGAACCTCAAAGTGACAGGAGTGCCATCCAACCGCCCCATTGACTCCAATGTTTACTGAGACCAGAAATTTCAGGAGCAAAACAGAAAAAGGGACTTTTTTAGCTCGCTCTATTTCCCAAATTTTTGACACCATGAACACATATTTTACATTGAAGCGTTCAGCAGAGTTCACTCTCTCTCACAGTGTAAAAGTCTAGGCGATAGGAATTGCGCTCTTTGAGTAATAAGCTAGAGTCTGAGTGGTGCCTCTCAGCTTAATGGCTATTAAATTAACTGTCTGAGCCCGCAGTCAATCAGCGGTTACCATCACCATGGCAACCATTAATTGCAGGTGGGGACACACAGCTGATTGAGATTGGCTGATTGGACTGCTGTTCTGATCTCTGTGGTGTCACAGTAGCTATATTCCATTTTAACATTTTTAACTGCTATTTAAACTAATTTCCTCCCTGTGAATCTCTAGTAAATGACCAGTCTGACCCAGGAGTCCCTCGGCAGTTAACTGTAGTTGGTGGTTGCATGCACATATACACACACACACAAAGTAAGTCATGGCCCGTCAAAGAAGGAACTCATGGAAACTCACACATATATAGAAGAAATGCATGCATGCATACATTAAATGTATAAAAAACTGACATTTCTGTTACACGGCTGCCACGTGCTGTATCTCACAGAAGGCTTTAAGGCAGCACAACACAGGTTTTAGTGATAACAGTAACACACAGACACATGGCCCACACATAGACCCACACGCACACAAACGCAACAACTCAACTCCTTCTGGTACACGGCAGCTCATTGTAGTGCTTATAGGGCTTGGACATCAGCTGTTTTAGCATTATTTGAATTAAGACACTCGAATTAAATTCTCCGTACACTTAAGCTCATTTAAGTCCTTACACTAAAACTCTCATTTCAACACCTTTCATTGCTTACACTATATTTTGCACCCTTTATCCCTTTCCTACTATTCCAAATCCTTCATATAAAGTTAAGCCAGCAATGCAGTTTAGCTCCCAGCCATCCATCAAGCAATGCTGTTCAGCAACACATGAAGCAATATAAGCTTAGCGTCCGCTTTTCAGCAGTCAGCAATCCCACCGCAATTTCTTGAGAAAATTCTTTCTCTAGTATAAATATACTTTATCTTTGTACTGAGCTCCGAGGAAGTGAAATCAGTCGACGTGAACGCTGAACCTAAAATGAAACAGGGAAAATGTTCTGAGTCAGTGAAACCAAAACAGAAAGCTTTAAGGATCCACTGATCAAAAAACTGGGAGCTGTGGTACTGACTATGCTAATGTAGGTATGAGAGCGCTCTATGTGGTGGCTTCACAACACAGCAGCCTTCAGATCTTGCATGAGCGTCCTCCTCCTCCTCTCCCCTCACGCCTTCACTCTGTTCTCCTCCTGCCTGTCTCAGTGTGAACACCTCCAACACTATAACACAACTCTGCAAAACAAAAAAGGGAAGAAGAAGAAGAACGGGATGGGGGGATTTTTACAAAGGTACTCTACTTTAGTGTTTATTACTCTGAATGAGTGAAGGTGACTGGGGGATGCCTGGCAGTTACAGTTTGTAACACTGCTTCTCCCACTTATGATGTTTCTATTTCTCCTGTATTTCTGTCGAGTACTCTTTGTTCCTACCTCCCCTTGGCATTTTCACTGTTTTTGTTTTGTTTTGTTTTTTTGTATTTGAATCTATATTTACTGTTTAGACTGTTGCTGAACCTCTCTGTGATATCAAAATGAAAGAAAATTAACAAAAAAAACACCAAGTGTCTTAAAATATTGTATCGCCATCGTTTTTAATGCCAAGTACTACTTGTAAATGTTTGTGTATCAAATGTGGCCTCAAATGAAACTGAACTATATTATTATTATTATTAATATTATTTGAGCAGTTATTTTAAACAAGTGCTGTAGACCACTGCTGTGAAAGTAGTCGATTCTGTTCGTTGATATGTAATAAATATTTATGAAATTTGGCTATGTTTTTTATTGTTGTTCGAACATTTTTTTCTATTTTTACTTATCATATGTCTTACACAGGAAAGGTTTAACACTGTGCTACAAACAGAGTTGTTAATTAATTTTGGAATAACCCCTTTCCTACAGTGCACCAGGAGTCACGAAGTACAGAGTTACTGTTTAGGTGTGAGCAGCGCACAGAGGTCAATGTTTTGAACAAATGTTAAATGGCCAGAATAAGCCAAACACTGTGTCTGTGGTGTCTGAAGAGGTGTTTGGTGCAACCGGGACTGTAATGCCCTGTTTACTGGTGTTAGTAAAATGTCTTTTCTGTCTGCAGCTTGTTCAAAATTCTGCTGCCAGGATTTCAAGAACAAAGAAACAACATCCTACTTCAGTACTCCTTGCGTCACCAGATTGGCTTCCAATTATCTTTGGAATTGATTTTAAAACTGTGTAACTTTTAAGGCACAGATGGACTTTGAACCCAGCTGTAATCTGCAAATGTTTTCCTCTTTGTCATTCCAAGGTCAACATTTAGTCACAAAAGTGATCATGTCTTTGTCACGGCCCCTAGACTCATTTCACTCAGACAGGCATTTACTGCCTGTAGAGATCAGGGCAGCAAAATTGGTTTTAAATCTCCAAATTTCAGACCTACTTTGAAATTGCAAATCACATTTCTCTCCAAGAAAACAAATTATGGAAAAAAAAAAGTCTACAGCCATGCTAGCTGCTCTGTGAGGCTGTGCTTAGCGGTGCTTTGAACTAATAATTAATGTCAGCAAGCTAACATGCTCACAATGACAATGCTAACATGTTGAATATATATATATATATATATATATATATAGGTATAATTTTTTACCTTATTCAAATTTAGGTTTTGTGTGAAATAACATGTTAGCACATGTAACACATTGTAAACATTACACCTGCTAAATATCAGCATGTTAGCATTGTCACTGCAAGCATGTTAGCACGCCAAGGTTAGCATTTATCTAAAAGCACTGCTGTGCCAAAGTACAGCCTCACAGAGACTCTAATTACTTTTTTATGTTTAATTTTCTATGTTTTGATTATTTTTTGATTTTACTTTTTTTAGTTATTTATTTTGTTTCAATGCTTTCGGCTCTGTAAAGAACTTTCTGTGGTTGGGGGCTATTTGTGTCTGGGTATGTGTTGCAGATAATTGCTGCCATGCTCTTGTATGCGAACTAACAGCAACTCTGGTGGATTGTCTTAATAAGTACCACCTGTGCTGCCATAAAGGTTAATGAGGAGTTCAGGTGTGATTATGCAGGAGGCCACACAATTTGTTCTCTCAGAAGCTGAAAATTGGAACCATGTGATTGTTAATTATCAGTGGTGGAAAGTAGTTATATACATTTACTCAAGTACTGTACTTTGTACAATTTTGAGGTACTCTGCTCCACTACATTTCAGAGAGAAAAATTATACTTTTTACTCCACCACAGTTATTTTACAGCTATAGTTACTAGTTACTTTTTGGATTAAGATTTTACAGAAATAAAACATGTAATAAGTTTATAAAATACAACACATTGTTAAAGAATAAACCAGTGGATCCCAACATCAGACATCAAAGACATTTCCCCTCTAAATTAAAAGGTTTTTATTTAAGTAACTGTTTTGAGTAGGATTTTGAATGCAGGAATTTTACTTGTGACGAAGTATTTTACATCATGGTATTGGTACTTTTACTTAAACCTGCAATAACAGGATTTTTTGGGGCAACTTGGGGGCAGCAGAAAACAAGTTGTGAACACAGAATTGACACATCATCACCTTTTAGATTGATATGGTGAACTTGTTAGCAAGCAAACACTTGCTTATTTACACATCCAGCAGTTACGGAGCAACATTATCATTCATTTGGAGTCGTGTTTCTTTACACCTGATTAATGTAAGTCAAATATTCACTCACTTTTAGCTCTGTTTTTTGGTCTCTACCCACTCCTGAGCTGAAAGTCCATTAAATTCTTAGGTTCAAGCGACCCCTTTCACATTGTCAATTAATACATTATTATAAAAATATTAATTATAGCCGCTTTAAGTAAAGGATGTGACTACTACCTCCACCACTGTTAGATTAGTGCTGATTGTGGCCACAAGGTGGGGATAAATAATGATGTAACTACAACACAGAATCTCCGTTTCTGACTTGTTAAAGTAAGAGCCACTCGCTGCTATCTTTTTTTATTGAAGGTGCCAGAGTCGCCTCTGAGCAATCAACTGTTCTAGCCAACATAAACTGATCTCCTGACAAGGACAAAGAAAACAGAGCTTGTGTAAGAGTTATCACCTGATCTGGCATGAAAAAAACAAACAAAAGGAAAAATCATTTTTATGTAGCCATGTATTCGCAATTACTCAACACATGTAACAACATTGTGGTGTGTGATTTTTGTGTGTGTGAGTCAGGCCTTGCAGCTCATTCACCCGGTGAGTATATAGACTGAGAGAGTGACAAAGACAAGAAAAGTGAAGAGTATAGGAAAGAGGATATGTGCCTTGTTTCCTTTTACCCTGAAGGTGTACAGGCAGGTTGAGACAACCACACCATTGACTCATACACAGGATACAGACACACCCCTGTGGCCCTGGCATATCATTAGCTTTATGTTTCACCCAGATCATATTGTTAACACTCATTCAGTCAAAGCAAAGGATTAGTCCTTTCCAACCCTCCCACCTTCTCAGGGTTTTTATATATATTTTGTTTGGAATAAAAACTCCATTATCACAAAAGATTCAAGCTCTGTGA
Source organism: Maccullochella peelii (assembly GCA_002120245.1). Classification (NCBI taxonomy): domain Eukaryota; kingdom Metazoa; phylum Chordata; class Actinopteri; order Centrarchiformes; family Percichthyidae; genus Maccullochella; species Maccullochella peelii. The sequence goes on along the minus strand of LKNJ01000328.1, from coordinate 45,609 downwards.
TTTCAAGTTTAGTCATCAGACTTCACTTTGGCCTGTTTGGTTGTGCCTTGTTTGCTCTTCTCTAGCAGGTTCATGTAATTGGTAGGTGGGGTCATCCACTTGGGCTGACTGGAAGCACCTGGGCCCAGTGCTCCCTGTCACTATAAAAGCTGCCACCCTGGGCTACTCACAGAGACTCTTTCCATGTGCTTTGTTTGGTGTGGTTATTATTTCCCCCCACAAACACATGCACGCCATACTTCCCACACATCCACTCACTTTACTGCTAGCCTCATCTCTTCCTCAATTTAATTTGTGTTTTGGTAAATCAGTTTGCTTTTGGTGTCTCTCCCTATATTTTCCTTGGCCCTCTGAGCTAGTCATAACACTGGGAGTACATCATCTTAGGTCTGGGAAATTATTGCTTGGAGCCAAATACAAGTCACACAGGAGTGAGAAATAACCAAGCCAAAGACAAAGTGAAAACAGATGGAAAAACAGAACATTTCACTCATAATGCAACAGATAATTTGAACAGGTTGACACACAATTCATACATACTGTGATCATGTTCAGTTTGAATGCATGACTGAGCACTCTCCTGTTTGTCAGTAAGTCTATATGGCTTCCCAGCACCCTCCTGGCCCCTCAGGATATGATCGTGAAAACAGCACAGCCAAAGATATTACATAATAGGTAGAGGAATGCTGGAGCTTTGCCGCGGACTTCTGGAACATCTCACTCACACACACGAAGTGAGGCCCTGTCCCCATAATGCCAGAACACACTGTGTCTGCATGACCAGGCAAAGTCAACAGAATGACCTCTCTACAAAAAGACAGTTCAATTAATGAATAAATTACTGAATTAACACACATTCACGTAAACTTGCTTGCATGTTTGTTTTGCTTGTTTTATTGCCTACAAAAATGCATCTAGGAACTCAAAAACATCACTGTATACATTAAATTGAATAATAAATTATTACAAGACTTTTAAAACAGCCTCAAAATATGTTTTCACAGAATTTAAATATTATGTCAGAAAACCTCTTCCACAATTTTTGTTCTTTCTTTCTCTGCTGTCAGTTGTGAGATTTATTCTCAGTCCAAACAAAGTTTTAGGATTCCTTTCTTCTTCCTTAAAAGGCACTTGAGAGAGAGTCTCACCCACACAGTAAAAGCATCAAGGGGTATTAAATCTCTCAACACTATGTCAGTTATTATGCCAGGATCCATTATGCTTTTGTTGAACACAGTACGCAAACAAATTTTAACACAACAGATGGAATATCCACACAGGAAACAGATGAAGCTACGGAGCATACAACACCACATGAATGGTGGTCTGTGTTATGTGTAAACACAAAAGTGGGCAGGGATGAACATACAGTGCAGTGCTGGAAAATATTCCAAAGTGGCTTAAACTAAATGTCTACAACTGTACCGTCAGTGAGTTTTAAATTCCATCAGGTCATTTCAATAAAACCTGGTTAAAAAAGACAAAAACGAGCAACGACCTTCATTTGCATTTGTAAATACAGTACAAGAAGTCAACTTCAAATAACTTTCAAGACATTCTCACAGTTCAATGTTGTAAATAAAACAATAAAAATACTGACAAAATCTCATAAAGCCTAGTTGTGGTGTAATCACACACCTTTTATATTGCACTGTCACTGACATTCTTGTTCTCCCTCCCAGGAGGCCTCACAGGTATCCTCCTCTTACTGCTCTTTCTGACACATTTCACAGATCGCAATCACCATCCTTCAAGCCAGAATACCACCTCTAGTTTGGTCCCTCACTTCTGGATATTTAGGCATACGCTGCCACTGCCATTAGGATCTGCACGGCCATGGAGACACAAGGTATCTGTGCAACGGTGTAGGCCATAGAGCGGGTTGGTGCTCGCAGGGCGAACAAGTAGGCAATGCTGTGCAGCATACGGCCCATGAAGAAGACAAGGAAGTGAAGTCGGGCCACAGCCAGTGAAGGTCCAGTCGTGGAGTAGATAGCACCCAGGAAGAGGAAGGGAATGATGTTCTCTATGTCGTTAATATGAGCTCTATAGGAGAGAAAAGGCCATTTATGTTAATGCACGCACACACACACACCTCTGTGTCCAACAGCTTGTAATGTTGTGACTCAGCTGTGGTGCAGCGAAGTGATGACATGGTAGATAAAGTATTCCTTTGCAATTCTCCTGGAGAACTGGTGGTCTGGATGGTGATAGATCCTTGCTTACCTAACACTGCGTATTCTGTAATGTCTCAGTAAGATGACACATCAGTTTAATTCAGTCTGGGCAAGACCTGGGCCCTGTTTCAGAAAGCGGGTTTAGTGAAAACTCTGAGTTTCCCATCTCAGGGTTCATCAACTCAGAGTTCAGGGTTAGGCTCAGAGTTTGTTAAACCTTCTTTCTAGAATAGACCCCTGCTTATCTCACTTGTATCACACAACAATAGATGTCTGTGACTTTCTCCTTTTGGCATGCCAGCCAGACCACTTATCACACTGATTACTTGCTTCCTCTCCACCCACTTGGTTCAACGTTTTAACAATATTATCCTAAGAAACCTGACCTGTTATAGGTTCTTGCAGAAACAGCACATTAAAAGGCTCATGATCAGGCTTGCAGACTATTTGAACATGTCATGTAGCAACCGGCAAACATGAATCAACCCCAAACCAGATTTTTTAAATCTTTTTAAATCAGGATTTAAAACAGTTATTTCTCGTCACAAGTTCATGAATGATAAACGGATGGGGAAATCAGAGGGAAATATTTTTCCTAGTAGAAAAACATCTGCTCTCCTCCCTATTGACACGGATCCATTTCTTGCAAGTTACAACAAAGCGGTGAAGCACATATCCTACATACAGCAAACTCTTGTTGAAAAGCAATGGAGGAAATCGCACGATCTCACTGATGCATCACAAAGGGAAAAAAATCCCTGGGAAAAAAAGCTGTTCTTAAATCTTGGAAAATCAACATTTGCAGGAAATATTAAAGTGAGATTAGTCAGTCTAACTGTTTTTCTTTTTATTTCTATTATTAGGCATGTGTAGGTCTATAAAATGCAAAGTACCAAGCCACAGAAACCTGAGAAGCTTCTATAAAAATCTGTGAACACTCAGTATTTAATCTTTTGAACCTTTAAACATAACCTGGTACTAATCAGATACACAGTGACTGAATAATAATTAGAATACCAATATCCTAATGTAGAAACTGTAGGGCAAGAAGTGTATAGAATGTATGATGCTATCAGTGGTGGAAAGTAACTAAGTACATTTACTCAAGTATTATACTTAAGTACAAATTTGAGGTACTTCTACTCCACTACAAGTCAGAGGCAAATATAGTACTACTTTTTAGTCTACTACATTTATTTATACTTGCATTACAAATTAAGATTTTACATATGATGAGCTTAAAAAATATGGTGCATTGTCATAGAATAACATACCCTATATAAAATGCTTAAAACTAGTACAATGCTACTTTCCAATATAGTATATACTTCCTTCACCACTGGATGCTGCACTAACAGTGATAAGCGAGTGAAGAAATGCCTGTTGGTGTTTTTTCTCATGATCTTGTTTTTGCAAAGTAAAAGCCTGTCGTGACAGTGTCAAACTTTCTGCTCTCTTACCTCCGGCATCTTTCCACGTACGGATCCTGTCTGTGATACTGTAAACCTCCGTGTCTCAGCGCGTCCTCGGGGTTGGCAAAAGCCTTTTAGGAGAGAAGATAAAACTTTGCATCAGTGAAAGTTCCCGGTGCTGAGACCATGTTGCAAAATTAAATCTCTCCGCTTTGATCCTTCTCTCTAAGTCATAGTCACTCACCTTTTTACGCAGCCTCACTTGTCCCGTTATTATCGCTAAAATGTACATTTTTATCACCAGAAGCACGCCGTAGAAAACAAAACAGGAGAAAACTTCATTCTGTATCGTGACTGCCATGGTTTGTTTTAAGTATCCAAACTGAGCTGTACTGAAATCGATGAAGAGCTCTAAAGGATGGTGCGTGCGTAAAGCCGCTAAAAAGTGAGAGTGAGCCAGAGGGGGGGGGGACGGTTTTTTTGTAGGCTTCTGTCGATGATGCCTCCACCCACTCACCCAAAGATGATGACAGGTTAAACGGAAGAGACGGAATGTTTCATTCATGGTTCCGTGAATTCCAGAAAGTGAAACACCTTGGCACGCCAAAATTGGTTTCCCGAGGCTATAGGCTACTTAAGAAAGTCACATAAGCAGTGGCGGAAGAAGGATTCAAGTCTTAGTAAAAGTAGGCTAACAATACCACACTGTAGAAATACTCTGTTACAAGTAAAAGCCCAGCATTCGAAATTTTACTTCAGTATAGAAAACATGTACTTAAAGTATCAAAAGTAAAAGTATTAATTTAAAAAATGGTTCGTGCACAGTGTATACCTTATTCTAGAAGGAAGCTGGAAGAGGTGGCGCAAATGTTACTAATTTGTATACTGTAGGGCACTTATTCCTTAACAATATATACTCAAACGCATAGGTTTTCTGTGTAAAATCATTATCTGAAAAGTAACTAGCCTACAGCTGTCAAATAAATGTAGTGGAGTAAAAAAGTTGAATATTTCCCGCTGGAAATGTAGTGGAGGTGAAGTATAAAGCATGGAAATACTCAAGTAAAGCACAGGTACCTCAAAATTGTACTTGAGTACAATTCCACCACTGCACTTGGGTCTCCTGTAAAAGAGAGGAACGGCGCAGTTTAGTCATTTTGAAACTTCAAGTGTCACCATTTCTAAAGTCTTTCAATAAAGTGAAATATAAATCTGTACTAACATCTATCTCGGTTCAATCAATATTCAAGTTCAATCTGACAACCCATGCCACAACAAGAGGTCTGCGTAATGCAGTTGGCAAAGAATGAACTCTCCCCTCAGTGCTCATGAACTGACTCAGTCTGACTACTTGCCTTTCTGAACCAGCATGTCTTTTATTATGCGTGTTGTCGTGGTCATTCTGAGAACATGATTTCATGTAAAACTGCGGGCAAAATATGGGTTGAAGAGTGGGTTGCAAAACAATGAATATTTTCAACGTAATTTAGCTTGTCGTGGTGGCATGATCCGGTATACTGGTTGCTCAACACCATGATCCGTCATCATTTTACGCAGAACAGTATTATGAAAACAGATTTTTTTTTTGATGACAGCAGAGGTGGAAGTAACAAAATCTGATTACTTAAGTACAATTTTTAGGTGCTTGTTCTTTAATTTATTTCCACTTCCTGCTGCTTTTATACTCATTGTGGTGGAATAAGTATTCAGCAATACTAACAGTGTAGAAATACTCTGTTAGAAGTAAAAGTCCTGCATTCAAAATACTTACTTAAGTAAAAGTACATAAGTATTTGCATTGAAATATAATAAGTACCAAAAGTAAAAGTATACTCATTATGTAGAATGTCCCATTTCAGAATCATAGGTTACCATACTGGATTATAATTAGCGATGCATTAATGTGTGTACATCAGTTTAATGTTGCAGCTAGTAAAGGGGGGCTAATTTGATTTACTTTATATACTGCTGGGTAGCTTAACCTATATTATAATATATCATAATTGATAAGTTCATGTATATTTTGTATTAATTATCAAAATCTGCAAAGTAACAAGTAACTAAAGTTGTTGTAGATGTAGTGGAGTAAAAAGTACAATGTTTGTTAGTATAAAGTAGCATAACATTTAAATACTGAAGTAAATCTACTTGAGTAAATCTACTTAGCTACTTTCCACCACTTAAGTAACTTGCAACAAAACTCACCTAGAAAATTATTATATCAACCCCTATAAAAAGATTTATCTTATAAAGAGAATGTTATTTGTAGAAAAACAACAAATGTCACATCCCATTTCTCTTCAACATCAATTGCCACGTTTATTGCAAATACACCACATTTCTTGTGTATTTTGTCATGTTTATTTACATGTTGGTGTTATAACCCCTCTTGGTGGAGTGTCAGCCATCGGCCCCCTGTGTCTGCCAGTCCAAGGTGAGAGAGCTGCCTGAGCTGGTGTCATCGCAGCAGTCCTCAGCATCAGAGAAGGAGGACATGTAGTGGAGGCCGGTCACTCTGTGGTAGCCTCCCTGGAGCATCTGTGGGTAAGCAGTGAGCTCCATGGCCCTGTGGCCAGTCCTGCTCACTCTCACAGTCCACATGTCAACCAGCTGGGAACACATGGCACAGCCCATGGCGCGTGTGCAAACGAATCAGGAGACAGATTATACAGGTGTAAACAAGTCACTCTACATGCCCACACAAGCGGCAGTACTCATCCTCACTAATTTACCAGCTTTCCTAATATATTTTGCAGGTGAGAACAGGAATCAACATTATCACTCATACACACACCTACGACTTATACAACAGAAATATATTTACATATACTGAAATCTATTATTTTGACCTATATTTAACAATCAAGTATATTTGTAATGTGTTGTTGAATATATTTAATACTATATTTCAAATTAGTGTAATATATGTAAATTATTGCTGTTTCATACATTGTAAAAACATGGCCACATATTGTCCATATATTTGCAAGCTAAATTTAAGAACAAGAGCTGTATGATCATTATATTTGCAAACATTCAGGGAAATGGCAATAAATTGGCACGTATAGCCAATATATCTGGAGTGATTAAATGTATTTTATCATTATTTGCTCTGAAAGGAAAAGAGTCAGTTTTACAGTCTGACTCTGGAGTCTAAAACACTGTGAATGCCTGTGAGTAAGTGTTTCCCTGTAATATGTGTGTGTGTTTTCTTCTATAAAAGGCTTGCAGTGGAAAAGAAAATGGACAAGCACGGAAAGGGAGGTGCAGCACAAAGTAACACAAAACAAGGAGTGCAGCTGCTGATTGAGTTCTCTCTTGTTTTCAGCAACCAAAAAACCACAATAGTCACACATCCAACCCTGCCTGCAGAGCCCGCAGGGTTACCATGAGGTAAAAGGTCACAGAGTCATAATCAGTCCATTTCAAGGTGTTCTCCGTCTCTAAGAGCTGCCAGACACGTCATGTAAATATTTACAGCGGTCGCTTTTGCAAAAACCACTGAGAGAGGGTTCACAGAGAGAGGAGCTCAGTGTGCTACAGTGCAAGACACAACTCATCTGGTGGCTCGCTCCTCTGATGGTTCTGCAGCACTTTTTGCTTCAGCTGGGTGCAGGCTCATCACAGGACCTGTGATAAATGAACTGCTTCCTGTGTCATGTTAGTTATCCTCTCTTCAGCTTCATGAAGCAGGGCTGTCAAATAAGATGTAATATATGCCTGAGGAAAGAAATGGATGGAGGTTAGTTAGTGAAAGATTAATATAGACAATCCTTTGTCACTTTTCAAGACAACTTAAAGGACAATTTGTTGCCCAAAGCTGATGAGCTGATAATAAGACAGTACAAATGTAAACAGTAAAACAATTTGAGACAATGGTAGAATGTTTTAATGGCCACTAAAAGCTGCCTCATCAAAAGTTTTTGCACTTTGAAACAACTAAAAGCTTTGGTTCAGTGCTCACTGCAAGACCATGAGGTGCTTTAAAGACAAGCAAAATAATTTTAAAAGCAATATGAACACTTTCAAATAGGTGTAATGTGTTCCCTCCTTCTGGGCAGCAGAGTTTTGAATCAATTGTTACCGATTTATGACTCTTGTAGCAAACATCCATTTTAACTTTCTGCCAAAATAACTAGAGGTGTGCTGTGAGCACAGTAGGAAATGGGCAACTAGTGTATAAAGGTAAAAGTAAAATGTGAGAACCACTCGAGTGTTCATAATCTGGAATATTAAAAATGTATATATAACCCTGGCAAAATCCAGTTTGTTCTGACACCTGTAGCAACAGACAGAGGTCACGTCCACAAGTTATTTTAGCTAATAACATTACGCTGATGCTTCCATGTGATGCACAACTGTGTATACTGTGTACTTTATACAATTAGTCATCATATTCAAAACAACTGGAGCTACCAGGAAATCCATGCAACTGATTTTCCCCTTTCACATTGGCACAGATGTTTCCAAGCAGGATTGATTTTTATTCCAGTTCATTATTGCAGATCTCAACCTGCTCATCTGACCTTCATCATGCAAAGCTGGCTGGTGCACAGAGAGCCATTAGCCAAGAGTGAAAATGACATTAATGATGAGGATGGAAAGGACAAGTGGCCTGCTGCTACTTACCACACCCATCCCACCCCATCCCAGCGAATGGACACAGCAGGGACAACCCTCTCAAAGCCGGCCTCCCCCCTTGCAGTCCTGGATTGTATTGTGATCTGCTGATTTAATATACAATGGTCTGTACAACTACTGCTATGGGATGTTTAATTATTCATCAGTATATCTGGCGTCTCACAGAATGCATCCCTTCCAGCGTACAAGTATCCCAGCGCCGATGACACACACACACACGCACGCAGAGCAGGAAACATGCCAATGTTTTGGTAATGTGATGTGGACGGATGCTGCAGCTGCATTTGTATGTGTGTGTATATAAAAGACTATCCCTTAAGCCAGTTTTGTTTTTGTCTCTTACCTGAATTGTACAGTGCGTGGGCTCTCCAGTCTTCAAGAACGCTCAGTATGTGCATCATATCCCCTCAGCAGCCCGGTGTGTTTTCATCTCTGTCTGCCTCCGTCTGGGCTGGATACAGCTCAGCATACGTATGGGACTTGAGATGACATCACAGTTGCTTCCTCTTTCTCACATTAAAACAGGTAAACCCTCTCTCTCTCTGTCTCTTATACCTAACTATATTGTTTGAATAGACAACAAAAGTTACAAAAGCAGTAAAAGAAGCAGCGTATTTTCCTCATCTTTAGAACTCCCTCTAGATCAAAGGTTTACTCTAGATTAGTAGTGATGATGCTGAAATCCAAGTCAGTGTATCACAGGAAGTAGAAGCTGATTTATCTGGGTATATTTAGGCTATTTATGTATCTATGTCAAAGGTGTACTCCAGCAATTTAGCATCACACCCGTCAAGAGTCCAATCATGTTAGAAGATTCAGAGGAGACGGATTTGAAAAAGATTGGGGCCAAATCTTTGCAGCAGAGAATGATATATCCTGACTTTTCCTGTAATGCAATCAATAGCATCTTTTAGACAGACCCTCCTTGCCAGATGCCCATGTCTTTTCAAGGAATAGGTTAGACATGTTGGGAAGTTCGCTTATTCACTTTCTTGCAGAGAGTTAGATGAAAAGATCGATACCACTCTCATGTGTGCATGCTAAATATGGTGTGAGCAGCTGTTAGCTTAGACTAGCATAAAGACTGGAAACAGGGGGAAACAGCTAGCCTAGCTCTGTCAGTATGTAAGAACATTTTTCACACTTCAGCTTTTGCATGGATTTAAAAAAGATATACTGTGTTAATTAGTGAGCTTTAGAGATTCTGGTAGGCAAATGTTCTTGCCTTTGGACAGAACCAGGCTAGCTGTTTCCCCGTTTCCAGTCTTTATCCTAAGCTAACTGCTGCCATGTAGTTAACAGACAAATAATGAGACTGGTATTGATCTTCTCATCTGACTCTCAGCAAGAAAGCCAATAAGCATATTTCCCAAAATGTAAAACTATTCCTTTGAACTCTGTGCCCCTGGGTTGTCACATGGGCTTTCTGTTATAAATGAGTCTCTCAGCTGAGAGAACCCTGATGACGTCACTATGACATAATTTCCTGACATGACGAAACTCCTTCAGTTTCCCCAGACTGAGAAGAACTCACCATGACAAGTAAACTGACCATTGGAGTTCCCCGTTAAAAAACGATTCTCAGTGTGGTTTAAAATATTAATCCAAAAACAATTATCAGTTTCTGTTTTCTTCCAATTTCAGTGCGGGCTGGTTCTAATCAGACTTCAGAAAACATCACAGCAAAGAAACCACAAATCAAATCAAAGACCAGGCAATTTTAATCATTTAACCAGTCATGAGTAATTACATCAGTTATATAGACATTACGACATCCCATTGAATTGATTTCAACTACTTAAGTCCCGTGTTATCAAAGCATCACCATTATTATGACCACAACAGCCACACAATGTAAAATGTAGGGAAAACAAGACTCAGCGAAATCCTGTTGCGCTGTCTGCAGGGTGTCATGATAGTACTGATGAGCTCTGTCCAACCACAGCAATGCTTGTATTTTCCGGTGAAATGTGAAATGGAAATCTCACACGCATAGCTACGTGCTGTAACACAAGCAAACAAACTCACAGGTGGGGATAATTACTTAATTACCACTCGACATTTCTTGACACTGACAATACAATAAAGCTGCATTTCCCCGGTTTTTACTGTAAGCTGTTCAAACTGCTCTGTGTTTGATAGCTGTCCAGTGTCTCTTTGATGACACAGCTAAAATTGCACAAAGATTTGTCTTTTTTTTTTTTTTTCATCCCCCCCCCCATCTAAACATAACACACACATCCCCGAAGTATTAAAATAATCTATTGTAGGTACAGACTGGACATGTGTGAAAAGAAAAGAAAAAAAAAAGAATCACTACAAAACTGTTTTCTTAAGACAAATGGACAAATCAGTGTCCTCTCTTATTAAAATTGATGAATTGCTCTTTGGACACATCATCAAACAAAACAGGGACACATGGATTACTATAGGCCATGGTCTGGAATAAAGTTAATAGCCATGGCTGACGTTTGACATGTCATAGCGGGAACATTTCAAGTGAAATTAATAACATTAATGATGGCTGCTTTCCACGTAATCGTTTTGGTCCCAGGCTATTCGGGGGTATGTTGAATCTGAGCCATAACCGCAGATTTAAGTTTAATTACTACCTTAATAATTATTAATAAAGAGATTATGAAACAATTTATTAATTGTGTTACTTTGTGGTACTTGATGTAATATGGCTCAGGGGATTTTACCATCAAAGAGTAAATCGACTATAAATTCAGACATTTTAATTTAATACTATCTTGTAATTTGATAAACAGTTTAAATAAAGGGTGCTATTTAAACTTAACTGTAATAATAATTCAATTAAACAGAAAAATAATAAATAATTAAATTTTTCCTAGTTTGGGTTTTTCAAAATTGGTATTTATTAATAATAATCAGTATATTTGACTATTTATTATTTTAAAGAGACAGAAAAGCACAGCTACACTCGACATTATTGTTATCTTGTGTTTCCCATCTGTTACTCACAATGCTAGGCTTTAATGGCTTAATTAAAATGTGGTGCCAAGCTTTGCCTGTGCAGATCTGTACAGTAAAAAAAGGCAAGCATGTGATTTATCTACAATGAGATATAGGAGGACTAAGGTTAGACTGGCTCTCTGTCATTTCTCGTAAATTTTACCCTGGCACATGAACCTTGCATTGATTATGGTTTAAAATGAATTGCACATTTTAGCACAACATGTAATGTTACTATTGATATTTCTGATTAAAACTTATAAACAAATTCTCTGAGCAGCTCTGCATGTTGTTGGCTGCTTCAAATGGAAGCCAGAGGTCAATATTGGGAGCCTATGTCTCAGATGTTGTTGTTAAATTGCACAGCACACTCTTGTTTATCAGTCTGAGCTGTGGTCAAAAGATATAAAAAAGACGAGAGAAGCACAAGATCTGAATCCAGTCTTCCCGACACAGAGCGCTGAGGTTAGGTGACTGCTTTGATTCATCACTTCCAAACCTTACACCAGAATATGATTTGAGGAAACAAGCCATGGTGTCTAAATTAGTGAAGAAAGGTGTATTTTTACATGAAATTTTAAAATACATCTGCAACGAAAATGCAATTTGCAGGTGCTCAAATTGTTTTACAAGCAAATACCTCATAGTGTGACATCCCTACCACAGGATACAGCTTCATTTTTCTGACGACCTGATGACGAAACATGCACAATTAAGATATTGTGCGGAACTAACAAAATACACTTGACCATAAATGGCCTTACTGTTGTAACAGGTCTGGGTTTGTGCATGTTGTGCTAATCTTTTGTGATGTTGTCAGATTATTTCTTTCTTGCTCAACTGTTACAAACAAACAAAAATAATTTCATGTAATACTGCCTTCTCTTGGTTTAAACAGGCACTGCATTATTGGAATTATATCTTCTAAGAACTGATATGAGGTAATTCACACTGATGCGTCAGAGGAATTACAAACTATGTAAGCTATTATCAGAAAAGCCAGTTAAGATATTTTTGTTGCACAAGATTCTCTTATTACCAATATTGCACCAGATATGTAATCCTCTTCTTAATTAACTCCTGCACTCTTGCCTTATATGACTTAAATTAGTTCGTCTTTTCAGACATTTGCTATTTCTCTACTCTGTTTAAAATCATAGCCATATATCTATATGCCCGTATTCCTATTTGTGGATAGTGCTGGACAAGAGCGACTTAATATTTCCATCATTTTGAGCACATAACGGTGTTATTGTATGTTTGAGCACACAAACTCAACACCTCATAGAGTCAGTGAAATGTCCTTAGAAGTCCAAAAAACACTAGTTGCAGTTGCATGCATTTTGAAGCTTTTCAAATACAAATGACCCTGAAAATGGTCTTTTGGAACACATGCACATTTTGTGGTTTGAAACAAACCTGCTGTGGTGTTTTCTTCTAAATCTGATCATTTCACACACACAAAAGAAAGACTTCCATTCCCTGAGGGCTCCGTTATATTGTGTATTTAAGGTTGGAGGTGCAAGAGTAAGATTTATGCTTTATATCTCCGACTTGATGTCTGAACTTGTTGCTATGTAACTAGTAAACAGGCAAACAACAGAAAGCTTATTAATGTCTCTTGGTTGTTGCTTCCAGTGAAGAAAACCAAACCAAACATCACACTGTAGTTCTGTTCTCCTCTTCATGACACCAGCAGCTGTCGGCCTGCCACAGCCATGTTTAGCAGCATATGACACCTAGTCACTACAGCAGCCACTGAAACACCATAGCTACCCAAAAAAACAGCGCAGAGAAGTGACATGACGTCTTATTTTTACACCTTAACATTGAGGATCAGAGTTATCCAATAAATAAACTATGTGATATTTAAGTACCGTTTCACCCTCTTGGCTTCAGAATAATGCGTTGCTACATTTACAAAGTGTTCACGACGAGGCTTCTTCACCAAGGTGCAAATTGCTCAGCTTCCTGTGAGGGCAGGAGTGGAAAGGGGAATCAGAAGACCTGGGGATAATGAAAGTTGAAAAACAAGTTGAGAACCAATGGACCCTTAATAGGCCCTCAACTTAAACGGTCTAGGTTGGATTTCCAGGTGTTTAAAAACTGGAGTTGCTGCCTCCATTATTCTTTGCCACATGTGTAGCTATCTTTCTCCCTGCTGGCCAGAAGGAATTTATGAGCTCATGTGGTTGACGTTAGCAAAGTGGGTGGAAAATCTGATTACTCTATGCACATGCAGGGGAATGTGAGTATTTATGAGGGATTACAGTGATTTTACAGTGTTTCCTAATAAGTAAACATTCCAACCTCTTTTTATCTCAAAGTGCTCTGGTCTCTGCTTCGATCTTCCTCTCTCCATGAAGGCTGTCAGGGTCAGCCAGTGCCACTGTCTGTCTCACTGCGATCTCAGGGCCTCCGCCATAAATACCCAACAAGTACTGCCATGTTTCCTCTGAGATCTGACCGTAGTCTGCACCTTTATGGGAGAAACACACATTAAAAAAAACAAACATGTATTGTCCATCTGTTTTTCTCATTTCTACCTTTGCATCCAGCCGCTGAGGTTTTACCTTGCTTGAGTTGTATGTGTCCTCCTTTCATAACACCAATTTTACTGTTGTCGATGGGACCAGGTGGCTCTGAGAAGACAAATTATAAAATATATTTTGTAAAGACAGGAAGATGAAGAACTTTAATGCACTGCTGTATCTGTCTAACTGTAGGGTCATACCATTGTCTTTGCCCTTCACAAAGCTCTCCCACTCTCTGAACCACTGCATGCTGATGCACAGGATCACTGTCGGAGCCTCCTCAGCCTGAAACTCTTTGTTCAGCTGCAGACACGAGAAAACTGCTCATTCAACATCCCACACAAAGTGGAAAGACATAATTATACACAGGTAAACCCTTGCAGAATACAGGCTTTTACCTTGATGAAGGTGTCTATTTCCATTTTTCTGCGTTTAGCCAGAGCTTCAATCTCCACCTGGCAGATGGCGCACATATACAGGTGGTTCACTGCTGGGCCGCCTCCAAAACTGTGGACAGAAACAATAGCATTTAACAGAAAGGCACTTAAAAGATATAGTGAGGCTGAACCAAACAGTAAAGTTTCAGGCAATAAAACCAAAACAATGAGCTAAAAAACGCTAAAATACTCTGTAGAGCTGAGGGGAGCTGCAGAGTCGGGGATAATTTTCTTTGATCCATATAATATAGAAATATTGATCAGTGCAGCTTAAAATTTTCAGTACACACACACACAACCAAAATATAAACACACTGCTGCCTAAATTACTGTCCTCTGCTCTCAGCAGATTGTATCAGTGTGACTGCAATCTTTTTAATAGTTTGGCCTGTCAGCACTGGTTCACACAGCATTGTTTATTTTCACACCTCCATAATCTATGACACCAGGGTGGGGATAGCAGAGCCAACAAAAAATCCCCACATTAGCCAACTTGTAATTAGAAGGTTGATATAGATGGTTTTTCATATCAACCAGAGTACTTAGTTTTATTACTGGTGCTTTGTTATGTTTTATTACTGATCTTGTATGATGTAAGGTGACCTTGAGTGCCATTAAATAAGATTTATTATTATTATTATTATTTACTTGAATACTGGACCAGTATTGTCATGGTGGGTTTAAGAATAATAAATAAATGGACACCCACCTCTTGGTATGGGGTCCCAATCTTCAATGTCTCCCTCTATTTTAAACCATTAGATAAAGGCAATAAAGTAAAATCTTGAATGACACATCTAATACGGTATTCCCTAGTTTCAGGAAATGAAAAATTGCAGAACCAGATGGAGGCCAATAGCACTGGCAGTACAAACATTATTGTGCCGATAAGGATGTGCTGAACTCCGTTTGGTTTTGAGTTTCCATATAACCCGAACACTGATTCACTAACATGGTGTGCGTGTTGCATATTTACCTGTTGTAAAGGTACTCCCACACATTCTGGGGAACAATCACAACCAGGTCATCTATGTAGTGGTATTTATTAGGAGGGATCCCTGTACAGAGAAACCAGATGTTAAAGTTAAAGGAAAAATCTTTGACCTTTTCTGGCTGTACTGGAGACAATGGTAGATTTATTTCTCCTCCTACACAAAATCCCCACCCCATCCCTGCTGGCCTCCTAAACACTGATAGCCTGTAACTCGCATAAACAATAAAGTCATGGTACAGCTTTGATCTTTGTTTTTGAGCTGAGAACAAGAATTATTCGTTTTAAGAGCTGAAACGTCAAGAGAGTCCAGAAACTATCATTTAACAGATCTTAAAACAATGGATCCTACATTTCCCATGATGGGAAACAGCTTCTCTTCATTAAAACCTCAATAATCATAGGCTGGTTTGGTTCCCCTTTAAGGAAGCATGTATATGTTTTCTCAGTGTGATAAGGCAGGAGTTTGCCCTCATAAATTTTTCTGATTCAAATTTGACCACATACCTCCGTGTTGACAAAGAAATGTGTGGTTGCTGATGGGGCCTGGTTCGGCGAAGGTGTTGAACTTGTTCAGCCATTCTCTGGAGATGTAAAACTGCAGCAGGCTGGGTTCCTTCATGTTGGCCAGAGCCACCACCTTCTGCCTCTCTCTCACCGACTCCTCACTACTTTTCCTGCAACGAGTCCGGGAAAAATACACTCAGTAACAACATGTTAATCAGCATAGATTCAGTGGAAATGTTTGGCATTACGCCGTCTTCAGATGCTTACCTATAGAACAACACATAGGCCTCTGCATTCTGCACCACTGTCTCATGGACTTCTGTGACATACTGGTCATCAAACTCATACCACTGGCCATTGATCACATTCTGACAGTAAGCTATGTAGTGTCCACCTGCAGCACCACGAAGAGGAGAATATAAGAAAAAAGTTGATTACCCCGCATAGCTAAAATAGAAAAGATAAAAACATGCATACGTTTGCTCAATCTCCAAGATATGTTAACCACATAGAAATAACATCTGAAATGCCCTTATCTGTAGGAAATGTCATCTCATACTTCCTGCAGTTCCATGGTGACAAATGACAGACAGCAAATCGTAGGTGGTGACTTGGGTTGGACTCTCTTTAGCCAGGAAAGGTCGCATGTCGAGGCCCTCCAGTGGGAAGGATACGTGGCTGCTAATCTTGAACGAATACATGACCTCGTGCCGGAAGCGTTTCAGGTGAATGCACAGAATCTACACACACACAAAAACAAATTGGGAATAAACACTTTATGTGGCCAGCTGCAAGCGAAACTAAACTTGTTATCTGCAGCAAGAAGGAGAAAACAAAAAAAGAATGTGTACCTCTGGAAGTCTAAGCACTTTGCAATATTTGACACCATTTCTCAACCTGCAGAAAACAAAATTCTGCGTAAAAAATCTAAAGGGAAAATATCTTTGTTTAAATTGATGATTTGTTTTTAAGCACGTGACTTGCAAAACTGCTCATTAAAGAGGAGAATTTCTCTAGTTCTAATGAACGTCTCCACCTGTATTTACTATACTCACTTTTTACATCTCTCACAGCTGTACATGTTGTCCCCTGGGAAAAGAATGAATGTAAATAGGTGACATATATTTTCTCATCTACACTTAGTATTATGGTAGAATAGCACAGTGTAGTATTGTTTACCTTTGAGTTCATCTGCAGCAAAGAAGGCAGCGAGGCAGTCCTCTAGGGTTACCATGGGCCCCCAAAACCAAGTGGGGATACATGAGACTACGAACCTGTTGAGAGGCATAACACAAAGAGACACAATCATTACAACCTCATACAGCCACAGGGCCTCTTACCTGACAGTCTGTTACCTGACAGGTGTTTGTTACCTGACAGTGATCATGTCAACAAAAATGACCTTCAGGTGGGTCAGCAACTTGTAGTGATTAAATGACCCCAAAAGCAATGCTGCCTGAAGCAATGTTGAAAGGCAGCTTTCAGCCTAAATAGACCTGATCTCACAGTCTCCTAAAAGGCTTGCTCCTCAGATGGTCATTTTGGGATCTCCTAAAAACCACTAAAACAAGGCTGTTAAATATGCACTGAACCCAGGCTGCCTGACAGAGTGGCGTGGAGAAGATATTTGTTGGTGTCTTACACGGAGGCAGCAGGATGGGCCTGGTGGTCATTGTAAAGTTGGAACATGCACTTGACCATGCGGCAACTCACCTCCGTATGGAGAGGGATCTTTCTGGCCACCAAGAATGTTTTCAGTCTTCTGAGACCCAACTTAAACTTGCATTAACTGACTTTTGCACTTGAGGGCAGCAGAAACAAGCTATAAACTCAACACTGACTGACACGCTATGAAGTTGTTAGCAGGCAGGCTTTTTCGCTGAAAAAGGCTGCCGATGAGAGCGGCGAGAGTGAACCAAAACAGTACAGTTGCCTAAAACCAAAACAATGAAATTAAGGACTCGAGTTGGGTGACAATTGTTTGTGGATTCATCACTACAAGCGACACCTTTCACATTCATGTGTCACTGTTTATTGATCCATTATCAATATCAAAACATTGATTAAGGCAGCTGTAAAGTCCAGGTTAGGCATTAAAGACAGTGCAGATAAACATCCCATGTTGCCCAAGAGGTGAGTAAGCACTGACGCTGCTACCTCAAGTGAGACAATCTTTTTTAATGAAGCCTTGCTGAGATTGGCACAGGCATGACTAAAGGCTGAACTATGGATCTGCATCAAGGTGTGTGGAGGATGAGTGAACCTGAGGTCTAGACTACTCCATCTATATTGCCTCAGAAATCTCTAGATCACCAAACGAAGGTACCAGAATTGTTATGATGACATGGTGATTGTGAAATCTGAGAACTGCTAGATGAGTAAATAGCATACCAAGGCCTGTATCTGCATTTCTGTCCTCATTTCTAAGATGATAAATACAGATAACAGTCCAAGTATTTGCAAATGCACATTGGCAAAGGAAGTGATTCTACTTTTATGTCAAATGAGGCATACAACAAAGAAAATAAAATGATAGGTGTCTCAGAAGTTCTCCATGGACATGGACAAGTACACTTTCTACTACACTGTTAAAAACCCTCTACAGTCCTTAAAAATGCAACATCCCTTCTGTTGGGTTATCTAGTGGCTCAGCACTCAGATCTTGTTCTGGAGCATAGCAAGAGCCCTCCTCAAGTCTACATAATCTCTCCAACCCATCAGTCCTGGAATGACTACCAGATGTCCTCAAAGGACTGAGGTCTAGTAACTGGAAACAAACACGAAACAATTGAAGAGCTGAAAGAGAGTCACTACATATTTCAAAAAAGGTGATTAATCATGAAAGGGAATCAACTGTGGCATCTCTCTACTTCCTGTGACTGACAGCCTGCTAGCATGTCCACAACCACATGCAGTCGCATCTACTGTTAATGACTTAACGTGAACCAAATTCCCACCTAACACTTTTCTTGGAAGCCTCGTTGTGGTTGATTGACAGAGATAATGTGGACTTTAAATAGTGAGCATTACTATTTAAAAAACCCCATTTGCCTACTTTGTCTGTAAATACTTTCCTCAGTAAGTTATACTGCGTTCAGCTAATGTCGACCTACATCTAAACACAAAGCCAAAATGAAACCTGCAGCCCGAACTCACTAAATCATATCAGTGACATCAGCATATTAGTGTGCAATTACATTCTACTGAATTCATGTGTTTGCGTTCAAACATGCAGCCCTCTTCCTCTCCTCTGACAGTTAAACATGGTCCACTGACCGGCGTATGGAGTCCATGATGTAGGAGATCCAGCCCTGTGAGCTGTAAGTGTCAGGACACACGCCAGTCTTGACTGGAAGGTTCTGATGTATGGAGGAGTGCAGCTTGGCCAAGTCCTCTTTACCAGGAATAGGGAGGGACAAGTCTTGGAAGGTTTCCACTGTAGTAGAGACCTGTCACACATTAAGAGAATTGGTCTACACAACATGCCTCTATCATTAGAAGAGTTGTGAAATAAATGCTTATCTAAACAACAATTTAGTGTGTGGTGGATGAGTCATTTTGGATTAAAATAAATAATTTAACATCCATGTTTTCAAAAAAAAATAAATAATAAGCATATGTGGACAATATAAATAAAATAATCTTAGCTGAAGAAAGTTTAAAATGTGAATTGTTCAATTAAGATTTTCACACATGCATTTTATTAATTCTAATCATGTAAAATAATCTTTATAATATTGAAATGAATATTGGAATTACACAGGCCATACTTTCATCCAAATTTCACTTAAAACTAAAAAATATAATATCATTTAGTAAATATAGTGTGGTTTCTGACTTAATATGTAGCTCCCCCTGGTGTTTAAACACGTGAAGCACAGCTCACCCTGTCACAGGTTAAACACTGGACCAGACTGAGGATAGAGCCATCGAAGATGTCAGAGATCACACTGCGATAGTGAGACTGTTTCTTCTTCCTGGCACTGAGCAGCAGCTGAGCTGGAAGATTCATGACAGCATATTAAAGGACAAACTTAATATTGTGGATGTTGTTTCACTTGGACTAACAAAGCACCTTAAATCACTGCCACACAAGCAAGCAAGAGGATGTCTGGCAACACTTCACACCCCGTTGAAAATTCTGTGGATGCTCAAAATCCAGGGACTTAAGCAGGAGTCAGTAGAAATAATGAAGCGTCTTGAATGAGCAGCAAAACATCTTATCTACTGAACCGCAGACGTTTCCTTACCTTTTTTGAAGGAGTACGCAGGTCCTGCCGAGCGGAGGGGGCTGGAGCGAGGTGGACTGGAGGACAGTTTGGGATGCAGCTCCTGAAGGGTTCGCACAGGGGTGCAGGGAGTGGACTGGGGCTGAATCATTGACGCTTCATTGTCTGGCTCTAGAAAACAGCACAAAATTGACAGTTTAGTGACAAATGATCCACATGCTAGGAATATATATTTGAAAAATCCACTTTCATAATCCTGCTGGCCTTATACCTGTGGTGTTGTTGCTCTGGGCTTCGCCTTGCCCAGTATCAGATACCTGGTTGTTCTCTTGGCTTTGGACCTCAGGGTTTATGATTGGCGTTAACTCCTCATCCTCTACCCTTTCAAGAGCCCCCTCCTCAGCTGCTGTATCCACATCAGCATCCTCATCCATCTCCTGAGAGCCTCCACGAAGGGGCGTGCCAGACACCCTCCTTTCCTTCAGCCTCTCCTTCTCCGAGATCACCCCGCCAGTACTGATGCCCACCACCCCTCCTGCTGGTGGCCTGACCCCATCGCACTCATCCTGTAGGAGCAGCTCGCCGTCACCCGCTCCCCCTCCCTCCCCCCGGTCACTGCTGGCGCCAGAGTCGCAGGATAGGAATTCATCCTCAGACGGGGACCGGTCCCCATCTCTTATCTCCTCACCATCGCTTCCCTCCCCGCTCATGCTGCACTCCGTCAGAGGCTCCTTCAGCTCTTCGTGTAACTGGTCCATCAGACAGCGCAGGAACTCCTGAGTGTCCTGTAGCAAGAAAAGCACATAACAGTCACTCCAAAGGAAGATGCATGAATATGGCTATATACACAGAGACAAGAGTTTTGCAGAGGAGTTGGATATGTGTTAATGGGTAACAAATAAATGTCTGTAAACCTAACTATTTCAAAACAAGAAGATGGAAAGGGAAATGTGTGAGCAATGGTGTATGTCTTGTTTACAACAAGAAAGCATTTTGTATAATGGTAAGAAGTGGTACAAGGAGAACCTATACACTAATCAAACCCACTACAGACAGGAAAAATTAAAACTTAAAACTTTTCCATGGCAATCACAATCAAACAAAACCAGACACTTTCAATCAAATGTGCACTAAGCCTGAATCACATATGAAAACATTTTTAAACTTGCATAGATAATTCAGTGTTTTACAAAGAATCAAACTCAACATTTACTTGTGTATTTCAAGGGATAATTCAGTGTTTCTTACTTCCCTAGAGTCCGACAAGTCACAGATGCTTTTTAATGTTTCTGTATGCAGTTTGATGTAAGTATGTTTAGATATGAGTTTAGGCTGTCTTAGCTAAAGTACTGGATGTCTATTGGATCAAGTAGCCTCTCTAAAGTTAAAGGAATAGTTTGAAATTTGGGGAGATACACTTATTTGCTTTCTTGAGAGTTAGATGAGAAGATCGATACCACTCTCATGTCTGTACGTAAAATATAAAGCTACAGCCGGGAGACGGTTAGCTTAGCATAGCATAAAGACAGGGGGAAACAGCTAGCCTGGCTCTGTCCAAAGGTAACAGTTTCTGCCTACCAGCACCTCTAATGCTCACTAATTAACACCTTATATTTGTTTAATTTGTATAAAAACTGAAGTATAAAATTACAATTACAAGTTGTGGCTAGCTGCTTCCCCCTGCTTTCAGTCTCTATGCTAAGCTAAGCTCACTGCTTCTCTGCAAGAAGTTGAAAAAGCAAAATGTCGAACTACTCTTTTAAAAAAGACACTATTAAATCTCCCTAAGAGGGTTGGCTGGACTAACATAAGTAAACATTGTAGTTTAAGTAATTACAAAGTCTTTAATGCCATGATTACCAAAAGAAATAACAGTATAGTTATCCTTCCTCTCCATTGTTTTCAACAAAGAGACGTATCTATCAATGTATCTATGACTTCGTCTGGTTCTGGGGATATAATAAAAATACTAAAATACCCCCCAAACTGAACTATCCCTATAAGCACACAAACAAGTTAACAACTCAAGTCAAACCTTTGCATATTATTAACAAATATAGTTGTTAATAGCAAAAATAACAGTAAATTTTAGGGAATGTGTGAGAAAAATATACAGGGGTTCACAAGACAGTGTCAAGCTATTGAGTGATGCCAGGTGTAGTTACCTGCTGGGTGCTTGCCCCTACCTGCTGAGCGTAACCACGAAACATGGGGTTTACTAGTTTGATGCCATGAGACAGACTGGTAGGGACGACATAGCTGGGCCTGGGAGGGTAGCCGCCATGAGAGTTAGTTTAATATACTGTAAATGATTCATTAGTACATAATAGTCTAATTTTTATATAAAATGTATAGCCGCATTCTGTCACTTGTCTCAAGTAGTTTTATGTCACTTTTATGTGTTTATTACCGTCTTTTATGCCAGAGCTCTGAGATGAGTTTCTGGTAGCTCTTACAGAGTGCAAGCTTCTTATCGGTCCGGACCAATCCACTGCAGTCCAGGAAGAACTGAGTGAGAGGAGGACTGGTGGGGAAAGAGAAAGGGGGGAAAAAAAATGACATCAACACTGTTTAACTACAGGAAAATGAATTAATAAACATAGAAAAAAAAGACACATTCCAGGTAATAGACCAAATGTAAGTGACCTCACCAGTTGGACAGGGCTTGCAGAGCTGCATTCATGTAGCAGGAGTTTCCAATGTTTTTCATTCCTGTCAAGCCTACAAACAACAGCAGAAACAAGAGCCTTATGTAGAGGACACCACCAAGGGTTAATAATCAGTGCTGGTCTGGAAGAAAAGAAACAGGCCTACTGGCCTAGTAACTATTCTTAGGACTCGAAGCGATTATATCCATTAAACATGGCAGCTATGACCTAACATTATAAGCACTTCCACAAATGAGTCTGATTTAAGGAATTTCAAGTGTTGTTTAGGAGAAGAAATGTTAGACTTGCTGTACCTCTGGGTTTAAGCTCATCCTCCTCCGACTCTGAACCTTCTTCTTCTGCCACAGCAATTGGTACGGCTTTTAGTGGGTGACCTACTGGCTGAGGAGCTGCTTCCTGAGAAAATAATTAATAGATCCTATAAATATGAAGGTGAGTAAAGAAGCAGGTTGTGTGGATTTAAAATAGCATCACTAGCACTTGTAGTTTTCCATTTAAATCCATCAAGCAGGAAGGGAAAGACACCAATGAGGATGTGTGGCCCTGTTGGAGCAAATTCGTACCTGCTCTGTGGCTTTACAGTGTTGGAGTGCAGCAGGTACAGCCGGTACAGGCACCAGGGAAGGCCTGTGCTCCAAGAACACCTCCCGCTCACACATATAACACCAGATCCTGAATGTCGTCAGGTTCACAGTCAGGTTGTGCTTCTTAGCCTAAAGGAAACACACTCGCAGTCATTCAAGGGGCTCATAACCATCCACCAAGGAGGTAAACTGTTGGCAAGAAGAGAAAAAGCTGGCAGGTATATTTAGTGTGAGAGGGTTTTACCTGTGCATGCAGGGTGCTGTGATCAGAGAAGGACTCTCCACAACCAACATATGAGCAGTCATTCTACAGAGCAGAAACACTGTATTAGACAGGATCTTACAGCTTCTGAATCCTCTCTTCTATCTTACAAAGTCTTCACAATGTCTACCTGTCTATCTCTCTGAATTGGCTTAATCTATAAATGAATTTCATGCTAGAATGTCAAACGTCAGTCAGAGTATAAAATCATAGCTGTAACTGCACATATTGTGTACTTGCTCGCCCATGTGAGTTTGAGAGCTACTGCATTTATGATTACATTTACGCCCCACATCATCATTAATTATTAAGCATTCACCTGGCCTTCTTATCTGCAAATGCAGCAGTAGTTGTGCTTGCAAATAGTCATTATTTCTGTGACACGGTGCACAAGCTAAACCAGCAATTATTGTCAAAGACAGAAATTTAAAACATTTTTAAAATGTATTTGAGTCCCAACCTTACCTGCAGACAGGCCCACAGGTTTGGGCCCCCTGCTCCACAAGACTGGCAAGTTCCCTGCAGAATAAGGAAGAGAACATGAATAGAATAGAAAATAAAAGAATAAAATATTACATATAACATTTTGGTTCACTCAGGAAGAGTGACAGCCAGGATGCCTTTCATTGTAGATACCCAATAAAGACAACATAACAGAGCATCCTGCACATATTCCAGCTCATGTGGTTATTATAAGGCTGCTACATCAATCACACAACAACCTTAAGGGGTGTGTAGGTCACGGCACACACAGCCAATGACCTGGACTGGGCATCTTTGACATTGTGCAGAATATTTACAGTGAATGAAGGAAAAACCCACCTTGGATTTCTGGAGGAGGTCCTCCTTGGTGACCTCTCCTATGGAGTCCAGGTGAGGACAAATTTCTTGTTCAGCCATAGCTACTCACTCTCTTCAGGGGGACGTCTGCTAATTTACCAGGGCAGTAATAATAACAGAACTGTGGTAATTCAGATGACAAGCAGTTGTAGCTAAAGCTAGCTTTGTCATCTCAGCACAAAACACGATCCGCACCCATAGAAATCACACACACCTCGTCTCTGACTGATAACTGAAACACAAGTTAAATATCTAGTGTTGTTTAGGCCATCTTTTCACAATAACCCCACATAATTACCCACACAATCTTACAGCTCTGCAAAGTGTAAGGCCTTATGTTTACCAACGAAAGCTCAGAAATCATCTCCTGGCTGTAGCGATGACAACAGTTATTTGTGAATGATTCGTATTTACCAACAGAAGCAGCTGCCACGATGATAATCGCTATTTTTCATTCTTCTTGTAAACAATCCATACTGGATGCGGGCAGGCGACTGTATGCTAGCAAGATAACGAGAAGCCGATCCGAGAGACTAGATACCCCGGCCCACCATCCCCAAACAACTCCCCCCTGCCATCCACAGCACTGTCCGGCACGGCATGACGCAGGGCTGGAGGAGGAGACAACACAACACGGAGACGTCATCCTGACAAATCCAGCCCTATGTTTTAAGATATCTCCATTGATTTTATCCTGTTAGTTATGCATCTTTGTCTTGTATTTGCTACATGTGATTTAATAGAAATTAGACAGATACACAGATAGTTAGATAGACTTATTTTTTACAATATGACACATTTGCATTCAGTAATGGTAAAACTCCCTGTTTACGGAAGTGACGTAATGTTGTACTTCGGTTAAATCGGCCCCCAAGTCCATTGAGAGAAGCACGGTTGTGCACATCTGTCCAAGTGGTGGACGAAGTATTTAGACCTACTTAAGTAAAAGTAGCATTAAGAATCTTATTTAAGTAGATCTATCCATCTATCTATCTATCTATCTAGCCTATATTACCATTATATTATAATTAGGTAATTATATAAATATTAATAACAATAATAACTAACTATATATATATAACATACTACACCATATATATTTAATATATTTATTTTTTTAAAGGTGATGGAAATTTGAAATCGTCACTGTTCCGTCGAGTATGACGTACAAAGCATATTAAGACTGTACATTAACATTGTAACACGGATCCTGAGTCAGCATCCTCATTTTTAATACTACAAAGCTGGAGCAGGAGAGTGGCTGTGACATCTGACTCCAGATCGGCGCATGAGAGGCCACGTTACTACGGCGCAAGCCTCGCGGTATTTAGGATACCCAGAATGCCTCGGTCTTCCTTTCTGTCTGAACCGACATGGTGGGTGCATAGCCGTCTCTTCTGGGGAATTATTCTATCTGTTGTATCTGCTTGCATCCTTGTATCCATGCCTGTTCTTACATTGTAGAATGTACCTATGGATACTGTGAAGCCTGGCCGTGAATATAATGTCTATATTGCGCGTCGATGTTGTGTGATTTTTGGCTGAACTTGGTTAAACTGACTCGAGCGTAGCCGGTTGAATCGCCCTGTGACTCCCTGTCAGAGCTGGAGCTAAAGCTAACGTTGGTGAACACGCTTGATTTCAGGTGCACGTTCGCTCTATTATTCAGCGTTTTCCGCATGAATGTGAACTTGTCAGTATTTACATCGTAATTTAATTTGACAATATGACAAATGGAAGTGCAACGGGACTTAATGTGTACGTTATGCATTGGGGTACAAGTGTGTCCGGTTGGTTTACCCGGTTAGCTAATGGGCCCGTGCGTTGCTTCTGTTTGTACAAATGGTGACGGCAACGTTAAAGTTAACCGTTGCTTAAATCTAGTCCTCGTTTTTTAGTGTCTATGGTAGTTATCTAATGGCCTAATGTCTTGGTATGTAAATTATAACGCTTTAGTAGTAGCAGCTAAGCTAGTTGTATCATCTTTAACTCTGATTGTATGGCATGCTAGCAGCATTGTAGACTGATCAACATGGGGATTTGGCTAGCTTTATTCTCTGTAATGGTTTTGAGCTTTACTGCCAAGTTTTTGTATTCACGGCACTGACAACTAACTTGTCTTCAGACTCGTATGCATTTTGGGAAGCAGTCGTAGGTATTGGACGAGCTTAACTTGCATGCTAA
This sequence comes from Maccullochella peelii, assembly GCA_002120245.1. NCBI lineage: Eukaryota > Metazoa > Chordata > Actinopteri > Centrarchiformes > Percichthyidae > Maccullochella > Maccullochella peelii. The sequence goes on along the minus strand of LKNJ01000328.1, from coordinate 19,166 downwards.
GCAATTGATGCTAAAGCGCAGACATGCTGGTAAATTGGAACAGTGCAAGTAGCATTCATGTTCAGCTTAAAATCATAACACATGAGCCCTACAAGTCTATCTTACTTGGGCAACGCATTAAAGACGTATTGGCCTCTACAATGGTGATGCTCTGAGCTTTACTTAAGGCACAGCTGTAGATTCAAACATTCATCTGGGCTTTAAAGTTTCTTGTGGCGTCAAAGTAGTTAAGGAATACTGTGTACCTACTTTAATGCACCCTAACACTGTTTGGTTTTTTTCTTGACAGCCTAAGGGAAAGAAGGCTAAGGGGAAGAAGGTGGCACCTGCCCCTTCTGTGGCCAAGAAACATGAGGCCAAAAAAGTAGTCAACCCCCTGTTCGAGAAGAGGCCAAAGAACTTTGGCATCGGTAAGTAGCCCTAGCCCATTTTGGGAGAACCGGGGATTGTAGTGGTGCAGATGATGTAAACGAATATTTGCTATCTTAACAACACTGATGACAATTTCCCACCAAGATCGCTGATGCACTTCAGACGAATAAACAAAGGGCTTTACCTCAGTGGCAGATGCTAAACATTTGTTTTGCCTTTTCCCACAGGCCAGGATATTCAGCCCAAGCGTGATTTGACACGCTTTGTGAAATGGCCTCGTTATATCCGCCTGCAGAGGCAGCGCTCCATCCTATACAAGCGTCTAAAGGTTCCTCCTGCAATCAACCAGTTCACCCAGGCTCTGGACCGCCAGACCGGTAAGTTAAAAATGTTTTTGGCATCAAGGGTTGCACCTAAGTGAGTGTCTTTTTGGCAAGACTGCCTGCAGAAGAAAGCTGTAGTATTACAAGGATGGCTTGTGGGTCATTATTAATACCATTGTGGCTTTGCAAATGATGTGAAAGAATATTTGCTATCTGAATAGCCGTGCTGACATTCCACCAAGATCACTGATGCAGTTACTTGAAATACTATTCAATTGTTATGCTGTAGAGCAAAAGTTGATTTTGTAAGTACTCTCTTCCTCTTAAGCCACACAGCTGTTCAAGCTGGCCCACAAGTACAGGCCAGAGACCAAGCAGGAGAAGAAGCAGAGGCTGCTGGCCCGTGCTGAGCAGAAGGCTGCAGGAAAGGGAGATACCCCTACCAAGAGGCCCCCTGTCCTCCGTGCAGGTGAGCAATAAAGACCTAAAAGGATGTAGTGTAACTTTATTACTGAAGTTCAGTTAATTTAGTAGTTACATTAGGAACCATCTTGTGAAGTTATTAGTGTGGTCTTATCCACTTGGCCTGAATGCAGTGATGACTTGAATTTCTTCACCTGAAACATGCCTTGATGTTTTTCGAGCTTTTTAACCCTGAGCATTGGCCAAAACAACAAATAATGTAGGGCAGGGTGTTTGCCAATTAGTAGTTCATAAAAAAATGTTTTACCTTTCCTACAGGTGTGAACACTGTCACCTCTCTGGTGGAGAGCAAGAAGGCCCAGCTAGTAATCATTGCCCACGATGTGGATCCAATTGAGGTAAGTTATTTTGGCAGCAGTGGAACTTGCCATATTGGGTACAGTTCAGTCTAGGAAGTGGTCACTAGCAATGATGTTTGAATTTCTTCACCTGAATCCTCTATGTGGATCAAACACACGAGCTTTTTAACCCTGAGCAGAGACCACAGACCAAAAATACATGTTTTGACCACAACATTTATTGTGGACTTTAGTTTTTGGTCAGATTCAACAGTTTTTACAAGTGTTTCCTATAATATTTTCTCCCATGGTTCCCCTGCTTCTCTAGCTCGTCGTCTTCCTGCCAGCTCTGTGCCGCAAGATGGGTGTCCCATACTGCATCGTCAAGGGAAAGGCTAGACTGGGCAGACTGGTGCACAGAAAGACCTGCACTTCAGTTGCCTTCACACAGACAAACCCGTAAGTATGCGCATAAACTGAGCTGTGTTATGTCCAAGAGTGACACAGTATAATATTTTGCCAGTTTTCTAACTAGTGACACAGTTGGGATCTTTATTAAAGGCTAACACATATTTTGGAAACTAACTCTGGAGTGCAATAACCTTTATTAACTTAAGAAAATTTAAAAATCTCTTAAACAATGTTTTTAGGGCATTTTCTGCAGCAGTGGTTTCCAATAATTATCAAACTGTTGTCTTTCTATTACCGATTTATGTATTAGACCTAATAGGAAAATGTACTGATTTGGGAGTGGTGTGTGCTGGAAGGATTAGTCATGATACCCTAATCAAAGTTTAGATGATGGCGTTCTGGGTCCTCTGTTGAAACCAACCAATCTATGATCACTAAATCAGTAATTCCTTGTAGCTCCTTCTCTAAATAGTGTCAGCACTGTGTTTAACTAACTTTGCTCTTTCATAGTGAGGATAAAGGTGCACTTGCCAAGCTTGTGGAAGCCATCAAGACCAACTACAACGACAGATATGAGGAGGTGTGCATTCATTGGAGTTGACTAAAGTATCTCCACATGAGTAAAAAATGCATATTGATACCAAAGAACAAATTGCACCATTTTAACATGGTTCAAACTTGTTTTCCAGATCCGTCGTCACTGGGGAGGTGGCATCATGGGCCCCAAATCCACAGCCCGCATCACCAAGCTGGAGAAGGCGAAGGCCAAGGAACTGGCAACCAAGCTTGGTTAAACTGTTTGTTTGGAATAAAAAATGTATGTCCTAATAGAGAGAGACTTTGTTGTTTTTTTTATTGTTACAACTAAATATATAGTATTTTGGAACCAAGTTGCAACTGTAGATCTTTCATTTTCAACAGTAATTCCAGCATTTATTTTTAATTATGAAAAGTAAATATACTGCAAATAATTATTGCAGTTCTCAGATGTGTGATCGTTGGGGTGCAGGCATCACAATTGACAGGGTTCGTACAAAGGAAATGTTTAATTTTAACTTATGTTTTAATCAAGGTTAGGAATATGCTTTAATTCAAATTACTCCTTGAAAAATGCTTGATTTTCATCTACGCAATCACTCATGTAAACCAAAAATCTTTTGATATTTGAAATGAAACGATCCGGTCGTATTTGTTTCTTGGCATTTATAGTATCAAAGGCTTTGAGAGTCTGGACATTTCTGGTTTAGTTATCTTTTAAAAGTGCTTAAATTACAGTCCTAAAAAGCTGTACGAATCCTGAATTGATCAGACTAAAGTGACAAATAATCAGTTAATCTAGTGATGGGGTTATGTACATTGGAAATGGAGTTGGGATAGGGAAGTGTGCGTGGTGGTGAATTGTTACGAAGAATCAACTCGCAGCAAAGGCAGTTAGAACCTGACAAATGGGTTTAAAATGTATTTGAAAGGAAAGATGTCACTCTAGAGATGGTTAATATTGGGACACAAATGCCTATAAACCACTTAGAGCTGGAAATTGACTTTAATGTCATCAGATGACACAATTCATGACTGAATTTGGATGGTACATTCAAATAAGTTATATTGAATTTGGGACCTCCCAGTATCACTTGGTGTACAAGTTGTTTTAGCACAAGATGTCACTGCAGCTTCTCTACTGTTCCCTTTAAGACCCTTTAACTTGACATTTGTAAGTTCATATTGAAATTCTGCAGATCATTAAATATATTTTAGGGAGTATTTCACCTTGAGTGTTCCCATCAGCTCATGGAACACTAGTAAGCAACATGTTATGCATATAAAAATAGAAAATAATGCGAGAGCCCACTAAATCAATGTGTTTTTATTCTCAAATACATGATTCAAGAGATTAATCCACCGCCATTTACATATGTCATTGAATGTTTGCAGCAGGCTGGCACTGATAAAATATAAATCAAATGTATCAGAGGCATTTATTAATGTCACACAATCTTCTTAATGAACTTTGCAAACCACATGTAGGAGGTAGCTGCACATAAGCCATACCTAAGAGGAAAAAAAAGGTGATTAATGATAATAAAGTAAATATAAATATACTAACACAAGTAACAGGACAGACTGGGTTATTCACAGTATAACAGCATCCAGGCAGCTTTAGAGACAGGACTTTGTCTCATAAGTGTAGTTCATTTGGAAAGAAAGCTGCCACCTACCATGTTATTATGTACTGCATATGTTCATTCCTCAACGTGACTCTGGTCTGTCCACCTATTGGTCCACCAGGAATGGTGCTCCCTGCATGATACAAGACACTTTCATTTACTTGTGCACCATAAGTAACATCTTTATTTATGCACGTGGGTTTAACTGTTCTCTCTTTTCTGCACACCTGTAGAATACTTATTAACAAGTGTATGAGCCAGTCGTATATTTAATGTGATATTCACTATGATACAGTAGAGTCAAAGAGCATCATGGACTTTGTTGTTCATGAGAGTTCTTACTGAAGTCGGCATCAATGAAGATGGGCTCAGCTCCAGCGAGCCTGGACATGGCCTCTAGGTCTCTGTAATACCAGCGATTTCTCTCCACATCATTGTTTGGTATGAAGGGTTTGCGCGTCTCTGTCAGCCTAACGACCCCAACCACCTCCACTTCACCCTCCACCTGCACAGAAGCATTATTACACTTTGTTAAATAAGTCTGAATAAGATGCAAAGTAATACAAATCTAAGTATGACTGAGGGAAGCTTATGGTGCTACTGTTTCCTTTCATATAAACTGTGAGGTTGGTTATAGCCAAGACATTACATAGAAAGGTTACCATGCCTGAACTCTTGGCGATCGAGTTGCATAATGAAGGCACCAAGATGACAAGGAAGAAGAATGTGTGGAATAAAAAAGACAATATCTCTGAGTGTGCTGCATCCATTTTTATACTTTTTATCGTGAGTCCGACGATGCTATAGAAATGCAAAGCTAAATTGGTGGAGTGCTCTTAATACAAAGGTGCTGATGTGTCCCATCATCTGAAATACCAACCTGTCCCTTCATCCTGGTCTCTGGTCTTATCTTCTGCCTTGGGACATATCCTCTGTTCACCAGGATTGTGATGCTGCAGGTGAAGGTAGCAAAGATCAGTGAGTGTTGGGTGTAAGATGTGTAAGATGTAGCATTTTCACTACAGGGTTAATGCAGTGCAACAGTGTTTCATCTGTTGTCTTACCCAAGGTCAGTACAGTGGAATGGAGTGATGACATTTGCGCCGGTCTCCCCGCTTGAAGACAGCCTGCCCGCCTCTCTGGCCTCTTTCTCTGGGTCGACTGGTGAGCGGGGCAGAATATACAGCTCCTTTGAGTGGTCGTACTGTCCACGCACTCTCACCCTTCTGTACTCTAGGCTATTCAGCTCATGAGGACTAGGATCCAGGGAAAAAATTACAAGCAAATCTGTACTTTGATAGGTAACATAGATATAGACTTTGTCTGGAAAATAACAAGTGCCACCCTCAGTCGTAAGAGGAGGATTTATTGTTATTTCCAATGTGGGAGCTTCTTTAATTGGGGTTTCAATACATGCATGTTAAGTTATTGAAGTGCATTTTATCAAGGAAAAAACACAAATCAGTGCTGTATACAGCTTCACAACACAAAAGTCAAGCACACGTAGGGGCCATTATTAATTAGTGCATGAACTATTGAGCTCTCTTTCTTTAGCCCCTGACATATTGTAAATTTTCATGACGATGACGTAGTTCTGAGGACAAAACACGTTGCCAATGCCAATGTTGATAAAAGACCCTCGATTATATACTTTTATAGTCTAGTCTAGAGTGTGCAGTCAATGCCAACACGTGGTTAAATTTTTCTGACTTGTATTTTACGTGTCTTTTATTAGTTCACACACTAAAAATAAGTCAAAAACTTGCATATTTCTATTTCTAAAAATGCATCATCTGCTTCATAATGCAGGAGGGGATATAGCTACAATTAGTGTACTGCTATGAACAACCTGTCTTCGTGTGTGACCTGCAGTTCATATCAAAGTGTGTGTGAGAATAGTAAATAGTATCTAACATGTACTTACTCAAGTGGAAGGGGAATGGGTTCTGCAGTAGTAAGTCTTGTCAGCTCATTAATCAGCTGAATCTTCCACTCACGCCGTTTCACCTTCACAGAAACAAAAGTATCTGAGTCCATCCAACAACAACAAACATACATCAGCTTTTTTTTTTTTTAAATGTGATAGCACAAAGTAACTAAGCTGTACCTGCCATGTACCAAGGCCAAAGGTGGTGGCAGGGATGAGCAGCAGGAACCATTTGAGGAAAGAGTCTTCTCCTTTCTCTGCTTCGGCTGCTGTGGAGCTGGACTGTCGCGCTAAGGTAATGAACCTGCCTGGAAATTCAAAACACACAGGATAGGTAATTGTTACACCTTTACAATTTTTCTCATGAATATGATAAGAGAAGTAAGATTATTCATAAATATTATTCAGTTAATCATTACATGACAAAGTTTAACCTGATATTGATGTGGAGTTTGTAAGGCTCAGTCTGAAACACTGCTACATTTACATAACATACTGTTTATACATGTTTTCACGAGATGAAGTTCTTTGAATTTTTCCCATAATTTTCACAAATCTAAAGAAATCTTACCTTGTAAATTTAACTATATTGTTAGCCAAATACCATATACATAGATTTTCTGATAACAAACCTTTAATTTCTGCTTTCTTAAAGGAACTATTGAATCATCTGTTAACAAAATGTTTTTAAAACTTAATCTGTATGTAACACTAATAATTTATTCTTATATTTGTCTAAATCAACAATCCCCCTAGTTGTTTCTTCGTTTTCTCTACATTAGTATACTTATTGACATAGTATATTTGCCATGGACTTCTTGCTTTAAAAAAATATTTCATTTATTTTCTGTGCATTTTTGAGTTATGAAAATAAAGTACAAAGTTGTTGTTGTTTTTCACCATCTGCACGTTTGAAGAGTGGCAGTCTAGGAAGGAGGAGAGTCCTCTTGATGTAAATGACATGCGTCTGCAATAACAGAAAATAAGATGAAAATCTGCCACCACTGAAAAATGACATTCACAACACTCAGTGAAGTTTTTGGGGGATTTTAAAAAACGGCAGTTTTGAAAGATATAACAAGTAACTTGCCTGTTTTTTTAGTGTCGTAAGCACCCTGGTGGAATAAGCTAGTGCTGATTTCAGAGAAGCCATGCTCAAACGAAAAAGATGTAAGAAATGAACGAGACAACCGACTACATAACAGCTACATAACTTATCAGACGGGGGACTGCTTCGCGTGTTACTCCTTCCGGTTTGGTGACGCTCCTCCCCCTAATTTTTGACCCACGTGCGTACAGACATGTCTTGATATTTTCTGTCAGTAAGTTCCTGTCTTGATGTGTTTGTTTTAGCTGGTTTGTAAATCTTCATTTGTCGACATGGATCTCGCCTCCAAGGACTCGTACATTCAAAAGCTCACAAGTAAAGTCTTGCAACGAGACCAGGAGCCAAAGAAGAGACCGTTTGGTACGTTCATGTTAGCAAATGTTAGTAACTGTTTTAGCCAATTTACACCCTATTTTGGATAACACGTACCCCTTTCCTTTGCTCTTACTGAAAATATTATGTGTACTTTCATAGTTTATGTGTGTTAGTGTACTTAGAAAAGCATCTAAAACTGAAGGAAAAAAAGTGTCATTAAACCTCTGGGTAATCCTGCAGTTGACCAAAGGAGGCGCTACACTGTTAAAAAAAAATGTAGGTTTTCCTAATGTATTAAGTGCATTCAAGACAAATATCAGAATTAGGCAGTGATTGGAGAAGTACTGTGATAATTACAAATGGGAATACCATGGTCTAAAAATACTCTTTACAAGTAAAATACCTGAATTTTTAATGTTACTTAAGTAAAAGTAAATTAAATATCTTTGGGATGGGGACTGTTTGTCAGACAAAGCATTTGTCATGGACAATTGAAGACATTGTACTCTAGGAAATTGTGACTGTTGATTATTTTCTTACATCTTACAAACAAACAATTAGCTGATTGATCCAGTGGCTTCCCAAACCTTAAGTCAAGACCCCTACAAGGGGTTACAAGATTAATATAGTGGGTCTTGAGATGATTGCCTTGGAAGGACAAAAGTATTTCAATACACACACAAAATTGTGTTTATAGCCAACTAAATCACTTTCTGAGGGGAAGTGTCACCCACAATATCAGCTGTTCTTGGCTTTTATCTCTTTAGAAAAATGAGGAAATAAGGTGACCATGAGCTTTTGGTCACAGAAAATCATCAGATCTGCACTGACCTTTTTTCTTTCATTTTGATGACATCGCCTAAGCATGTTTAAGTTCCTAGTCTGTAATGACAACAGTAGAACCAGGGCAGTCCAATTGACATTATAATGTTGAATATATGTGATCATTAATGCATGTATTGTGTTTTTTCTTTCTGTGTGTAGCTTATTTCAAGGCTAAAGGTGACGCTGGTCCTCCAAAGAAGAAGAAAAGGTGTAAAAAGAAGCATTTTAAAGAAAAGGGGGGCAATGAGAAGACACCTACTCCTAAATCCCAACAAAAGCCTTCACAGTCTACTGCAGCACAGAAAAGCCCAGCCACAGCAAAACTGACTGGGCCCAAAACTCAGAGCATAAATGGAGCTACAACACAGGCGCCTAAAGGTACAGTAAGTGCGTCCAAGTTGAGTAATGCTCTCATATTAGTGTGTCCACCTGTCTGAGAGAGGATTCGATTTTAATGTGTTCTTATTGTAGTGACACATTTACTTTAAATCACTAGGTCTTTTCCTGTTATTAAAAATTGTTAGTTTCTACACTCACATTTTTTTTCTGTTTTTTGTTTCTTAAAGGAGGAAATGAAGAGTCCAGCTTCTCCACAGTAGATGTACTACGCAAGAGACTACATGAAAAGATCGAAGAGTCCAGAGGGCAGGTATGCAGTATTTAAAGAAAACCACACAGAGGTTTATTTATGCTCTCTATTCGTGACAATTGATCCAACATCATCTGAATTATACTGAGACTCCACCCACTGGCTCCCATATTGGAACCATGTTTCATGTTTACCATGTTTTTAAAACCAGTAAAATAAGTCAGTATTGACTGTTGAAAATGTTTACTTCTACCACACATCATTGATGTTATACAAACAGATCCCTATGCTCCCTACCTCAGACACTAATCCTGAGGGAGCAGATTATGTGCCAGAGTTGATTACAAAGTAAATGCATGTTCCTGCGTTTGTTTCTTCCACAGTTTATAATTGGTGCTGATTAGAAAACAGAGAAACAGAAATTAGTGTGGTTAAGTGTGTCGTAGACTAACATGTTACACTCTATCTTTTATCAGGGAGCCCCAAAAGATGCATCATCAGAGGCCGTCCAGGCAAAGCGAGCAAAACGAAAGCTGGAACGGGAGCGCAAGAAGAGGAAGAGGAAAGAGTTTCGCATGAAGAAACTGGCTGAAAAAAGTGTCCAAGAAGAGCAGCCGGAGATAAAACAGGAAGAAGAGCATGCCCCGGCTGCGAGCAAAAGAAATGAAGCTGCCATCATCTTCAACAAGGTGGAGACAGTGGAAGAGGGATATGTAGACAAAATGCAGAAAAAGAAGAACAAGAAACAGAGTGTGAAGGGCCAGTTAACACCACTGACAGGGAAGAACTACAAGCAGCTGCTCAGTCGTGTGGAGGCTCGCAAAGCAAAGCTGGAAAAGCTGAGGGAGAAAGACGAGGGGAAGGCCCGCGATATGGAGGAGAAGATGAAGTGGACCAACGTGCTTTATAAGGCAGAGGGCATCAAAATCAAAGACGATGAGAACATGCTGCGCACCTCGTTGAAGAAGAAGGAGAAGAGGCATGCTCAGATGAAGAAGAACTGGGACAATCGTAGTGAGAACATCATAGAGAAGATGCAGAAACGTCAGGACAAGAGAAAAAAGAACATCCAGAAACGCAGGCAAGTCAAAACAGAGAAGAAGAAGGACAGGGCACGGAAGAAAGGCAGAGTGCTGCCTGAGGACTTGAAAAAAGCTGCAGTTTAGAGGAAGTTTGTGTTATGTTGGTTTTTTGACAGACAACATAGGCAATGTCTAAATAAGTAAATCTGTATGGTTTTATTTACATGATATGAAAGCGCTGCTGCATGTATTGTACCTTCATTCCTGTGAAGGAGTAATATGATGTGTGTTGTCAATAAAATGTGATCCTTTGTACTCATTGTAATGGACATGAGTGGCAACCTCCATTGTAGAATTTATGTTTATTTTACCAAATATCAAACCTGGCTGTTCGTATGTGTCTTTTAAAGGAATAGCTTGACATTTCGGGAAGTACGCTTATTCACTTTAAGTTAGATGAGAAGATTGATACCACGCTCATGTCTCTACTCAAAATATGACGCTAACATACAGCAAGCAGCTGGTTAACTTAATTAACTTAGCAGAGAGACTGGGAACGGTGAACCGGCGACCTTAGCTCTGTCCAAAGGTAACACATACCACCAGCACCTCTAAAGCTCAATAATTAACACGACTTAATTTAATCCGAACAAAAACTGGAGTGTAAAAATGACATGTTTTTACATGGGGGGGTGGTTATGTGCCAGATCATTTCTCTGTTAGGTGCAGTCTTGTCATCGCCTTGAGGTTGCCAGGCGGTATCAGTCCTCTGTATGCTAACTCTTGAAAAGAGAACATCCATCCATTATCTATACCGCTCATCCTCAAAGGGTCGCTGGAGCCTACCCCAGCTGACATTGGGCGAGAGGGTACACCCTGGACTGGATGCAAGCCAATCACAGGACTGACACACAAAGACGGACCATTCTGCCTATTGACAATTTCAAATCATCAATTAAGCTAACCTAAATGGTGGGAAGCCGGAGTACCCGGAGAGAACCCGCATGGGGAGAACATGTGAACTCCACACAGATGGACCCCATCTGACCAGTCGGGGTCGAACCAAGAACCCCCTTCTGTGAGTGCTAACCACTGCACCACCACAACTTATCTTATTTCCCAAAATGTCCAACTACTTATTTAAATGCAAATACTAATTTTGCTACCGTATCATCTAACATACTGTATATGTGGTGCCTGAGCTGGTTGTATATGACACGCATTCAGTGTTTCGTACGTACGTTGCCCTCTAACCAGAAGGCTACGTACATTCTCATAGAACTGGAGTTACATCCAGGTAACTAGTACTTCTCGCTCCGCCCAGGCAGGAAGTAGAAATGAAAACACAAGGAGGTTAAAGGGGAGGTATGAGCACTTTGTCGTGAGCGCCGCACTAGTACTTGATATAAAAATAAAAATCTGTTGAAAAAGGTGTTGCAGATCAGGACAGACAACGCACTTGGAGACACTTTTAGTGCACCGTCATCTGTCCAGTTGGGATTATTGACGGGTGATATAAACCTATGCGCTCCTCTCTGAAGCGATTATCATCCATTGATTTGACTGTAATTCGTCAGAGTTCAATTAGAAATTAATTAGAAACCATCACAAGGTGGGTACAGCTGTACTTCACTGAAGAGACACTTCTATATTGCGACATATGGCGTACTTCAAAATGTGCTTTTATTTCAGATAATCATGTCAAGACAACTTAATGCGCGCAGAACAGACGGTGTCGATAAAAACGTTTGGTAAGTGATAATGCCATTAGAGGACAGCTATCAAAGCGTTTATTTATAGGCAGCTATATGATTAAATCAGCCCCGAAAACAAAGTGCTCTCTAGCGTAAGTTAAGCCACCGAATATGCCTTTTATAAAGTCAAACGTTTTCGTTTTCCAGAAGAACACAGTGCTTTTTCTTTTGGTTTCAGTTGAGTGGAGCCTGTCAGTACCATTAATTTTTCATACAAGTTTCTTCTTGGATTGACAGAGTCTAACCCCAACCCTGTTCCCATTTTATTACTGTCTATAACCGTAATATAACCATCTGATTGGTTGAGCATGGGGGGAGGTACACAGCCTGGGACCAAGTCCTTTTAATATACTGTTTATGAAATGATCTAAAGGTACACACAAATGTGAGTAGTTAATGAAGAACGAATCAGGAACGACCTAATAATTAATGAATCGTTAATGATTAGTTCCTGAATAACTAACATATTTGTGTACCATATTGTAGTGTATTGTAGTGTTACCAAAACGTCTGTGTCATAATAAGTAATCAGATTATATCATGTAATGTAATGTTATATCATGTAGTTTCACATTGATGTTATTTGAACTGTTTATTTTTTTCACTTCCCAAACATCAAATATATGGTAGATTTAAGATGGCACTTGGATGAACCAAAGTCTTTACAATTGAAATAAAATCAAACATTCTGTCCCTTTTAATAAGGAAATATGAAAAGCAATGACTTTGCAAAAGAATATTTGAGCATAAAGAAAACATACAGTTTTTTCTTCATGTGGCCACAGCAGAAATTAGAGATGGATATTTCAAAACCTGTAACAGCACTGCAGTGTCTGACCTGTTTTGTACCAACAGGGTTGAATTCACACAACTGGCAGCAGACTACAAAGCAGTGAACCTTGGACAGGGATTTCCTGACTTCTCCCCTCCCAAGTTTGTCCAGGAGGCTTTCTGTAAAGCTGTGAGTGGCGGACCCCTAATGCACCAGTATACCCGAGCTTTTGTAAGTGTAATTGGACACTTGGGAAGAGTTTTGCTGTGAATGTCACAAAAGCAGTCTTATTTTTAGTTCATTGAATGATTTCAGTCATTTTACCAGGTATTAAAAGACCTTCCGTTTTCGTGTTATTTCTTTCCTCAGGGCCACCCCGCTCTTGTAAAAAGTCTGGCTAAATTCTTCAGTAGGATTGTGGGACATGAGATTGATCCTCTTGAAGACATCCTGGTCACAGTTGGAGCTTATCAGGCTCTCTTCAGTGCATTTCAGGCTCTGGTGGATGAAGGCGATGAGGTACGAAAATCAACCCAAGTCAGGTCATGTCAAAATGTTCTACAGTGCAGCAATAATTAGGAAAACATAAAAGCAGAAAACAGCAGTCACATCAAACATCATAAAGTATATGTGCTTTAATCTATGATTAAATTCCTTCACCTGGTGCTCAGCACAGGTTAAGAAATATTAGGAATTGAAGAACAGTGATGCCATTAGCCACAGGATTTCTTTTTTATTTCTTTTTCTTCAGTACAGTAATGTGTGTAAAAGTACTACGTACTGTAATTTCAGTTACCAAATGTTGTGGCTAATAACTTTTGAAGAAAATAAAAGGAACTGACAGACATTTGTCTTTCAGGTCATAATTATCGAGCCGTTCTTTGACTGCTACCAGCCAATGGTGCAGATGGTTGGAGGAAAGGCAGTGTATGTACCTCTGAGGCCGGTGAGTGGTTTACACATTACAAAATAGTTACAGAGCATCTTTCAACAATTTCGACTTTGTCTTTGTGTGCATGTACTTAAAAGTATATATCAACCTTTATTTTCTTTTTCGTTGAATTTAAGAAAGTTGAGGGCGGCGCCGTCCTGTCAAGTGCAGACTGGGTTCTTTCTGCTGAGGAGCTGGCCAGTAAATTCACTCCACGCACAAAAGCCATCGTTATCAACACTCCCAACAACCCATTAGGCAAGGTAAGACATTTACCAGTCTAAATGTCATTTTAAAATTTGATGCAACCAGTCTGTTTCAGTAACTGTTAAGTCACTTTGTTGTTTTACTGAATAAAGTGTGTTCTTGCACATAAACACCTGTCACACATACATGTCCATTGCAGGTTTACAAGACCGAAGAGCTCCAAATGATTGCTGATCTGTGCATCAAACATGATGTGCTGTGCATCAGTGATGAGGTGTACGAGTGGCTGACTTATGATGGAGCCAAGCATGTAAAGATAGGTGAGATACAGCCAGAGCTCAACAGAATGCACACAAAGTATAAAGCTGCGTTATTAATATATTAATTATATGAATATATTGACAGCCAGCCTTCCTGGGATGTGGGAACGCACCATCACTGTTGGCAGTGGTGGAAAGACCTTTAGTGCTACTGGCTGGAAGGTAATGCACAGGTATTCTGAGTATTCAAGGTATGTGTTCTTCTTTACTTATTGTTATCATAACCTGTTTTTCCTGCTCAGGTTGGCTGGGCCATCAGCTCTGGGCATATCATGAAACACATGAAAACCATCCATCAGAACACTGTTTACCACTGTCCTACGGCCGCTCAGGTAAATACATCATTCCTTGAGCATTTAACAAACTTGGTTCCTCCTCTTGAAATGTTGAATAGTGCTGCGCAATTATGGCCACAGTCCAGGAACTTTTATTTTGAATTCTAGCCTCATTACCAAAGCTTAAAAAAATACCAAATTCTTTGCTAATCATCTAGAACATTTCCATTTTACTTGGTGGTGCGGCCGTTGTTACTGAAATTGTTAGAAAGGAAGACATTTTTTTTTCACCTTGTAAAGCTACTTGAGTCAAATTTAAGGGGGTTTAAGGGATTAATCAGAAAAATAAATATGATCTCTACTGTTTAATTTAAGTGATTTTGGAGTCCTTAACTTAAATAATCTAAAATCTGCCAGCAACTTTTCTACCATATGGAAATGTTACAATTCACAATTGTCATTTCAACTTAAGTCACACCTCTGAAACGTTTTGTATGTCCCATTTTGGTCTTTTTATCCCTTCCTGCCTTCAACAGGAGGCAGTAGCTCAGGGATTTGAGAGAGAATACGAGCTGTTTGGGACTCCAGAGAGCTACTTCCAGCAGCTGCCCGCGATGCTGCAGCACAAGAGAAAGAAGCTGGCCTCATGTCTGGAGAGTGTGGGTTTGCAGCCCATCATGCCAGAGGGAGGCTATTTTATGATCGCAGACATCTCCTCTGTCAGTGAGTGAAGAACGAACATTTGAACTGGTTGCATTAAAAAAATAAAATAACATTCAAAAATCCTATTTTTTCGCTTTATTAGTCTAATTAATGTTTACCTCAGCTTTCTTTTTTGACAGAGGTGGACTTCAAAGACCAGAGCACTGAGGATGAACCCTATGACTTCAAATTTGTTAAATGGCTAACTAAAGAGAAGGTAAACTTTCAGGATTCAATTAATATTTTATTGGATTTTATTAAAGACGGAAAAATTAATTCCTTTTAAATCAGTGACATAAGTGTTGTAATTTGTTTTATTAGTGTTTTTGTGCAAAATGTATTGTGCGGTATGGTGATGTATTTATAATACAGTGTTTCTGATTTTTACTATATAATTTGGCTTTTTTTCCTGCAGGGTTTGGCAACAATCCCCGTCTCTGCATTCTACAGTCCAGGGCACTGCAAGGAGTTTGACAAATACATCCGATTCTGTTTTGTCAAGGTAAATTCAACCTAATTAACTCAAATGAATTAGATCCGAGCCTTCTCCTGTCTCACTCTGTTGCTCTTTGTCAGTCCTTCTCACTCACACTCACTCTCTTTGCCTAACAGGAGGACTCCACTCTGAATGCAGCTGAGGACATCTTGAAAAAGTGGAGTCAGGGACAGTAAAGTCCCCCACAACAAGAAGCATTATTCATCCATCCGGATTTCACCAGGCTACATAAACTGGCTTGGGTTGCCTCCTCAGTTAAAACTAGCCTTTTTGAGTGTTTCTGTGTGCATTTGCGTCGCAGTTACTTGGTTAGGAGTGCTTGAATGAAGGCACACGTCCGCTTTCAGTTTGTCCTTATACTGCAATTGTAAAAACACTCAAAAAATCCTTTTGAATGTTCCTGTGCAATGATTTTAAACAGAAAACTGTGAAAGAACTATTTTTCAATATTATAGCTATTTCTCAGTAATTCCAAAATATATATTTAGGTGGCTTTATAACTTAAATGTTGTACTCCTACTACTGTATGTCAGATTTTAACTGCAGAGATTTTTGTCCTGAATCAAGCTCACGGAAAGTTCAATAAAGCTTTTTATGAATCCACATGTTCTCTTATTCACTGTTACTCTTCTCTGTTCTATAGCTTCATTGGCACAACGTTTGGCTCGTGCTGTGTAAAGGAGTCCTGTACAGTCCTTGGGTGTCCACATAAACAGTGTGAAACAGAAAGAACACCAACCTAACAGCAGTTTAAATATAAAGCCAGGAAGTGTCTTATTTTCAGATAAATTTGAGATTAAAAAAAACATAACTTAGTGTTAATGACAATAAATGAATTCCATCACATTATACCAACAAATAGGAGTGCTTGTAAATGTGTTTGGAGGTATACGATGTTTTCTTACATAATGTGTGAGTTGGCCAACCTGAGCTGGGAGTGTGTGCTACTCATTCATGTTGTCAGCAGTGTACTGACAGTGTTTCTAACGGTATTATCTATGCAGAAATGAAAACAAGGAGGTTTAACAAAAAAGCCTCTTTTTTTCTATTTACCATGAACAGTCTGAGCAGTAACACCATCACATCTTGCACAAATAGGAAAGCTGTAAAGATTGTAAATGAGTATATTGTTCATTTTAACATTCTTACTGTTTCTTGCACACTGTATCATTAATTCTCCCTGATATTTTTTTCTCAGGACTCTACTTGTCGTCGAAAGACTTATTGAAGGGAAACAAAAGTGTTGCAATATAAAGGTGCAGAAGGTTGTAAAGTCAGGGGAGGGAGGGGTGGAGGCAACTGAATGTTGCAGCAAATTTGACTGTCAGAGCTCAATTTGAAACCATCAGCAGGTGGGTACAGCAGCTGTACTCTTATATAATAATAATTGCAGCTTTTGGCGAACTTGAAATGTGCTTTTATTTCAGATAATCATGTCCGGACGACTTTGTGCACGCAGAGCAGACCATGTGGTTAAAAATGTTTGGTAAGTGATAATGACAGGTGGACTTTTGACACCTGAGCTAGCATGAGTTTATAGGCTACAACAGTAAAGTTCCGTCAACATGTCAGCAAACTGTTTCCTATAATGGAGTATTAACTGTTTAGTGTTTTAAATCATTCAGTATGAGGTCTGAGAAAAGAGGTCTCTCTCAGAGGGACAAGTTTGGTGTTAGTGCTTGTTAAAACTTTGGGATTTTGATACCCTGAGTTGAGCCTGTCAGGAAGCTGTGTACTTCCTCTCTTGTTGGATACATTGATCATGTCTTCCTCAAGGTAGAATTTGCAGAGTCTAAACCTTCCTACTCATATTATTCTAAACTATATCCTCTAACAGCACCACAATCGCTTGTCTTTCTGCTATTTTCATTTATTTGTTTATTGATTTATTGTAAATCAAAACCCAACTTTACACTTTCATACAAATCCAGCATTAATAACTGCAACAACTGGAAAAATATGACAGCAGGTCTCATATAATACCAACTAATTTGTTTTGATTTTGTGTAATTGAGCTTTCATGAACCTCTTTCGTGTTTATAATACTTAAATTGAAATTCAACATTATTTCTTTTCTTTTCTAAAATATTAAACAATTGTAGATTTAAGAAAGTAGTTGTAGAGAAGATCATTTGCACAAATTCTTAAATTATTACGGCAAAAAAAAAAAAGCATTAACAAACCAAATCTGTTACTTTAGATGTAACCATGGAAATCAGTGGGTTTCCTTTTATGCTTTGCAAAAATAATCTGTTTTAATCCCTCTATTATAGTCATTAAGTCATCATTAAGATTTGGGCATTTTAATTTATGAACTAAATTGTAACACTCTTACCAACAGTCCTAAAAACATTTATTCTGAAGCATTTCTTATTGTCATTTACAGTATTTATTTACTTTATTTATTATATTAATTATTCATTATTTAGATTTGATGAAATGGAAGGAGAACAGGTGACTCAAAAGGCAGGGAACATTACTACTAACTGGTACATGATTTTTGTCATACATGCTTGTTGTTGTTTAGAATACATATGCTTATACTTCTTATATTTCATTGTTAACTTTTACAGGTAATTGTGATAATGTCATTGCAGTACTTGACGAGCAGTTTTGTACCAACAGGGTTGAATTCACACAACTGGCAGCAGACTACAAAGCAGTGAACCTTGGACAGGGATTTCCTGACTTCTCCCCTCCCAAGTTTGTCCAGGAGGCTTTCTGTAAAGCTGTGAGTGGCGGACCCCTAATGCACCAGTATACCCGAGCTTTTGTAAGTGGAAATACACACTTGGTCACAGTTGCATGTTTCCATGAATGTCAGAGAAGCACTAAGAGAAAGCATGCTGCTTTTTCGTGGGAATTTCCCATATCCTGTGCTTCGATTTCAGTCATATTCAGCAAGTTTTAATGGGACCAAATTAATGCAGAACAAACATAATGTTTTCGCGTTATTTCTTTCCTCAGGGCCACCCCGCTCTTGTAAAAAGTCTGGCTAAATTCTTCAGTAGGATTGTGGGACATGAGATTGATCCTCTTGAAGACATCCTGGTCACAGTTGGAGCTTATCAGGCTCTCTTCTGTACATTTCAAGCTGTGGTTGATGAAGGCGATGAGGTACGAAAATCAACCCAAATCAGAGTAATTTATTCAGCTATTTTTACAAAATTTAAACAAGTTATGTGTGTATTCTACTTTATAATAGAAGGGCCATTGTTGTAACCCTCATGTTTATTGGCAGAAGGATAGTAAATATTAACATTTGGTAACACTTTATTCTAACCCCACCTATTTAGTGTTTATAAGCAGTATATAGACATTTCATAAATGGTTTATAACACCCCATAATGTAGTTGTAAGCACATATAAGTCTTAAGTGTTTATTGATGTAGTTGACACTAACTTTAACTCCTCCTGTGCAGCATTCACAACTGGATGCTGGTATATAAACAGATAATGAATGACAAGATAATATATTCTTTCTTCCAGTTGCAGACGGGAAGGGGAAATGCTTTAAGGAGTTTTACTTAGCTTAGATTCTCCTAATTTTACTTTCTACATGACAAAACTTACCCAAATGATACCGAACACATGGTCAAAGTATTATGCTAAGAACTGAAGAAAACCAGAATGACAGACATTTGTCTTTCAGGTCATAATTATCGAGCCGTTCTTTGACTGCTACCAGCCAATGGTGACGATGGCAGGAGGAGAGGCAGTGTATGTACCTCTGAGGCCGGTGAGTGTACACATGAGTTATAAACCATCTTTTACGACAGCCTTGTCATCTTTGTCTTTGTTTAAATGTATACACCAACCTTTAAGGATTTTAGTTATCTTTTGTTACTTACAGAAAGTTGAGGGCGGCGCCGTCCTGTCAAGTGCAGACTG